>CM061066.1:10432462-10465082 GCA_030762895.1 Sophora flavescens
TAATTCTAAACCAATTTTTGTCCCAAACCCCTAAATTTAACCCTAAACCCAAATTTTGATCCTAAACCCTAAATTTGAACCAAAACCCAAAATTTGACCCATAACCCTAATTTTGACCCAAGACCCTAATTTTGACCCAAAACCTAATTTAGACACAAAAACCCTAATTCTAACCCTTTTTTTAACTCAAAACCCGACACCTTAATTTTGACCCAAAACCCTAATTTTAACCCTATTTTTGTCCCAAAACCCAATTCTTTACTCAAAACCCTAAATGAAACCCTAAACCCTAATTTTGACCCAAAACCGACATTTTGACCCAAAACAACCCAAAGCCCTAATTTTGACCCAAAACCCTAATTTAGACCCAAAACAATAATACCAACCCTACTTTTGACCCAAGACCCTAAATTTGACCCAGAACCCTATTTTTGACACTAAACCCTAATTTTAAGGCAAAAACTTAATTCTAACCCTATTTTTGACCCTAAACACTAATGTTGACCCAAAACCCTAAATTTGAACCAAAACCCGATTTTGACCCAAAACCCGATTTTGACCCAAAACCCTAATTCAAACCCGAAACCCTAATTTTGACCGAAAACTGAAATTTTGACCCCAAACCAAAATTATAACCCAGAGTCCTAATTTTGACCCAAAACCCTAATTCTGACACAAAACCCTATTTTAAACCCAAAATCCTAATTCAAAGCCTAAACCCTAATTTTAACCCTAAACCCTAGTTTTGATCCTAAACCCTAAATTTGAACCAAAACCCTAATTCTAACCCTATTTTTGTCCCAAAACCCTAAATTTAACCCAGAACCATAATTTTAATCCAAACCCCTAAATTTTGACCCTAAACACTAAAATTAACCCAGAACCCTAAATTTGACCCATAACCCTAATTTTGACCCAAAACCTAATTTAGACACAAAAACCCTAATTCTAACCCTATTTTTGTCCCAAAACCCTTTTTTTAACTCAAAACGCGACAACTTTATTTTGACCAAAAACCCTAATTTAGACCCAAAACCCTAATTCTAACCCTATTTTTGTCCCAAAACCCAATTATTTACTCAAAACCCTAAATGAAACCCTAAACCCTAATTTTGACCCAAAACCGACATTTTGACCCAAAATAACCCAAAGCCCTAATTTTGAGCCAAAACCCTAATTTAGACCCAAAACCCAAATACGAACCCTAATTTTGACCCAGGACCCTAAATTTAACCTAGAACCCTAAATTTGACCCAAAACTCTATTTTTAACCCTAAACCCTAATTCAAAACATAAACCCTAATTTTGACCCAAAACCCTAATTTAGATCCTAAACCCTAAATTTGAACCAAAACCCTAATTCTAACCCTATTTTTGTCCCAAAACCCTAAATTTAACCAAGAAACCTAATTTTAATTCAAAACCCTAAATTTTGACCCTAAACCCTAAATTTAACATAGAACCTAGAGCCCTAATTTTGACCCAAAACCCCAATTTAGACCCAAAACCCTAAATTTGACACAAAACGCGAATTTTGACCCAAAATCCTAATTCAAACCCGAAACCCTAATTTTGACCGAAAACCGAAATTTTGACCCAAAACCCAAATTATAGCCCAAGACCCTAATTTTGACCCAAAACCTAATTTAGACACAAAAACCCTAATTCTAACCCTTTTTTTAACTCAAAACCCGACACCTTAATTTTGACCCAAAACCCTAATTTTAACCCTATTTTTGTCCCAAAACCCAATTCTTTACTCAAAACCCTAAATGAAACCCTAAACCCTAATTTTGACCCAAAACCGACATTTTGACCCAAAACAACCCAAAGCCCTAATTTTGACCCAAAACCCTAATTTAGACCCAAAACAATAATACCAACCCTACTTTTGACCCAAGACCCTAAATTTGACCCAGAACCCTATTTTTGACACTAAACCCTAATTTTAAGGCAAAAACTTAATTCTAACCCTATTTTTGACCCTAAACACTAATGTTGACCCAAAACCCTAAATTTGACCCAAAACCCGATTTTGACCCAAAACCCTAATTCAAACCCGAAACCCTAATTTTGACCGAAAACTGAAATTTTGACCCCAAACCAAAATTATAACCCAGAGTCCTAATTTTGACCCAAAACCCTAATTCTGACACAAAACCCTATTTTAAACCCAAAATCCTAATTCAAAGCCTAAACCTTAATTTTAACCCTAAACCCTAGTTTTGATCCTAAACCCTAAATTTGAACCAAAACCCTAATTCTAACCCTATTTTTGTCCCAAAACCCTAAATTTAACCCAGAACCATAATTTTAATCCAAACCCCTAAATTTTGACCCTAAACCCTAAAATTAACCCAGAACCCTAAATTTGACCCATAACCCTAATTTTGACCCAAAACCTAATTTAGACACAAAAACCCTAATTCTAACCCTATTTTTGTCCCAAAACCCTTTTTTTAACTCAAAACGCGACAACTTTATTTTGACCCAAAACCCTAATTTAGACCCAAAACCCTAATTCTAACCCTATTTTTGTCCCAAAACCCAATTATTTACTCAAAACCCTAAATGAAACCCTAAACCCTAATTTTGACCCAAAACCGACATTTTGACCCAAAATAACCCAAAGCCCTAATTTTGAGCCAAAACCCTAATTTAGACCCAAAACCCAAATACGAACCCTAATTTTGACCCAGGACCCTAAATTTAACCTAGAACCCTAAATTTGACCCAAAACTCTATTTTTAACCCTAAACCCTAATTCAAAACATAAACCCTAATTTTGACCCAAAACCCTAATTTAGATCCTAAACCCTAAATTTGAACCAAAACCCTAATTCTAACCCTATTTTTGTCCCAAAACCCTAAATTTAACCAAGAAACCTAATTTTAATTCAAAACCCTAAATTTTGACCCTAAACCCTAAATTTAACATAGAACCTAGAGCCCTAATTTTGACCCAAAACCCCAATTTAGACCCAAAACCCTAAATTTGACACAAAACGCGAATTTTGACCCAAAATCCTAATTCAAACCCGAAACCCTAATTTTGACCGAAAACCGAAATTTTGACCCAAAACCCAAATTATAGCCCAGAGCCCTAATTTTGACCCAAAACCCTAATTCTGACCCAAAACCCTAATTTAGACAAAAAACCCTGTTTTAAACCCAAAATCCTAATTCAAAGCCTAAACCCTAATTTTGATCCTAAACCCTAAATTTGAACCAAAACCCTAATTCTAAACCTATTTTTATCCCAAACCCCTAAATTTAACCCTAAACCCTAATTTTGATCCTAAACCCTAAATTTGAACCAAAACCCTAAATTTGACCCAGAACCCTAAATTTGACCCATAACCATAATTTTGACCCAAGACCCTAATTTTGACCCAAAACCTAATTTAGACACAAAAACCCTAATTCTAACCCTATTTTTGTCCCAAAACCATTTTTTTAACTCAAAACGCGACACCTAAATTATGGCCCAAAACCCAAATTTTGACCCAAAACCCTAATTTTAACCCTATTTTTGTCCCAAAACCCAATTCTTTACTCAAAACCCTAAATGAAATCCTAAACCCTAATTTTGACCCAAAACCGACATTTTGACCCAAAATAACCCAAAGCCCTAATTTTGAACAAAAGCCCTAATTTAGACCCAAAACCCTAATACGAACCCTATTTTTGACCCAAGACCCTAAGTTTGACCCAGAACCCTATTTTTGACCCTAAACCTTAATTTTAACGCTAAAACTTAATTCTAACCCTATTTTTGACCCTAAACCCTAATGTTGACCCAAAAGCCTGAATTTGACCCAAAACCCGATTTTGACCCAAAACCCTAATTCAAACCCGAAACCCTAATTTTGACCGAAAACCGAAATTTTGACCCCAAACCCAAATTATAATCCAGAGTCCTAATTTTGACCCAAAACCCTATTTCTGACACAAAACCCTATTTTAAACCCAAAATCCTAATTCAAAGCCTAAACCCTAATTTTAACCCTAAACCCTAGTTTTGATCCTAAACCCTAAATTTGAACCAAAACCCTAATTCTAACCCTATTTTTGTCCCAAAACCCCAAATTTAACCCAGAACCCTAATTTTAATCCAAACCCCTAAATTTTGACCCTAAACCCGAAATTTAACCCAGAACCCTAAATTTGACCCAAGACCATAATTTTGACCTAAAACCTAATTTAGACACAAAAACCCTAATTCTAACCCTATTTTTGTCCCCAAACCCTTTTTTTAACTCAAAACCCGACATCTTAATTTTGACCCAAAACCCAAATTCTAACCCTATTTTTGTCCCAAAACCCAATTCTTTACTCAAAACCCTAATTGAAACCCTAGACCCTAATTTTGACCCAAAACCCTAATTTTGACCCAAAACCGACATTTTGACCCAAAATAACCCAAAGCCCTAATTTAGACCCCAAACCCTAATTTAGACCCAAAACCCTAATACGAACCCTACTTTTGACCCAAGACCCTAAATTTGACCCAGAACCCTATTTTTGACCCTAAACCCTAATTTTAACGCAAAACCTTAATTCTAACCCTATTTTTGACCCAAAACCCTATTTTTAACTCAAAAGCCAAATTCAAACCCTAAATCCTAATGTTGACCCAGAACCCTAAATTTGACCCAGAACCCTAATTTTGACCCAAAACCCGAATTTTGACCCAAAACCCTAATTCAAACCCTAATTTTGACCCAAAACCGAAATTTTGACCCAAAACCCAAATTATAACCCAGAGCCCTAATTTTGACCCAAAACCCTAATTCTGACCCGAAACCCTAATTTAGACACAAAACCCTATTTTTAACCAAAAACCCTAATTCGAAGCTTAAACCCTAATTTTAACCCTAAACCCTAAATTTGAACCAAAACCCTAATTCTAACCCTATTTTTGTCCCATGATGAGTGTGATTTCACCTCATCTTTGTCTATCATTTTGCATGCATTTTCATGTAGTTTAGGGACATTTAATTGGATTTTTGGTTATTTTTACTGTGGAACGGGTAAGGCGGTTTTCATGGTATTGTTTTGCAGAAATCAAGGGTAAAATGCTCAAGATCAACCATGATGGAGTTTGGATGAAGAAGGAGCTTGAAAAGTGAAGAAAATGAGCCAAACATAGCCCATCACGGCCTAGCCGTGATGCCCATCACGGCCGTGACCTTTCACCCCCACAAGTCAGAATATGTCACGGCCTAGCCGTGATTCCTATCACGGTCGTGACAGGTAAAAATTGAAGTTTCGCGACGCGAATGTCCTCTCGCCTCGCGAGAATTTGAAATTTATAGAAGTGCCCGAGGCAGAAGCCGTCACGGCCTGGCCGTGATGGCCATCACGGCCGTGACGCGCATTACTTGGACCTGAAGCAACTGAATTGGATCAGAATTTGAGTTAGATTGGGATTCAAACTTCCCACATCTATAAATAAGGACCCAGGCAGAGGCAGAAGGGGGACTGAGACTTTTTGGGCTGCTATCACTTAGGCTTTAATCTAGGATCTCTCTTCTCCTTCTTATTCTCTGATTTTCTGTTTTCATGTTATTTGTAATCAAGCTTGTCGTCTCCATGACAAGGCTTGAGTAGTAGCTTAGTTTATAGGGATTGGGGCCATGCCCGAGATCTGATTTATGTCGTTAATTTGATGTAATATCTTTGTTAATTTCGATTTTGTTTTAGATCTGATTTTTAGTATTTGAATCACTCGTAAATTCGGTGGCCACTTGTTTGCGTGTGATAGGCATTCTAAGGAGGAACCTAGCGGTGAACTTAGGTGTCAGATCTATAGAGTCAGACTTGGGACTGAAATCACGAGAGTTAGAAGCCGTCCTTCGAGGATCAACGAGTTGTCACGAAACACAAAGGGTCCAATCTGAATTCGACTACCACGAGAGTAGGGGTTGGTTCAATTGGGCACGGTTTTTGTAACCCGAGAGGGAGCTTAAACTATTAGAGGATAAACTCGCCTTCAAGGCAATTCCGATAATTAACAAGGGTAAATCAGATTAGTAACATAAACAGCCTCGTAGGTAACCCAAATCCCTAGGAATCCATTTAGATCCAAAAACCACAAATAGATTTGTTTTCTGTTTTATTTATCTCTTAATTCAAATTCAAAACCTTTTCAATATCAAAATCTTTTTATACAGTCCAGCTTTATCATTTAACAATTAGTTGCGATTTGAGATAACAGTCTCTGTGGGATCGATATCTTTTATTACTTGGAGACGAATCCGGTACACTTCACGGAATCGCACGTGCGCTCGTACGTCCACCAAGTTTTTGGCGCCGTTGCCGGGGACTGTGTGTTTTCGAATCTTAATTTAATTTTTAAATTGATTTTTCTGGACCTTTGCTTTTTATTTAATTTTTATATTTGAAAAAAAAATTCAAAATTTCTTTCCTTCTAGTGTATCCATCTCTCTGTGTTTTTCTGTTTTATGAAAAGGTACCTAAGTCTTGGAAACCTTATTGAAGTCGACCCCGAAATCGAGAGGACCTTTCACAGACGAAGGAGGCTACAAAGAGAGAGAGAGGTTGATCCTCATTCCACTCATGGCGAATCAACCGGATACGAAACCGTTGAAGGACTACGTAGCCCCAAATACTAGGGGCTTGCGAACTAGGATTGCTAGGCCAGAGATTGAGGCGGAGAACTACACTATACCGCCTATGCTAATCAACATGATTAGTGTTGAGTCACCGACAAGTGTACCGGGTCGTCGCAAGTAATAAAAGAAACACGGTAAGTAATTACCGAGGTCGAACTCAGGGATTGGGCTACCAATTCAACTAATTCGCTAGAAATCCGATACGTTTGATCAAGCGAAGAAACTGGTTGAGAGAGAGATTAAGATCGCAATTCAAATAACAAATCAAATAAAGCTAATTAACTAAAAATCAGGAATTAAAATATCTAGGGTCTCAAATCCACCTACCCAATCATGCATAGTACCCAAGTGATGATGTATTCCTCCCTAAGTTCAATTACAATGTCAACCGGGACCCCCAAATTCTCCTATATCCACTGTCGTGCTCAATAGGACGTATTCGAAGATTGGATTAATTACTTACTAGGTCTCATAATCCTAATCATCAAATTCTATTAAATCTTGTTCCCTATACGGTTGCACCGATCTCCTACTCACTCTCGTACAATATTCGATCGATGATCCCAATTCAAGTTCTAAAACGCGAATCGCCGATCAGCCTCAACATGTTTAACTAGTTAATCACGCAAGCATATGATCAACACATTCAAATCAGAATTGGAAAACAAGAATTGAATTAAAGGGGAGAAAAACATTCATCACATGAACACTATACCGCCATGGGTGGCTTCATCGATCCCCTAGACGAGGGGATTAGTTCCTCATGCCCCAAAGGACAAACGAACAATCAGCAATAATCTCCATAATAAAATAAGAAAAGAAAAGAGAAGGGAGACGCGGCTCCAGAAACAAGGATTCGTCCTAAAACTGATCTAAAACAAGTGAGTATCCAAGGTCCCCCAATCTGATCTGAAACAGCCTATAAATAGGGATTCTGGTTCTCGGATGCTCGCGGGGCGAACCATATTTCGCGAGGCGAACATTAGTTTTGACGCGCTTTCAATTTGGATTCTCGCGAGGCGAGAGTGTGTTCGCGGGGCGAGTCTTCAAACCTTATTCTGTCACAGCCGTGACCTTCATCACGGCTAAGCCGTGATGGTCTCGGTCTTCCAGTGTCTTCAAACTCTCGCGGGGCGATCTTCCTCTCGCGGGGCGAGTCTTCAAACCTTAATCTGTCACAACCGTGACCTTCATCACGGCTAGGCCGTGATTGTGTCTGTCTTCCTGGTCTTCAGTTTCTCGCGAGGCGAGAAGCCTCTCGCGTGGCGATCCAGAATTGATGACTGTTACTGTTTTGCTGATCTTCAGGCTCGCGAGGCGAGCATCTACTCGCGGGGCGAGTATCACCAGAATGGAAATTTCCACTGTTTCCTTGACTCGAAGTGCTTCCTTGACTCTTAGAGCTTCACTTCTAACCTGAAACAATAAAAAGAAACAAAAAGCATAATTCTATTCAAAATAGACTAAAAACTACTAAAAATGCCTAGAACGAGTCAAAGTCTACTTAGGAACAAAACAAGGCCAAATTTGGGCGAAAACGAGATTGAACTCGAATAATTTGCACAAAAACCACAGTCCATCTAGTTATAAAACTAGATAAGCCAAAGGCTTATCAAAACACCCCAAACTTAAACCTTGCTTGTCCCCAAGCAAGCTAAAACTCAAAAACGACTCAAGACTTGGCAAGCTTAAGGGAATCAATCGATTTCGCACAAATTTCATGCAATCAAAACAGTTTTTCTCCAATGATTCCCCCCTTACATCAACGTAATCCCCACATTCATTTACTTTAAACAATTGAGAACTTATCATTCATGTAAGCATTAATCTAAGTTGAGGATCAGAGTTACACACAAAAGGAAGATCACCAATTTCAAACAATTGCCTTCCTCACAAGGGTATGTAAAATTTCACTCATTCGCTCAAATTCGTCTAGGCTATCAACTTTTCACTCAATTTCACATATCAAGAGCACTTCCCATGAATTTGATTTTTATCTCAAAAATGGTTCCCACGAAAACATGCATGCAACATCAGAAGGTCTTATAAAGGTTGTAATGGGGCCTGGCTGAGGGTAGGATATTCAAGGATACTAGGCTTAAGTCCCTGGGAACTAAGAGAGCATGAGCATTTGACACATCTTTCACTCAAATTCCTTTTTCCATTTTTCCTTTTTGCCTCGGGTGACCACAGCTTTTTCCTTGCTAATCTTTTTGTTTTGCCCCATTTCTTTTGACAGTTTTTTTTCTTTGGGTTTCAACCTTTATTTTTCTTTTTCTCAACCCAAAATGACATATCACCTTGTAGCCACCCCAAACTTAGTTTCCCACAACCCTTCTCTTGCTAAGTGTCCATGCTCTCCTAATCCTAAGATTGGGTTAACATGGTTTTTCAGATTTTGGCTTGTAATATAGGGTCATCAAGAAACAATAGGCTAATTAGGCTCAATGTGGTTAACTACGGAACATGCATTCGGGTTGGTTCTTTTTAGGCAAAGTAGTTATTCAAATAAAATTGCCTAAATCATTTGATGCAACATATAAACATGCAAACCATGAAGAGATTCAAGCAAATTAGGGAAAGTGCAACTTAATAGTGATTCACACAATCAAAAACAAAGTTGGAGGCTCAAATCCTCACCTGGACATTTTGCAAATTGTTTGACCGAGAGACAATTCCTAGTGTGTGCACCCCCTCACCCCAAACTTATCATAAATCAAGTAATCACAATAAAATTCTCAAAGTTCAATTTTCAATTTTTCACATGGGGATCAATTTTTCTAATTTCAGAACCTAGGGGGAAATCATCGATGGTCAATATAATTCATGCAATCAATCTATGCTCAATTTAATTAAATTCCAACAAGCTTGTCGACACACTATTCATACACAAACTCTTGATCTTCTCAAATTATTCAAGAGTGACAACCAAAAACAAAAACAAAAACAAAAACAAAAACAAGAGTAAGGAAAGGAGAGGGTGCTCCCTGATCGAGTTTCCATGGTTGCCTCCTCATCCAATTGGTCTCACGGGCTCCCTTCTGTTACATAGCATCCTGGAAGAACTCCTGCAAATTAAAACCTTAAGTGCAGATTCGCGAGGCGAGAGATCACTCGCGAGGCGAACCTGGAAAAATTGTTTTCACAGTTTCCAGAATAACGAGGCGAGTAGTATCTCGCGAGGTGAATCTGGAATTCCAACAGATGATGATGCCTAGAATCGCGAGGCGAAAGTATACCTCGCGACGCGAGACAGAAATGAAAGCAAGCCTCTGAGATTCAGGGCTTCTGTCTCGTGCGATGGTGTGTGGCGTAAGTCGACGAGCGACGACATTCCTGCGATTCCGGCAAGTGTACCGGACTGCCGTCAAGTAATAAAAGATATCGAACCCACAGAGACTGTGTTCCGGAATCGCAATCGGTTCTCAAATCGAGTGAATCTGGACTTTTTAGAGGGTTTTGAAAAAGGTTTGAATTGAGAGATAAACAAACAGAATCAATTAAAACAGAAAACAATTGTTTTTGGGGTTTTGATCTTAAATGGATTCCTAGGGATTTGGGTTACCTTTGAGGCTGTTTATGTTGCTAATCTGATTTACCTTTGTTGATTACCGAAATTGCCTTGAAGGCGAGTTTATCCTCTAATAGCTTAAGCTCCCTCTCGGGTTACAAAAGCCGTGCCCAATTGACCCGACCCCTACTCTCGTGGTAGTCGATCCCAGATTGGACCCTTTGCGTTCCGTGACAACTCGTTGCTCCTCGAGGGACGGCTTCTAACTCGTGATTTCAGTCCCAAGTTTGACTTCTATAGGTCTGACACCTAAGTTCACCGCTAGGTTCCTCCTTAGAATGTCTCAGTCATGCAAATAACCTAAGTTCACCGCTAGGTTCCTCCTTGGATCATCCACATCTCACAAACCAGTGGCCGCCGGGCTTTACGAGTGAAACACCCTAGAAATCCTAAGTTCACCGCTAGGTTCCTCCTTAGAACGTCTACGTCACGCAAATAAGCGGTTGCCGAATTTACGAGTGATTAACACACTAGAAATCAGATCTAAAACAATAACGAAATCATCAACGATTTTACATCAAATCAACAACATTTACAAAACTCGGGCAGAGCCCTAGTCCCTAGAAACAAACTACTACTCCCGTCTTGCCATGGAGATGACAAGCTGGGTTGACAACATAGTGAAAATCAGAAAAGAGAAGAGAGGAGAAGAAGAGAGATCTATGCCTAAGTCCTTGTGTACAAGTCTAGATATGATAGATGATGCCTCTGATCTGATGCCTTGGTCCTTATTTATAGAAATTGGGAAGTTAGAGTCCCAAACCAACTCAAAATCTGATCTATTTCGGTTTCTTCAGGTCCAAGTAATGCGCGTCACGGCCGTGATGGCCATCACGGCCAGGCCGTGACGGTCTCTGCCTCTGCCAATTCTGGAAGTTCCATTCATTCGCGACGCGAAGATACTTCTCGCGACGCGAGACCTCTGTTTATGGCCGTGATGAATTTCACGGCTGGGCCGTGATGTGCTCTGACTTGTGGTGGTTTTGGGTCACGGCCGTGATGGCTATCACGGCTAGGCCGTGACAGACTCTGACTTCAGCCTTTGTTCTTTTTTAGTTTTGCTCGATCATGGCCGTGATGGGCATCACGGCTAGGCCGTGATGGGCTCTGTTTGGCTCATTTTCTTCACTTTTAAAGCCCTATCTTCATCCAAACTCCATCATGGTTGATCTTGAGCAATTTACCCTTGATATCTGCAAAACAACACACGAAAACCGCCTTACCGGTTCCAAAGGAAAATTAACCTAAAATCTAATAAAAATATGCCTAAACTACATGAAAATGCATGCAAAATGATAGACAAAGATGATGTGGAATCACACTCATCATGCGACCATTGTGGATTCGCGTGGCGAATCAAGATTTTTTTTTTAAATTTATTTATCAATGAAAATGACAAACTAAAATTAAAGGATACCTAGCTTGGGTTGCCTCCCATGTAGCGCTTGTTTAACGTCCCGAGACTGACTCAAGTCACCCCTAAGGGTTAATCCGGAGGAAGAAACTGCTTGTAATTTGGGACTGATTCCCCATGGTCATGCCTTATCATTTGCCCATTCACCTTGAAGTTACCAGAGGCCCCTTCTAACTCTACTGTTACGTGAGGACAAACTTGGAGGACCTTGAATGGTCCCGACCACCTCGATCTTAGCTTTCCCGGAAAGAGTTTCAACCTTGAGTTGTCAAGAAGTACCGCTTGCCCGGGCTCAAGCTCCCTAGGCAAGATGTGTGTGTCCTGCCTTTCCTTAGTCCGCTTTTTGTGGTTTGATTGCTTGCGGATCCCGGACAACTCATTTATATCCAAAAACCCTCTATAATCGACACATACTCTCCACTTCGTGATGGTCCCTTTTGGGATCAACTGGTTGTTTTCATTGACCACCACGGTTGTGCCACCTTTCAACTTTGGTGCTTTATCCTCTTTTTATATGCCCTTGTTGTTGCTCTCTTCCCTTGCACATTCATCCCTTGGGGAACTCGGTAAGGCTTCCATGTCTTTCAACCACTCGAGATAGACCTCATCCCCCAAAGGGTCTTTTTTCTCACTATCATCATCATGGGATTTTACCAACACTTGAGCAAGTGAAGAACCATGGGATTCTCTAGTTGCCTTTGCCTTGACAGTTGAATCCACCATATCCACTCGATACACTTCCGACCTCTCTGCAGGGTGCTTCATTGCTTCAAAGAGATTGAAGACTACCTCATCATCTTGCACCCTTAGAGTGAGTTTCCCTTGTCGCACATCTATCAAGGCACCCCCAGTGGCCAAGAAGGGCCTACCCAATATGAGAGGGATCTCGACGTCTTCATCCATATCAAGCACTACAAAGTCCGCCGGAAATATGAGCTTGTCCACCTTTACTAACAAGTCTTCGACCACCCCATAAGGATATTTTATAGAACGATCAGCGAGTTGGAGTGACATCCGTGTATCCTTGACTTCTTTGATCCCCAACCTCTTCATCATAGAGAGGGGTATCAAGTTGATGCTTTCCCCTAGATCACACAATGCCTTCCCTAGAGTCATCCCCCCAATGGTGCATGGTATCGAAAAAGAACCGGGATCCTTCAGCTTTGGAGGTAGTTTTCTTTGAAGAATGGCACTACACTCCTCGGTCAAAGCAACAACTTCCTCATCCACTATTCTCCGCTTCTTGGAGAGAAGCTCCTTCATAAACCAGGCATAAGATGGCATTTGTTCCAAGGCTTCTGCAAATGGAATGTTAATTTGAAGTTTGCGGAAGACATCAAGGAATCTGTTGAACTGCTTATCTTGTTGAGGCCTCTTCAATCTTTCAGGATACGGTACCTTCATGTAGGGTGGGAGGTCTTGGGGTTCAACACACTTCTTCTCTAGGAACTCTTCATCCACAAGTTTCAGCCTTCCCCCTTGCTCCGGTGCCTTGTCACTTGCCAACTCCTCTTTCTCAGGCTGCTCTTTCTCAACATGTGGTTGTTCAGGGGCCTTGTCTTCCTGAGAACTAGTTGCACCCCTGTTAGATGCCAACACCTTACCGCTCCTAATTGTTATGGCATTGCAATGGGCCTTAGGGTTGTTCTCGGTATCACCTGGGAAAGTGCCTGGGAGACGCTCATTTAGTTGTCTTGCGAGCTGAGCAACCTGCGTCTCTAGATTGTGAATTGATGCCCCTGTATGCGTTGCCAACTTGTCAACTGTCACATTCACCTTCTCTGTGTTGATTACCATCTTTTTCATTGCCACATTCATCTTCTCAAAAGGTAATTCCCAAGGCTGCCTTCCACCATCTGTTATTTGCAACTGATTAGGCCCCGGAAGAGCCTGCTGAGTATTGCGCTGCTGGATCCCAATGTTTGGCGTCAGACCCTGTTGAGGTTGTTGTTGCCCGGCTAGACCACCACTAGCATTACTCCAAGCGAAACCCGGATGGTCTCTCCTCATATACCCCTTATTCTGATTCTGACTGTAGTCATTCTGTCTGTTCCTCTGATAGTTATTCTAGGGCATAGTGTCATAGAAGTTGTGGCATGAGTCCACATGTTCCTGAGAGAAGTTGAGCGGACAACTATGAGTGTCATGATTTCCATTACAATTGTCACAACCCGGAGGCATCCCCTCATGTATCACATTAACCCTTTTGTTTCCAGACAAAGCCTCATTCTGCATCTTCAACAATCTGTTTTGCTCGAGAATGGCTTCCATTGTCGCTGAACTGATTCCACTTGAGGTTTCCCTACCACGGTTGTAATCATTATATGACATCTTTTCCAATAATGCCCATCCATCCTCAGCTGATAAATAGGAAAAAGAACCGCCAGTTGCGGCATCACAGTTCATCTGATAGCGTCCCCTCAACCCATTAAAGAAATGCTGAACTTTGGAGACCGGGTCAAAGAACGCTGAAGGGCATCTTCTCAGGAGCCCGTTGTACCTCTCCCAAGCTTCATTATAAGTTTCATCTTCTGTCTGCCTGAAAGATGTAACGGCTACTCTTGCTTGTGCCGCTTTCTGAGGAGGAAAATATTTGGTTAGGAACTTTTGTGCCATTTGCTCCCAAGTTCTGATGCTGTTCCTATCCAAGCTGTCAACCTAATCGTGAGCGACATCCATAAGAGAGAGAGGGAAAAGCCGCAAGCGAAACTCATCTTGTGAGACTCCTCTTGTCTTCTGCAAGTCACAAGCTTCAAGGAAGCGAGTGATGTGTCTATGAGGGTCCTGTTTGCCACTCCCATCAAACTGATTCTCACGGATCTGGAATGTGACACATCCTTCCACTCTGAAGGAGTCTGTATTCAGGTTGCCCCTCACAATAGAAGAATCACAATCACCCAAGCTGGGTAGATCGTACTCAAAGACAGGCTTGTAACGAGGAGGAGGAGGAGGGTTTTCTTCAGCCATGTCCTCTATTTTAATTCCTTCAAGTCTCTTCCGTTCCCTAGCTTCTTTCCTTAATCTCGTCTCGGTCCTGGTGATCTCTGAATCAAATAGCAGGTCCTCTTGTGAAAGGGTACCTCGCATACAAAAACACGGCAAGACCAAGTGGAATCAAAGAAGTAGAAAGAAATAATAGCAATTAAATAAAAGAAAATAAAAATGAAAGTCAGCTTAACCAAACAACCGAATTTCCTAAAAATTAGGAAAATTGGTTGTGCCAATCCCCGGCAACGGCGCCAAAAACTTGTTGAGTCACCGACAAGTGTACCGGGTCGTTGCAAGTAATAAAAGAAACACGGTAAGTAATTACCGAGGTCGAACTCAGGGATTGGGCTACCAATTCAACTAATTCTCTGGAAATCCGATACGTTTGGTCAAGCGAAGAAAGTGGTTGAGAGAGAGATTAAGATTACAATTCAAATAACAAATCAAATAAAGCTAATTAAGTAAAAATCAGGAATTAAAATATCTAGGGTCTCAAATCCACCTACCCAATCATGCATAGTACCCAAGTGATGATGTATTCCTCCCTAAGTTCAATTACAATGTCAACCGGGACCCCCAAATTCTCCTATATCCACTGTCGTGCTCAATAGGACGTATTCGAAGATTGGATTAATTACTTACTAGGTCTCATAATCCTAATCATCAAATTCTATTAAATATTGTTCCCTATACGGTTGCACCGATCTCCTACTCACTCTCGTACAATATTCGATCGATGATCCCAATTCAAGTTCTAAAATGCGAATCGCCGATCAGCCTCAAGACGTTTAACTAGTTAATCACGCAAGCATATGATCAACACATTCAAATCAGAATTGGAAAACAAGAATTGAATTAAAGGGGAGAAAAACATACATCACATGAACACTATACCGCCATGGGTGGCTTCATCGATCCCCTAGACGAGGGGATTAGTTCCTCATGCCCCAAAGGATAAACGAACAATCGGCAATAATCTCCATAATAAAATAAGAAAATAAAATAGAAGGGAGACGCGGCTCCAGAAACAAGGATTCGTCCTAAAACTGATCTAAAACAAGTGAGTATCCAAGGTCCCCCAATCTGATCTGAAACAGCCTATAAATAGGGATTCTGGTTCTCGGATGCTCGCGGGGTGAACCATATTTCGCGAGGCGAACATTAGTTTTGGCGTGCTTTCAATTTGGATTCCCGCGAGGCGAGAGTGTGTTCGCGGGGCGAGTCTTCAAACCTTATTCTGTCACAGCCGTGACCTTCATCACGGCTAAGCCGTGATGGTCTCTGTCTTCCAGGGTCTTCAAACTCTCGCGGGGCGATCTTCCTCTCGCGGGGCGAGTCTTCAAACCTTAATCTGTCACAGCCGTGACCTTCATCACGGCTAGGCCGTGATGGTCTCTGTCTTCCAGGTCTTCAGTTTCTCGCGAGGCGAGAAGCCTCTCGCGTGGCGATCCAGAATTGATGACTGTTGCTGTTTTGCTGATCTTCAGGCTCGCGAGGCGAGCATCTACTCGCTGGGCGAGTATCACCAGAATGGAAAATTCCACTGTTTCCTTGACTCGAAGTGCTTCCTTGACTCTTGGGGCTTCACTTCTAACCTGAAACAATAAAAAGAAACAAAAAGCGTAATTCTATTCAAAATAGACTAAAAACTACTAAAAATGCCTAGAACGAGTCAAAGTCTACTTAGGAACAAAACAAGGCCAAATTTGGGCGAAAACGAGATTGAACTCGAATAATTTGCACAAAAACGACAGTCCATCTATTTAATTAGGCAGCACCAATTCGGAGGATTGCCCTCAGAGGACCCGACTGATCACGTAGAAACATTCTTGGAGTTCACCGATGCAATTAGGATTCATGGTGCCCCGGTCGATGCTATACGCTTAAGGTTATTCCCCTCATCTCTGACTGGAAAGGCAAAGGCTTGGCTAAAGCAATTGCCCGCCAACACCTTGTCTACTTGGGACCAACCGGAACAGGAGTTCTTGGAGAAATTCTTTCCTCCATCCAAGACGGCCTACATACGAACCCAGATCACCGGCTTCTTCCAAAAAGACGGAGAATCCTTATTGGAAGCTTGGGATCGCTACAAGGGACTGCTGGAGTCTTGCCCACACCATGGACTCGAGAGGTGGTTACTAGTGCACACCTTCTACAACGGATTGGACTACTCTTCGAAGGTGTCACTTGATTCTCCAGCTGGTGGAGCCTTTATGAACAGGCCTCTGACTGAGGCATTCAACATCATTGAAAACGTGGCCACCAACTACCACCAATGGGGTTCAGAAAGAGGTAATAACCCGAACAAGATTTCGGGGGGTAAGTTTGAAGTTAATAGCACTGATCTTATAATGTCAAAAATAGACTCACTTAATAAACGTTTTGATCGACTTGAAAGGGCTAATGTGAGTGCAATAGGTGCTACTAACCTTGTTTGTGAGATTTGTGGAATGCAGGGACACGGCATCATGGAGTGCCCACGAGGTATTGCTCATGGATCCGGCGCTTCGGAGGAACAAGTGAACGCTTGTCACAACTTCTACGACACAAACCCGAAGTTGCCCAATTATGCTCCCCCAAATCCCTACAACCAAAGGAAGAACAACCCTTACCTCTCCTACGGCAACTACAGCAACACGTTGAACCACGAGTTCCAAGAGGGCCAAGGTAATAGGAAACCCGCACCGGGGTATCCTCAGGTACAGAAATCTAGGCTCGAGTCTTTATTGGAAAGTTTTGTTGAAGCTCAAACAAAACAAAATGAGGAGTTTAGACAGCAAGGCAGGGCAGTAAACGAGGCAATAAAAGAGCTAGCATCTAAGGTAGACAACTTAGCAATTCATAACAAGATGCTAGAAACCCAGATTGCCCAACAAGCCAACACATACACTAGACCTAAGGGTACGTTCCCGGGTCAACCCGAAGCTAATCCCATTGAGCATTGTAATGCCATACACTTGAGGGATGATAAGCTTGGGGTGGGGGAAAAGGATGTGGAACCGGAGGAGGACATGAGCGAAGATGAAGAGCCAGAACCAAAGTATGTCCCTCCACCACCGTACCAACCCCCGATACCTTTCCCACAAAGGTTGGTCAAGAGAAAGCAAGTAGACATAGAAGCTAAAATGCCTCCTAAACTGAAAGACCCAGGTAGCTTCTCTATCGCTTGCTCAATTGAACAAGTGCAAATCGACCGAGCCTTATGTGACTTAGGGGCTAGTGCAAGCTTGATGCCCCTCACTATCTTGGAAAGGTTGGGAACCAAAGAGTTGAGTCCATTCAAATTCTCCTTACAATTTGCGGATGGCTCAACTAGGACTCCTCTAGGCATACTAGAGAACGTTCCTGTAAAGGAAGGGAAATTCTTCATCCCTACCGATTTCCTGGTATTGGATATGAAAGGGAATTCTGAATTCCCCATCATTTTAGGAAGGCCATTCTTGGCCACCGCTGGAGCAGTATTAGATGTAAGGAATGGCAAACTCTCTCTAAATGTAGAGGAAGGTAGGGTCGATTTTGAATTTACTAACTCATATAACAACCCTCCTTTTGAGAGCCATGTGTGCAGGATCGATATCATGTCTCTAGTGGTAAAGGAAGAGCTCAACATGGAAGCAACTCCGAAGATTTGCATGGCTGATGATGCACCAAATGGTGATGGAGTTGGAGTTTCTGATCATGTGGAAACAAAACTTCCGCCGGGAGGGAGTAAGGCCAGGGAGCTCCGAGAGAAAAGAGCGAACCGGAAGCGCAACTGGCCGTATGAGAAGAATCAGGTTTTCGAAGGAGTTCCATGGAGGAGAAGTGTTCATGCACTTCTACGCCCAGCCGACCCTGGTTGATTGAAGGAAGTTTGGTCAAGCTTAGGACCGTAAACAAGCGCTTCATAGGAGGCAACCCAAGTTTTCTTTCCCTTTTCCTTTTATTTTTGAATTTATCTCTTGAATAATTTGAGAAGATCAAGAGGCAAAAATCATAAATTAATAGATTTGTCTAGTGTTCTCAGGTTAAAGAGGAAGGAAGAACAAAAAGAGCAACGACTAATAAAGTCAGAAGCCATCACGCCCATAAAGGACTTGACTTGAAACCGTTTTGAAACTTGAAAATTTTTGAAAACATTTTTGAAAATGATTGAGGCACTAGGTATTTTTCCGGTCTTCTGAGCTTTGATTGATTAAATGCTACCCCTTAGTTGCCCAATTTTGAGCCTAAAAGAATAAAATACTTTTCTTGGTACCTTGAATTACTTTGATGAATAATGTTTGGTATGGCACCTTTTAAAGTATTACAAAAGGGTAAAAAGGTAGTTTGAAAAAGTATGGGATGAGAAAGTT
Organism: Sophora flavescens; assembly: GCA_030762895.1. Classification (NCBI taxonomy): domain Eukaryota; kingdom Viridiplantae; phylum Streptophyta; class Magnoliopsida; order Fabales; family Fabaceae; genus Sophora; species Sophora flavescens. Next base: position 10,451,408 of record CM061066.1, read on the forward strand.
AGAAAATATTTCTCTTGAGCTAAAAATCTCCCCTTCTCCAAATAAATAAAATGAAATAAACACAAAAAAATAATGGAGAAGGGGATGACAAAAGAAAGTAAGAAATAAAAATAAAAAGAAAGAAAGGTGGAAAAATGAATCAAAGCCCAAAAAGGTATTTTAGAAGGTGTCATGCTTTGCAAAGTTTGATAATTTGTTTAACCTTCTTGAAATTTCCTTTTCTTGATCTCCCCACCTGACAATTAATCCCATGGCCACATTACAACCAAAGTAAAAACCTCATGATTCTTATGTGTTTTCATTAATAAAGTAGAGATTTGGTTAATAGCCAAGCCTATGGTAGAATACCTTCCTTGAGGAAATTGAGCGAAATGTCATATACCCTGGAACACTTGAGTGAGGTGAGACGAGTGCCTAAATCAGTGAGAATATGAATTTGAAGAACCTAAGCTTCTAATTGGACTTGAAATCGATCATCTCTTGGGGATTTATTCGAATGTGCCTGTCACTTGGATTAGTTTCTCGGGTTCTTGATTCACTATCCATGCTCTGATTATTTATATCTTCTAGCCTTAGTGATTGCTTGAGGACAAGAAAAATCTTAAGCTTGGGGTGATTTGATGAGTGTGATTCCACCTCATCTTTGTCTATCATTTTGCATGCATTTTCATGTAGTTTAGGGACATTTAATTGGATTTTTGGTTATTTTAACTTTGGAACGGGTAAGGCATTTTTCAAGGTGTTGTTTTGCAGAAATCAAGGGTAAAATGCTCAAGATCAACCATGATGGAGTTTGGATGAAGAAGGACCTTGAACAGTGAAGAAAATGAGCCAAACAGAGTCCATCACGGCCATGATCGAGCAAAACTAAAAAAGAAGAAAGACTGAAGTCAGAACCGGTCACGTCACGGTCGTGATGTCCATCACGACCGTGACCTTTCACCCCCACAAGTCAGAATATGTCACGGCCTAGCCGTGATTCCTATCATGGTCGTGACAGGTAAAACTTAAAGTTTCGCGACGCGAAAGTCCTCTCGCCTCGCGAGAATTTGAAATTTATAGAAGTGCCCGAGGCAGAAGCCGTCACGGCCGTGACGCGCATTACTTGGACCTGAAGCAACTGAATTGGATCAGAATTTGAGTTAGATTGGGATTCAAACTTCCCACATCTATAAATAAGGACCCGGGCAGAAGCAGAAGGGGGACTGAGACTTTTTGGGCTGCTATCACTTAGGCTTTAATCTAGGATCTCTCTTCTCCTTCTTCTTCTTCTCTGATTTTCTGTTTTCATGTTATTTGTAATCAAGCTTGTCGTCTCCATGACAAGGCTTGAGTAGTAGCTTAGTTTCTAGGGAATGGGGCCATGCCCGAGATCTGATTTAAGTTGTTAATTTGATGTAATATCTTTGTTAATTTCGATTTTGTTTTACATCTGATTTCTAGTATTTGAATCACTCGTAAATTCGGTGGCCACTTGTTTGCGTGTCATAGGCATTCTAAGGAGGAACCTAGCGGTGAACTTAGGTGTCGGATCTATAGAGTCAGACTTGGGACTGAAATCACGAGAGTTAGAAGCCGTCCTTCGAGGATCAACGAGTTGTCACGAAACGCAAAGGGTCCAATCTGAATTCGACTACCACGAGAGTAGGGGTTGGTTCAATTGGGCACGGTTTTTGTAACCCGAGAGGGAGCTTAAACTATTAGAGGATAAACTCGCCTTCAAGGCAATTTCGATAATTAACAAGGGTAAATCAGATTAGTAACATAAACAGCCTCATAGGTAACCCAAATCCCTAGGAATCCATTTAGATCCAAAAACCAAAAATAGATTTGTTTTATTTATCTCTTAATTCAAATTCAAAACCTTTTCAATATCAAAATCTTTTTATACAGTCCAGCTTTATCATTTAACAATTATTTGCGATTTGAGATAACAGTCTCTGTGGGATCGATATCTTTTATTACTTGGCGACGAATCCGGTACACTTGTCGGAATCGCACGTGCGCTCTCACGTCCACCATCCCAAAACCCTAAATTTAAGCAAGAACCCTACTTTTAATTCAAAACCCTAAATTTTGATCCTAAACCATAAATTTAACCTAGAACCCAGAGCCCTAATTTTGACCCAAAACCCCAATTTAGACCCAAAACCTAATTTAGACCCAAAAACCCTAATTCTAACCCTATTTTTGCCCCAAAACCCGATTTTTAACACAAAACCCTAAATCATAATTTTGTCCCAATGCATTAATTTTGACCAAAAACCTTAATTCTGACCCAAAACCCCAATTGTGACCTAAAACCCAAATTTAGACACACAACCCTATTTTTAACCAAAAACCTAATTCAAACGCTAAACCCTAATTTTGACCCTAAACCCTAATTTTGATCCTAAACCCTAAATTTGACCCAAAACCTAATTCTAACCCTAATTCTAACCCTATTTTTGTCCCAAAACCCTTTTTTTAACTCAAAACCCGAATTTTGACCCAAAACCCTAATTGTAACCCAAATCCCCAATTTTGACCGAAAACCCTAATTCTGACCCAAAACCATAATTTAGACCAAAAACCCAATTTTTAACCCAAAACCATAATTCAAACCCTAAACCCTAATTTTGACCCTACACCCTAATTTTGATCCTAAACCCTAAATTTGACCCAAAACCCTTTTTTTAACTCAACCCAAATCCCAAATTTTGACCCAAAACCCTATTTCTAACCCTACTTTAGACCCAAAACCATAAATTTGACCCAAAACCCTAATTGAGACCCAAAACCCAAATTTTGACCCAAAACCCTAATTCTAACCCTAATTTAGGCCCAAAACCATATTTTTTAGTCAAACCCCTAATTCAAACCCTGAACCCTAATTTTGACCCAAAACACTATTTTGGACTCAAAACCGAATGTTTGACCCAAAACCCTAATTTTAACCCAAATCCCTAATTATGACCTAAAACCCTAATTCTGACCTAAAACCCTAATTTAGACCCAAAACCCTAAAATTGACCAAAAACCCTAATTCAAACCCAAATTTAGACCCATACACCTAATTCAAACCATATTTTTGTCCTAAAACCCTATTTTTTACTCAAAACCCTAATTCAAATCCTAAACCCAAAATTTGACCCTAAATCCTAAATGTAACCCAGAACACTAATTTTGACCCGAAACCCTATTTTTAACACTAATTTAGACCCAAAACCCTAATTCTAGCCCTATTTTTGTCCCAAAACCCTATTTTTAACTCAAAACCCTAATTCAAACCCTAAACCCAAATTTGGACCCAAAACACTAATTAAGACCCATAACCCTTATTTTTACCCCAAACCCAAATTTTGACCCAAAAACATAATTCTAACCCTAATTTAGACCCAAAACCCTAATTCTAACCCTTTTTATGTCCCAAACCCCTATTTTTAACTCAAAACCCTAATTCAAACCCAAAAACCTAAATTTTGACCCTAAACCCTAAATTTAATCCAGAACCCTGAATTTGACCCAGAATCCTAATTTTAACCAAAAGCCCTAATTCGAACCCTAAACCCAAAATTTGACCAGGGTTTTGTGTCTAAATTAGGGTTTTGGGTCAGATTAGGGTTTTGGGTCAAAATTAGGGCTCTAGGTTATAATTTGGGTTTTGGGTCAAAATTTCGGGTTTGGCTCAAAATTAGGGTTTAGGGTTTGAATTAGGGGTTTGGGTAAAAATTAGGGTTCTCGGTCAAATTTAGGGTTTTGGGTCAACATTAGGGTTTAGGGTTTGAATTTGGGTTTTGAGTTAAAAATTGGGTTTTGGGTCAAAAATAGGGTTAGAATTAGGGTTTTACGTTAAAATTAGGGTTTTGGTTCGAAAATAGGGTTCTTGGTCAAATTTAGGGTTTAGGGTAAAAAATAGGGTTCGAATTAGGGTTTTGGATCAGAATTAGGGTTTTGGGGTCAGAATTAGGGTTTTGGGTCAGAATTAGGGCTTTGGGTTATTTTGGGTCAAAATTAAGGTTTTGGGTCCAAATTTGGGTTTTGGGTCAAAAATAAGGTATCGGCTTTTGAGTTAAAAAATGGGTTTTGGGACAAAAATAAGGTTAGAATTAGGGTTTTTGGGTCTAAATTAGGTTTTGGGTCTAAAATTGGGGTTTTGTGTCAAAATTAGGGCTCTGGGTTTTTGGTTAAATTTAGGGTTTAGGGTCTGGGTTTTGAATTAAAATTAGGGTTCTTTGTTAAATTTAGGGTTTTGGGACAAAAATAGGGTTAGAATTAGGGTTTTGGTTCATATTTAGGATTTAGGGTTAAAATTAGGGTTTAGGCTTTGAATTAGGGTTTTTGGTTAAAAATAGGGTTTGTGTCTAAATTAGGGTTTCGGGTCAGAATTAGGGTTTTGGGTCAAAATTAGGGCTCTGGGTTATAATTTGGGTTTTGGGTCAAAATTTCGGTTTTCGGTCAAAATTAGGGTTCTGGGTCAAATTTAGGGTTCGAATTAGGGTTTTGGGTTTAAATTAGGGTTTTTGGGTAAGAATTAGGGTTTTGGGTCAAATTTTGGGTTTTGGGTCAAAATTAAGGTGTCGGGTTTTGACTTAAAAAAGGGTTTGGGGACAAAAATAGGGTTAGAATTAGGGTTTTTGGGTCTAAATTAGGGTCTTGGGTCAAAATTAGGGTTATGGGTCAAATTTAGGGTTCTTGGTTAAATTTAGGGTTTAGGGTCAAAATTTAGGGGTTTGGATTAAAATTAGGGTTCTGGGTTAAATTTAGGGTTTAGGGTCAAAATTTAGGGGTTTGGATTAAAATTAGGGTTCTGGGTTAAATTTAGGGTTCTGGGACAAAAATAGGGTTAGAATTAGGGTTTTGGTTCAAATTTTGGGTTTAGGATCAAAATTAGAGTTTAGGGTTAAAATTAGGGTTTAGGCTTTGAATTAGGATTTTGGGTTTAAAATAGGGTTTTTTGTCTAAATTAGGGTTTTGGGTAAGAATTAGGGTTTTTGGTCAAAATTAGGGCTCTGGGTTATAATTTGGGTTTTGGCTCAAAATTTCGGTTTTCAGTCAAAATTCGGGTTTCGGGTTTGAATTAGGGTTTTGGGTCAAATTTAGGGTTTTGTGTTTGAACTTGGTTTTTGAGTTAAAAAGAGGGTTTTTGGTCAAAAATAAGGTTAGAATTAAGGTTTTGCGTTAAAATTAGGGTTTAGGGTCAAAAATAGGGTTCTGGGTCAAATTTAGGGTTTTGGGTCAAAAAAAGGGTTCGAATTAGGGTTTTGGATCAGAATTAGGGTTTAGGGTTAAAATTAGGGTTTAGGCTTTGAATTAGGATTTTGGGTTTAAAACATGGTTTTGTGTCAAAATTAGGGTTTTGGGTCACAATTAGGACTCTGGGTTATAATTTGGGTTTGGGGTCAAAATTTCGGTTTTCGGTCAAAATTAGGGCTTCTGGTTTGAATTAGGGTTTTGGGTCAAAATTCGGGTTTTGGGTCAACATTAGGGTTGAGGTTCAAAAATAGGGTAAGTATTAAGTTTTTGCGTAAAAATTAGGGTTTAGGGTCAAAAATAGGGTTCTGGGTCAAATTTAGGGTTCGAATTAGGGTTTTGGATCAAAATTATGGTTTTGGGTCAAAATTCGCGTTTTTGGGTCAAAATTAGGGTTTAGGGTAAAAAATAGGGTTTTGGGACAAAAATAGGGTTAGAATTAGGGTTTTGGGTCAGAATTAGGGTCTTGGGTCAAAATTAGGGTTCCTGGTTAAATTTAGGGTTTAGGGTCAAAATTTAGGGGTTTGGATTAAAATTAGGGTTCTGGGTTAAATTTAGGGTTTTGGGACAAAAATAGGGTTAGAATTAGGGTTTTGGTTTAAATTTTGGGTTTAGGGTCAAAATTAGGGTTTAGGTTTTGAATTAGGGTTTAGGGTTAAAAATAGGGTTTTGGGTCAAATTTAGGGTTCTGGGTTAAATTTAGGGTTTTTGGTCAAAATTTAGGATTTTGGGTTAAAATTAGGGTTCTGTGTTAAATTTAGGGATTAGGGTCAAAATTTGGGTTTTGGGTTGAATTAGGGGTTTGAGTTAAAAATAGGGTTTTGGGACAAAAATAGAGTTAGAATTAGGGTTTTGGTTCAAATTTAGGGTTTAGGATCAAAATTAGGGTTTAGGCTTTGAATTAGGGTTTTGGGTCAAAATTTCGGTTTTGGCGCAAAATTAGGGTTTAGGGTTTAAATTAGGGTTTTGGGTTAAAATTCGGGTTTTAGACTAAAATTCTGGGTCAAATTTAGGGTTTTGGGTCAACATTAGGGTTTAGGATTTGAATTAGGTGTTTGGGTCAAAATTACGGTTTTGGGTCAGAATTAGGGTTTTGGGTCAAAAATAGGGTTAGAATTAGGGTTTTGGGTCTAAATTAGGGTTAGAATTAGGTTGTGGGTCTAAATTAGGGTTTTTGGTCAAAATTAGGGTTATGGGTCAAATTTAGGGTTTTGTGTTAAATTTAGGGTTTAGGGTCAAAATTTAGGGTTTTGGATTAAAATTAGGGTTTTGGGTTCAATTTGGGGTTTTGGGACAAAAATAGGGTTAGAATTAGGGTTTTGGTTCAGATTTAGGGTTTTGGATTAAAATTAGGGTTTAGGGTCAAAATTAGGGTTTAGCCAAAACCCTAATTCAAACCCTGAACCCTAATTTTGACCCAAAACCCTATTTTGGACTCAAAAATGAATGTTTGACCCAAAACCCTAATTTTAACCCAAATCCCTAATTCTGACCCAAAACCCTAATTATGACCTAAAACCCTAATTTAGACCCATACCCCTAATTCTAACCCTATTTTTGTCCCAAAACCCTATTTTTTACTCAAAACCCTAATTCAAACCCTAAACCCCAAATTTGACCCTAAACCCTAAATGTCACCCAGAACCCAAATTTTGACCCAAAACCCAAATTTTGACCCAAAAACCTTATTTCTAACCCTAATTTAGACCCAAAACCTAATTCAAGCCCTATTTTTTTTCCCAAACCTCTATTTTTAACTCAAAACCCTAATTGAAACCCTCAACCCAAATTTGGACCCAAAACACTAATAAAGACCCATAACCCTTATTTTTACCCAAAACCCAAATTTTGACCCAAAAACCTAATTCTAACCCTAATTTAGACCCAAAACCCTAATTCTAACCCTTTTTATGTCCCAAACCCCTATTTTTAACTCAAAACCCTAATTCAAACCCAAAAACCTAAATTTTGACCCTAAACCCTAAATTTAACCCAGAACCCTGAATTTGACCCAGAACCCAAATTTTAACCAAGAGCCCTAATTTTGACCCAAAACCCTAATTGTAACCCTAATTTAGACCCAAAACCCTATTTTGTAGTCCAAACCCTAAATCAAACCCTGAACCCTAATTTTGACCCAAAACCGAAATTTTGACCCAGAACCCTAATTTTAACCCAAATCCCTAATTTTGACCCTAACCCCTAATTATGACTTAAAACCCTAATTTAGACCCAAAACCCTAATTTTGACCCAAAACCCTAATTCTAACCCTAATTTAGACCCATACCCCTAATTCTAACCCTATTTTTGTCCCAAACCCCTATTTTTTACTCAAAACCCTAATTCAAACCCTAAACCCTAAATTTGACCCAGAACCCTAATTTTAACCTGAAACCCTAATTCTGATCCAAGACCCTAATTCGAACCCTATTTTTGACCCAAAACCCTATTTTAAACTCAAAACCATAATTCAAACCCTAAACCCTAAATTTGATCCAAAACCCTAATTTTGACCCGAAACCCTAATTTTAACCCAAATCCCTAATTCTAACCCTATTTTTGCCCCAAAACCCTATTTTTAACTCAAAACCCTAATTCAAACCCTAAACCGTAATTTTGTCCCAAAGCATTAATTTTGACCGAAAACCCTAATTCTGACCCAAAACCCTAATTGTGACCTAAAACCCAAATTTAGACACACAACCCTATTTTTAACCAAAAACCTAATTCAAACGCTAAACCCTAATTTTGACCCTAAACCCTAATTTTGATCCTAAACCCTAAATTTGACCCAAAACCCTTTTTTTAACTCAACCCAAATCCCAAATTTTGACCCAAAACCCTATTTCTAACCCTACGTTAGACCCAAAACCATAAATTTGACCCAAAACCCTAATTTAGACCCAAAACCCTAATTTAGACCCAAAACCCTAATTCTAACCCTAATTTAGACCCAAAACCATATTTTTTTGTCAAAACCCTGAACCCTAATTTTGACCCAAAACACTATTTTGGACTCAAAACCGAATGTTTGACCCAAAACCCTAATTTTAACCCAAATCCCTAATTATGACCTAAAACCCTAATTCTGACCTAAAACCCTAATTTAGACCCAAAACCCTAAAATTGACCAAAAACCCTAATTCAAACCCAAATTTAGACCCATACACCTAATTCAAACCATATTTTTGTCCTAAAACCCTATTTTTTACTCAAAACCCTAATTCAAATCCTAAACCCAAAATTTGACCCTAAATCCTAAATGTAACCCAGAACACTAATTTTGACCCGAAACCCTATTTTTAACACTAATTTAGACCCAAAACCCTAATTCTAGCCCTATTTTTGTCCCAAAACCCTATTTTTAACTCAAAACCCTAATTCAAACCCTAAACCCAAATTTGGACCCAAAACACTAATTAAGACCCATAACCCTTATTTTTACCCCAAACCCAAATTTTGACCCAAAAACATAATTCTAACCCTAATTTAGACCCAAAACCCTAATTCTAACCCTTTTTATGTCCCAAACCCCTATTTTTAACTCAAAACACTAATTCAAACCCAAAAACCTAAATTTTGACCCTAAACCCTAAATTTAATCCAAAACCCTGAATTTGACCCAGAATCCTAATTTTAACCAAAAGCCCTAATTCGAACCCTAAACCCAAAATTTGACCTGGGTTTTGTGTCTAAATTAGGGTTTTGGGTCAAAATTAGGGCTCTAGGTTATAATTTGGGTTTTGGGTCAAAATTTCGGGTTTGGCTCAAAATTAGGGTTTAGGGTTTGAATTAGGGGTTTGGGTAAAAATTAGGGTTCTCGGTCAAATTTAGGGTTTTGGGTCAACATTAGGGTTTAGGGTTTGAATTTGGGTTTTGAGTTAAAAATTGGGTTTTGGGTCAAAAATAGGGTTAGAATTAGGGTTTTACGTTAAAATTAGGGTTTTGGGTCGAAAATAGGGTTCTTGGTCAAATTTAGGGTTTAGGGTAAAAAATAGGGTTCGAATTAGGGTTTTGGATCAGAATTAGGGTTTTGGGGTCAGAATTAGGGTTTTGGGTCAGAATTAGGGCTTTGGGTTATTTTGGGTCAAAATTACGGTTTTGGGTCCAAATTTGGATTTTGGGTCAAAAATATGGTATCGGATTTTGAGTTAAAAAATGGGTTTTGGGACAAAAATAAGGTTAGAATTAGGGTTTTTGGGTCTAAATTAGGTTTTGGGTCTAAAATTGGGGTTTTGTGTCAAAATTAGGGCTCTGGGTTTTAGGTTAAATTTAGGGTTTAGGGTCTGGGTTTTGAATTAAAATTAGGGTTCTTTGTTAAATTTAGGGTTTGGGGACAAAAATAGGGTTAGAATTAGGGTTTTGGTTCATATTTAGGATTTAGGGTTAAAATTAGGGTTTAGGCTTTGAATTAGGGTTTTTGGTTAAAAATAGGGTTTTGTGTCTAAATTAGGGTTTCGGTCGAATTAGGGTTTTGGGTCAAAATTAGGGCTCTGGGTTATAATTTGGGTTTTGGGTCAAAAATTCGGTTATCGGTCAAAATTAGGGTTCTGGTTCAAATTTAGGGTTCGAATAAGGGTTTTGGGTTTAAATTAGGGTTTTTGGGTAAGAATTAGGGTTTTGGGTCAAATTTTGGGTTTTGGGTCAAAATTAAGGTGTCGGGTTTAGAGTTAAAAAAGGGTTTTGGGACAAAAATAGGGTTAGAATTAGGGTTTTTGGGTCTAAATTAGGGTCTTGGGTCAAAATTAGGGTTATGGGTCAAATTTAGGGTTCTGGGTTAAATTTAGGGTTTAGGGTCAAAATTTAGGGGTTTGGATTAAAATTAGGGTTCTGGGTTAAATTTAGGGTTTTGGGACAAAAATAGGGTTAGAATTAGGGTTTTGGTTCAAATTTTGGGTTTAGGATCAAAATTAGAGTTTAGGGTTAAAATTAGGGTTTAGGCTTTGGATTAGGATTTTGGGTTTAACATAGGGTTTTTTGTCTAAATTAGGGTTTTGGGTAAGAATTAGGGTTTTGGGTCAAAATTAGGGCTCTGGGTTATAATTTGGGTTTTGCGTCAAAATTTCGGTTTTCGGTCAAAATTCGGGTTTCGGGTTTGAATTAGGATTTTGGGTCAAATTTAGGGTTTTGTGTTTGAACTTGGTTTTTGAGTTAAAAGAGGGATTTTGGTCAAAAATAGGTTTAGAATTAAGGTTTTGCGTTAAAATTAGGGTTTAGGGTCAAAAATAGGGTTCTGGGTCAAATTTAGGGTTTTGGGTCAAAAAAAGGGTTCGAATTAGGGTTTTGGATCAGAATTAGGGTTTAGGGTTAAAATTAGGGTTTAGGCTTTGAATTAGGATTTTTGGTTTAAAACAGGGTTTTGTGTCAAAATTAGGGTTTTGGGTCAAAATTAGGACTCTGGGTTATAATTTGGGTTTGGGGTCAAAATTTCGGTTTTCGGTCAAAATTAGGGCTTCTGGTTTGAATTAGGGTTTTGGGTCAAAATTCGGGTTTTGGGTCAACATTAGGGTTGAGGTTCAAAAATAGGGTAAGTATTAAGTTTTTGCGTAAAAATTAGGGTTTAGGGTCAAAAATAGGGTTCTGGGTCAAATTTAGGGTTCGAATTAGGGTTTTGGATCAAAATTATGGTTTTGGGTCAAAATTCGCGTTTTTGGGTCAAAATTAGGGTTTAGGGTAAAAAATAGGGTTTTGGGACAAAAATAGGGTTAGAATTAGGGTTTTTGGGTCTAAATTAGGGTCTTGGGTCAAAATTAGGGTTCCTGGTTAAATTTAGGGTTTAGGGTCAAAATTTAGGGGTTTGGATTAAAATTAGGGTTCTGGGTTAAATTTAGGGTTTTGGGACAAAAATAGGGTTAGAATTAGGGTTTTGGTTTAAATTTTGGGTTTAGGGTCAAAATTAGGGTTTAGGTTTTGAATTAGGGTTTAGGGTTAAAAATAGGGTTTTGGGTCAAATTTAGGGTTCTGGGTTAAATTTAGGGTTTTTGGTCAAAATTTAGGATTTTGGGTTAAAATTAGGGTTCTGTGTTAAATTTAGGGATTAGGGTCAAAATTTGGGTTTTGGGTTGAATTAGGGGTTTGAGTTAAAAATAGGGTTTTGGGACAAAAATAGAGTTAGAATTAGGGTTTTGGTTCAAATTTAGGGTTTAGGATCAAAATTAGGGTTTAGGCTTTGAATTAGGGTTTTGGGTCAAAATTTCGGTTTTGGCGCAAAATTAGGGTTTAGGGTTTAAATTAGGGTTTTGGGTTAAAATTCGGGTTTTAGACTAAAATTCTGGGTCAAATTTAGGGTTTTGGGTCAACATTAGGGTTTAGGATTTGAATTAGGTGTTTGGGTCAAAATTACGGTTTTGGGTCAGAATTAGGGTTTTGGGTCAAAAATAGGGTTAGAATTAGGGTTTTGGGTCTAAATTAGGGTTAGAATTAGGTTGTGGGTCAAAAATAGGGTTTTGGTCAAAATTAGGGTTATGGGTCAAATTTAGGGTTTTGTGTTAAATTTAGGGTTTAGGGTCAAAATTTAGGGTTTTGGATTAAAATTAGGGTTTTGGGTTCAATTTAGGGTTTTGGGACAAAAATAGGGTTAGAATTAGGGTTTTGGTTCAGATTTAGGTTATGGATCAAAATTAGGGTTTAGGGTCAAAATTAGGGTTTAGTCAAAACCCTAATTCAAACCTTGAACCCTAATTTTGACCCAAAACCCTATTTTGGACTCAAAAATGAATGTTTGACCCAAAACCCTAATTTTAACACAAATCCCTAATTCTGACCCAAAAACCCTAATTCTGACATAAAACCCTAATTTAGACCCATACCCCTAATTCTAACCCTATTTTTGTCCCAAAACCCTATTTATTACTCAAAACCCTAATTCAAACCCTAAACCCCAAATTTGACCCTAAACCCTAAATGTCACCCAGAACCCAAATTTTGACCCAAAACCCAAATTTTGACCCAAAAACCTTATTTCTAACCCTAATTTAGACCCAAAACCTAATTCAAGCCCTATTTTTTTTCCCAAACCTCTATTTTTAACTCAAAACCCTAATTGAAACCCTCAACCCAAATTTGGACCCAAAACACTAATAAAGACCCATAACCCTTATTTTTACCCAAAACCCAAATTTTGACCCAAAAACCTAATTCTAACCCTAATTTAGACCCAAAACCCTAATTCTAACCCTTTTTATGTCCCAAACCCATATTTTTAACTCAAAACCCTAATTCAAACCCAAAAACCTAAATTTTGACCCTAAACCCTAAATTTAACCCAGAACCCTGAATTTGACCCAGAACCCAAATTTTAACCAAGATCCCTAATTTTGACCCAAAACCCTAATTGTAACCCTAATTTAGACCCAAAACCCTATTTTGTAGTCCAAACCCTAATTCAAACCCCGAACCCTAATTTTGACCCAAAACCAAAATTTTGACCCAGAACCCTAATTTTAACCCAAATCCCTAATTTTGACCCTAACCCCTAATTATGATTTAAAACCCTAATTTAGACCTAAAACCCTAATTTTGACCCAAAACCCTAATTCTAACCCTAATTTAGACCCATACCCCTAATTCTAACCCTATTTTTGTCCCAAACCCCTATTTTTTACTCAAAACCCTAATTCAAACCCTAAACCCTAAATTTGACCCAGAACCCTAATTTTAACCTGAAACCCTAATTCTGATCCAAGACCCTAATTCGAACCCTATTTTTGACCGAAAACCCTATTTTAAACTCAAAACCATAATTCAAACCCTAAACCCTAAATTTGATCCAAAACCCTAATTTTGACCCGAAACCCTAATTTTAACCCAAATCCCTAATTCTAACCCTATTTTTGCCCCAAAACCCTATTTTTAACTCAAAACCCTAATTCAAACCCTAAACCGTAATTTTGTCCCAAAGCATTAATTTTGACCGAAAACCTTAATTCTGACCCAAAACCCCAATTGTCACCTAAAACCCAAATTTAGACACACAACCCTATTTTTAACCCAAAAACCTAATTCAAATGCTAAACCCTAATTTTGACCCTGAACCCTAATTTTGATCCTAAACCCTAAATTTGACCCAAAACCCTTTTTTTAACTCAACCCAAATCCCAAATTTTGACCCAAAACCCTATTTCTAACCCTACGTTAGACCCAAAACCATAAATTTGACCCAAAACCCTAATTTAGACCCAAAACCCTAATTTAGACCCAAAACCCTAATTCTAACCCTAATTTAGACCCAAAACCATATTTTTTTGTCAAAACCCTGAACCCTAATTTTGACCCAAAACACTATTTTGGACTCAAAACCGAATGTTTGACCCAAAACCCTAATTTTAACCCAAATCCCTAATTCTGACCTAAAACCCTAATTCTGACCTAAAACCATAATTTAGACCCAAAACCCTAAAATTGACCCAAAACCCTAATTCAAACCCAAATTTAGACCCATAC
>CM061066.1:10465582-10484683 GCA_030762895.1 Sophora flavescens
CTAATTCTAACTCTATTTTTGTCCCAAAACCCTATTTTTAAGTCAAAACCCTAATTCAACCCAAAACCTAAATTTTGACCCTAAACCCTAAATTTAACACAGAACCCTAATTTTAACCCAAAATCCTAAATTTTGACCCAAAACCCTAAATGTAACCCAGAACCCTAAATTTGACCCGAAACACTATTTTTAACCCTAAACCCTAATTCAAAGCCTAAACCCTAATTTTGACCCTAAACCCTAAATTTGAACCAAAACCCTAATTCTGACCCTATTTTTGTCCCAAAACCCTAAATTTAACCCACAACCCCAATTTTAATCCAAAACCCAAAATTTTGACCCTAAACCCTAAATTTAACCAGGAACCCTAATTTTGACCCTAAACCCTAAATTTAACCAGGAACCCTAATTTTGACCCAAGACCCTAATTTTGACCATAAACCCTAAATTTAACCAGGAACCCTGATTTTGACCCAAGACCCTAATTTAGAACCAAAAACCCTAATTCTAACCCTATTTTTGTCCCAAAACCCTATTTTTTACTCAAAACCCTAATTCAAACCCTAAACCCTTATTTTGACCCAAAACCCTAATTTGGATCCAAAATCGAAATTTTGACACAAAATAACCCAAAGCCCTAATTTTGACCCAAAACCCTAATTCGAACCCTTTTTTTGACCCAAAACCCAATTTTTGACCCTAAACCCTAATTTTAACGTAAAACCTTAATTCTAACCCTATTTTTGACCCAAAACCCTCTTTTTAACTCAAAAACCAAATTCAAACCCAAAACCCTAAATTTGACCCAAAACCCGAATTTTGACCTAAAATCCTAATTCAAACCCGAAACCCTAATTTTGACCGAAAACCGAAATTTTGACCCAAAACCCAAATTATAACCCAGCGCCCTAATTTTGACACAAAACCCTAATTCTGACCTGAAACCCTAATTTAGACAAAAAACCCTATTTTAAACCCAAAGTCCTAATTCAAAGCCTAAACCCTAATTTTAACCCTAAACCCTAAATTTGACCCATAATTTTAATCCAAAACCCGAATTTTAACCCAAAACCGAAATTATAACCCAGAGCCCTAATTTTGACCCAAAACCCTAATTTAGACAAAAAAACCCTATTTTAAACCCAAAATCCTAATTTAAAGCCTAAACCCTAATTTTAACCCTAAACCATAATTTTGATCCTAAACCCTAAATTTGTAACAAAACCCTAATTCTAACCCTGTTTTTGTCCGAGAACCCTAAATTTGACCCATAACCCTAATTTTGACCCAAGACCCTAATTTTGACCCAAAACCCAAGTTAGACACAAAAACCCTAATTCTAACCCTATTTTTGTCCCAAAACCCTTTTTTTAACTCAAAACCTGACACCTTAATTTTGACCCAAAATCCAAATTTTGACCCAAAACCCTAATTTAGACACAAAACCCTATTTTTAACCCAAAACCCTAATTCAAAGCCTAAACCCTAATTTTGATCCTAAACCCTAAATTTGAACCAAAACCCTAATTCTAACTCTATTTTTGTCCCAAAACCCTATTTTTAACTCAAAACCCTAATTCAATCCAAAAACCAAATTTTGGCCCTAAACCCTAAATTTAACACAGAACCCTAATTTTAACCCAAAATCCTAAATTTTGACCCAAAACCCTAAATTTAACCCAGAACCCTAAATTTGACCCGAAACGCTATTTTTAACCCTAAACCCTAATTCAAAGCCTAAACCCTAATTTTGACCCTAAACCCTAAATTTAACCAGGAACCCTAATTCTAACCCTATTTTTGTCCCAAAACCCTAAATTTAACCCACAACCCTAATTTTAATCCAAAACCCAAAATTTTGACCCTAAACCCAAAATTTAACCAGGAACCCAAATTTTGACCCAAGACCCTAATTTAGACCCAAAAACCCTAATTCTAACCCTATTTTTGTCCCAAAACCCTATTTTTGTCCCAAAACCCTAATTCAAACCCTAAACCCTTATTTGGACCCAAAACCCTAATTTGGATCCAAAATCGAAATTTTGATGCAAAATAACCCAAAGCCCTAATTTTGACCCAAAACCCTAATTCGAACCCTTTTTTGACCCAGAACCCAATTTTTGACCCTAAACCCTAATTTTAACGTAAAACCTTAATTCTAACCCTATTTTTGACCCAAAAACCTCTTTTTAACTTAAAAACCAAATTCAAACCCAAAACCCTAAATTTGACCCAAAACCCGAATTTTGACCCAAAATCCTAATTCAAAACCCGAAACCCTAATTTTGACAGAAAACCGAAATTTTGAACCAGAACCCAAATTATAACCCAGAGCCCTAATTTTGACACAAAACCCTAATTCTGACCTGAAACCCTAATTTAGACAAAAAAACCCTATTTTAAACCCAAAGTCCTAATTCAAAGCCTAAACCCTAATTTTAACCCTAAACCCTAACTTTGAAATTTTAACCCTAATGTTGACCCAAAACCCTAAATTTGACCCAGAAATTTAATCCAAAACCCGAATTTTAACCCAAAACCCTAATACAAACCCTAAACCCTAATTCAAAGCCTAAACCCTAATTTTGACCCTAAACCCTAAATTCGAACCAAAACCCTATTTCTAACCCTATTTTTGTCCCTAAACCCTAAATTTAACCAGGAACCCTAATTTTGACCCAAGACCCTAATTCTAACCCTATTTTTGTCCCAAAACCCTATTTTTTACTCAAACCCCTAATTCAAACCCTAAACCCTAATTTGACCCAAACCCAAAACCTAAATTTTGACCCAAAATAACCCAAAGCCCTAATTTTGACCCAAAACACTAATTCTGACCAAAAACCCTAATTTAGACCCAAAACCCTAATTCTGATACAAAACCCTAATTCGAACCCTAAATTTGATCCAGAATCCTATTTTTGACCCTAAACCCTAATTTTAACGCAAAAACTTAATACTAACCCTATTTTTGACCCTCAACCCTAATGTTGACCCAAAACCCTAATTTTAACCCAAAACCCTAATTCAAACCAGAAACCCTAATTTTGACCGAAAACCGAAATTTTGACCCCAAACCCGAATTATAACCCAGAGTCCTAATTTTGACCCAATACCCTAATTCTGAACCAAAACCCTAATTTTGACACAAAACCCTATTTTAAACCCAAAATCCTAATTCAAAGCCTAAATTCTAATTTTAACCCTAAACCCTAATTCTGATCCAAAACCCTAATTCGAACCCTTTTTTTGACCCAAAACCCTAAATTTGACCCAGAACCCTATTTTTGACCCTAAACCATAATTTTAACGCAAAACCTTAATTCTAACCTTATTTTTGACCAAAAACCCTCTTTTTAACTCAAAAACCAAATTCAAACCCAAAACCCTAAATTTGACCCAAATCCCGAAATTTCACCCAAAATCCTAATTCAAACCCCAAACCCGAATTTTAACCAAAAACCGAAATTTTAACCCAAAACCCAAATTATAACCCAGAGCCCTAATTCTGACCCAAAACCCTAATTTAGACAAAAAACCCTATTTTAAACCCAAAATCCTAATTCAAAGCCTAAATTCTAATTTTAACCCTAAACCCTAATTCTGATCCAAAACCCTAATTTGAACCCTTTTTTTGACCCAAAACCCTAAATTTGACCCAGAACCCTATTTTTGACCATAAACCCTAATTTTAACGCAAATCCTTAATTCTAACCTTATTTTTGACCAAAAACCCTCTTTTTAACTCAAAAACCAAATTAAAACCCAAAACCCTAAATTTGACCCAAAACCCGAAATTTGACCCAAAATCCTAATTCAAACCCGAAACCCGAATTTTGACCAAAAACCGAAATTTTGTCCCAAAACTCTAAATTTAACCCAGAACCCTCATTTTAATCCAAACCCCTAAATTTTGACCCTAAACCCTAAATTTAACCAAGAACCCTAAATTTGACCCATAACCCTAATTTTGACTCAAGTCCCTAATTTAGACCCCAAAACCCTAATTCTAACCCTACTATTGTCCCAAAACACTTTTTTTAAATCAAAACCCGACACCTTAATTTTGACCCAAAACCCAAAATTTGACCCAAAACCCAAATTCTAACCCAAATTTAGACCCAAGACCCTGATTCTAACCCTATTTTTGTCCCAAAACCCTATTTTTTACTCAAATCCCTAATTTCGACCCAAATCCTTAATTTGGACCCAAAACCGAAATTTTGACCCAAAATAACCCAAAACCCTAATTCTGACCCAAAACCCTAATTCTGACACCAAAACCCTAATTTAGACCCAAAACCCTAATACGAACCCTATTTTTGACCCAAGACCCTAAATTTAACCCAGAACCCTAAATTTGACCCAAATCCCTATTTTTAACCCTAAACCCTAATTCAAAGCATAAACCCTAATTTTGACCCAAAACCCTAATTTTGATCCTAAACCCTAAATTTGAACCAAAACCCTAATTCTAACCCTATTTTTTTCCCAAAACCCTAAATTTAACCCAGAACCCTAATTTTAATCCAAAACCCTAAATTTTGACCCTAAACCCTAATTTTGACCCAAGACTCTAATTTAGACCCAAAAAACCTAATTCTAACCCTATTTTTGTCAGAAAACTCTATTTTTTACTCAAAACCCTAATTCAAACCCTAAACCCTAATTTTGAACCAAAACCCCAATTTGGATCCAAAACCTAAATTTTGACCCAAAATAACCCAAAGCCCTAATTTTAACCCACAGCCCTAATTCTTACCCAAAAACCCTAATTTAGACCCAAAACCCTAATTCGAACCCTAAATTTGACCCATAACCCTATTTTTGAGCCTAAACCCTAATTTTAACGCAAAAACTTAATGCTACCCGTATTTTTAACCAAAAACCCTAATGTTGACCCAAACCCCTAAATTTGACCCAAAACCCGAATTTTGACCCAAAGCCCTAATTCAAACCCGAAACCCTAATTTTGACCGAAAACCAAAATTTTGACCCCAAACCCAAATTATAACCCAGAGTCCTAATTTTGACCCAAAACCCTAACTTTAACACAAAACCTTAATTCTAACCCTGTTTTTGACCCAAAACCCTATTTTTAACTCAGAAGCCAAATTCAAACCCTAAACCCTAATGTTGACCTAGAACCCTAATTTTGACCCAAAACCCTAATTTTGACCCAAAACCGAAATTTTGACCCAAAACCCAAATTATAACCCAGAGCCCTAATTTTGACCCAAAAACCTAATTCTGACCCGAAACCCTAATTTAGACACAAAATCCTATTTTTTACCAAAAACCCTAATTCAAAGCCTAAACCCTAATTTTATCCCTAAATCCTAAATATGAACCAAAACCCTAATTCTAACCCTATTTTTGTCCCAAAACCCTAAATTTAACCAAGAACCCTAATTTAAATTCAAAATCCTGACCCTAAACCCTAAATTTAACCTAAAACCCAGAGCCCTAATTTTGACACAAAACCCCAATTTTAGACCAAAAACCTAATTTAGACCCAAAAACCCTAATTCTAACCTTATTTTTGACCCAAAATCCAAATTTGGACCCAAAACCGTAATTTTGACCCAAAATAACCCAAAGCCCTAATTTTGACCCAAAATCCTAATTCTGACCCCAAAACCCTAATTCGAACCCTATTTTTTACCCTAAACCCTAAATTTGACCAAGAACCCTATTTTCGACCCAAAACCCTAATTTTAACGTAAAACCCTAATTCTAACCCTATTTTTGACCCAAAACCCAATTTTTAACTCAAAACCCAAATTCAAACCCTAAACCCTAATGTTGACCCAAAACCCTAAATTTGACCGAGAACCCTAATTTTTACCCAAACCCCTAATTCAAACCCTAAACCCTAATTTTGAGCCAAACCCAAAATTTTGACCCAAAACCCAAATTATAACCTAGAGCCCTAATTTTGACCCAAAACCCTAATTTAGACACAAAACCCAGGTCAAATTTTGGGTTTAGGGTTCGAATTAGGGTTGTTGGTTAAAATTAGGATTCTGGGTCAAATTCAGCGTTCTGGATTAAATTTAGGGTTTAGGGTCTAATTTAGGGTAAGAATTAGGGTTTTGAGTCAAATTTTGGGTGTTGGGTAAAAATAAGGGTTTGGGGTCAAAATTAGTGTTTTGGGTCCAAATTTAGGTTTAGGGTTTGAATTAGGGTTTTTAGTTAAAAATAGGGTTTTGGGACAAAAATTGGGTTAGAATTAGGGTTTTGGGTCTAAATTAGTGTTAGAAATAGGGTTTTGGGTCTAAATTTGGGTTTCGGGTCAAAATTAGTGTTCTGGGTTACATTTAGGATTTAGGGTCAAATTTTGGGTTTAGGATTTGAATTAGGGTTTTGAGTAAAAAATAGGGTTTTAGGACAAAAATATGGTTTGAATTAGGTGTATGGGTCTAAATTTGGGTTTGAATTAGGGTTTTAGGTTTAGGATTTGAATTAGGGTTTTGAGTAAAAATTAGGGTTTTAGGACAAAAATATGGTTTGAATTAGGTGCATGGGTCTAAATTTGGGTTTGAATTAGGGTTTTAGGTCAGAATTAGGGTTTTAGGTCATAATTAGGGATTTGGGTTAAAATTAGGGTTTTGGGTCAAACATTCGGTTTTGAGTCCAAAATAGGGTTTTGGGTCAAAATAAGGGGTCAGGGTTTGAATTAGGGTTTTGACTAAAAAATATGGTTTTGGGTCTAAATTAGGGTTTGAATTAGGGTTTTGGGTCAAAATTTGGGTTTTGGGTCTAAATTAGGGTTTTGGGTCAAATTTATGGTTTTGGGTCTAAAGTTGGGTTAGAAATAGGGTTTTGGGTAAAAATTTGGGATTTGGGTTGAGTTAAAAAAAGGGTTTTGGGTCAAATTTAGGGTTTAGGATCAAAATTAGGGTGTAGGGTCTAAATTAGGGTTTTGGGTCAAATTTATGGTTTTGGGTCTAAAGTTGGGTTAGATATAGGGTTTTGGGTAAAAATTTGGGATTTGGGTTGAGTTAAAAAAAGGGTTTTGGGTCAAATTTAGGGTTTAGGATCAAAATTAGGGTGTAGGGTCAAAATTAGGGTTTAGGGATTGAATTATGGTTTTGGGTTAAAAATTGGGTTTTTGGTCTAAATTATGGTTTTGGGTCAGAATTAGGGTTTTCGGTCAAAATTGGGGATTTGGGTTACAATTAGGGTTTTGGGTCAAAATTCGGGTTTTGAGTTAAAAAAAGGGTTTTGGGACAAAAATAGGGTTAGAATTAGGTTTTGGGTCAAATTTAGGGTTTAGGATCAAAATTAGGGTTTTAGGTCACAATTGGGGTTTTGGGTCAGAATTAAGGTTTTCGGTCAAAATTAATGCTTTGGGACAAAATTACGGTTTAGGGTTTGAATTAGGGTTTTGAGTTAAAAATAGGGTTTTGGGGCAAAAATAGGGTTAGAATTAGGGATTTGGGTTAAAATTAGGGTTTCGGGTCAAAATTAGGGTTTTGGATCAAATTTAGGGTTTAGGGTTTGAATTATGGTTTTGAGTTTAAAATAGGGTTTTGGGTCAAAAATAGGGTTCGAATTAGGGTCTTAGATCAGAATTAGGGTTTCAGGTCAAAATTAGGGTTTTGGGTCAAATTTAGGGTTTAGGGTTTGAATTAGGGTTCTTGGTTAAATTTAGGGTTTTGGGACAAAAATAGGGTTAGAATTAGGGGTATGGGTCTAAATTAGGGTTAGAATTAGGGTTTTGGGTCTAAATTAGGGTTTTAAGTCATAATTAGGGGTTAGGGTCAAAATTAGGGATTTGGGTTAAAATTAGGGTTCTGGGTCAAAATTTCGGTTTTGGGTCAAAATTAGGGTTCAGGGTTTGAATTAGGGTTTGGATTACAAAATAGGGTTATGTCCCAAAACCCTAAATTGAACCCAAAACCCTAATTTTAATCCAAAACCCTAAATTTTGACCCTAAACCCTAAATTTAACACAGAACCCTAAATTTGACCCATAACCCTAATTTTGACCCAAAACCCTAATTTAGACCGACAACCTAATTCTAACCCTATTTTTGACCCAAAACCCTAATTCTGACCCAAAACCGTAATTTTGACCAAAACACCTAATTCAAATCCTAAACCCTAATGTTGACCCAAAACCCAAAATTTGACCCAGAATTTTAATCTAAAACCCGAATTTTAACCCAAAACCCTAATTCAAACCCTAAACCCTAATTTTGAGCCAAAACCAAAATTTTGACCCGAAACCCTAATTCAAAGCCTAAACCCTAATTTTGATCCTAAACCCTAAATTTGAACCAAAACCCTAATTCTAACTCTATTTTTGTCCCAAAACCCTATTTTTAACTCAAAACCCTAATTCAACCCAAAACCCAAATTTTGACCCTAAACCCTAAATTTAACACAGAACCTTAATTTTAACCCAAAATCCTAAATTTTGACCCAAAACCCTATTTTTAACCCAGAACCCTAAATTTGACCCAAACCATATTTTTAACCCTAAACCCTAATTAAAAGCCTAAACCCTAATTTTGACCCTAAACCCTAAATTTGAACCAAAACCCTAATTCTAACCCTATTTT
Organism: Sophora flavescens; assembly: GCA_030762895.1. Taxonomy (NCBI): domain Eukaryota; kingdom Viridiplantae; phylum Streptophyta; class Magnoliopsida; order Fabales; family Fabaceae; genus Sophora; species Sophora flavescens. The sequence goes on from CM061066.1 coordinate 10,474,153, forward strand.
TGTCCCAAAACCCTGAATTTAACCCACAACCCTAATTTTAATCCAAAACCCAAAATTTTGACCCTAAACCCTAAATTTAACCAGGAACCCTAATTTTGACCCAAGACCCTAATTTAGACCCAAAAACCCTAATTCTAACCCTATTTTTGTCCCAAAACCCTATTTTTTACTCAAAACCCTAATTCAAACCCTAAACCCTTATTTTGACCCAAAACCCTAATTTGGATCCAAAATCGAAATTTTGATGAAAAATAACCCAAAGCCCTAATTTTGACCCAAAACCCTAATTCGAACCCTTTTTTTGACCCAGAACCCAATTTTTGACCCTAAACCCTAATTTTAATGTAAACCCTTAATTCTAACACTATTTTTGACCCAAAACCCTCTTTTTAACACAAAAACCAAATTCAAACCCAAAACCCTAAATTTGACCCAAAACCCGAATTTTGACCCAAAATCCTAATTCAAACCCGAAACCCTAATTTTGACAGAAAACCGAAATTTTGACCCAAAACAAAAAAATTATAACCCAGAGCCCTAATTCTGACACAAAACCCTAATTCTGACCTGAAACCCTAATTTAGACAAAAAACCCTATTTTAAACCCAAAGTCCTAATTCAAAGCCTAAACCCTAATTTTAACCCTAAACCCTAAATTTGAACCAAAACCCTAATTCTAACCCTATTTTGACCCTAAACACTAAATTTAACACAGAACCCTAAATTTGACCCATAACCCTAATTTTGACCCAAAACCCTAATTTAGACCGACAACCTAATTCTAAGCCTAATTTAGACCCAAAACCCTAATTCTAACCCTATTTTTGACCCAAACCCCTAATTCTGACCCAAAACCGTAATTTTGACCCAAACACCTAATTCAAATCCTAAACCCTAATGTTGACCCAAAACCCTAAATTTGACCCAAAATTTTAATCCAAAACCCGAATTTTAACCCAAAACCCTAAACCCTAATTTTGAGCCAAAACCAAAATTTTGACCCAAAACCCTAATTCAAAGCCCAAACCCTAATTTTGATCCAAAACCCTAAATTTGAACTAAAACCCTAATTCTAACTCAATTTTTGTCCCAAAACCCTATTTTTAACTCAAAACCCTAATTCAACCCAAAACCCAAATTTTGACCCTAAACCCTAAATTTAACACAGAACCTTAATTTTAACCCAAAATCCTAAATTTTGACCCAAAACCCTATATTTAACCCAGAACCCTAAATTTGACCCAAAACGCTATTTTTAACCCTAAACCCTAATTCAAAGTCTAAACCCTAACTTTGACCCTAAACCTTAAATTTGACCCAAAAACCCTAATTCTAACCCTATTTTTGTCCCAAAATCCTATTTTTTACTCCAAACCCTAATTCAAACCCTAAACTCTAATTTTGACCAAAAACCCTAATTTGGATCCAAAACCGAAATTTAGACGCAAAATAACCCAAAGCCCCAATTTAGATCCAAAACCCTAATTCGAACCCTTTTTTTGACCCAAAACCCTAAATTTGACCCAGAACCCTATTTTTGACCCTAAACCCTAATTTTAACGCAAAACCTTAATTCTAACCATATTTTTGACCCAAAACCCTCTTTTTAACTCAAAAACCAAATTCAAACCCAAAACCCGAATTTTGACCCAAAATCCTAATTCAAACCCGAAACTCTAATTTTGACCGAAAATCGAAATTTTGACCCAAAACCGAAATTATAACCCAGAGCCCTAATTTTGACCCAAAACTATAATTCTGACCCAAAACCCTAATTTAGACAAAAACCCTATTTTAAACCCTAAACCCTAATTTTAACCCTAAACCAAAATTTTGATCCTAAACCCTAAATTTGAAACAAAACCCTAATTCTAACCCTGTTTTTGTCCGAGAACCCTAAATTTAACCCATAACCCTAATTTTGACCCAAGACCCTAATTTAGACCCAAAACCTAAGTTAGACACAAAAACCCTAATTCTAACCCTATTTTTGTCCCAAAACACTTTTTTTAACTCAAAACCCGACACCTTAATTTTGACCCAAAACCCAAATTTTGACCCAAAACCCTAATTTAGACACAAAACCCTATTTTTAACCCAAAACCCTAATTCAAAGCCTAAACCCTAATTTTGATCCTAAACCCTAAATTTGAACCAAAACCCTAATTCTAACTCTATTTTTGTCCCAAAACCCTATTCTTAACTCAAAACCCTAATTCAACCCAAAACCCAAATTTTGAGCCAAAACCCTAAATTTAACACAGAACCCTAATTTTAATCCAAAATCCTAAATTTTGACCCAAAACCCTAAATTTAATCCAGAACCCTAAATTTGACCCGAAACGCTATTTTTAACCCTAAACCCTAATTCAAAGCCTAAACCCTAATTTTGACCCTAAACCCTAAATTTGAACCAAAACCCTAATTCTAACCCTATTTTTGTCCCAAAACCCTAAATTTAACCCACAACCCTAATTTTAATCCAAAACCCAAAATTTTGACCCTAAACCCTAAATTTAACCAGGAACCCTAATTTTGACCCAAGACACTAATTTAGACCCAAAAACCCTAATTCTAACCCTATTTTTGACCCAGAACCCAATTTTTGACCCTAAACCCTAATTTTAACGTAATACCTTAATTCTAACCCTATTTTTGACCGAAAACCCTCTTTTTAACTTAAAAACCAAATTCAAACCCAAAGCCCTAAATTTGACCCAAAACCCGAATTTTGACCCAAAATCCTAATTCAAACCCGAAACCCTAATTTTGACCGAAAACCGAAATTTTGACCCAAAACCGAAATTATAACCCAGAGCCCTAATTTTGACACAAAACTCTAATTCTGACCTGAAACCCTAATTTAGACAAAAAACCCTATTTTAAACCCAAAGTCCTAATTCAAAGCCTAAACCCTAATTTTAACCCTAAACCCTAACTTTGAACCAAAACCCTAAATTTGAACCAAAACCCTAATTCTAACCCTATTTTGACCCTAATCCCTAAATTTAACACAGAACCCTAAATTTGACCGATAACACTAATTTTGACCCAAAACCCTAATTTAGACCGACAACCTAATTCTAAGCCTAATTTAGACCCAAAACCCTAATTCTAACCCTATTTTTGACCCAAAACCCTAATTCTGACCCAAAACCGTAATTTTGACCCAAACACCTAATTCAAATCCTAAACCCTAATGTTGACCCAAAACCCTAAATTTGACCCAGAATTTTAATCCAAAACCCGAATTTTAACCCAAAACCCTAATTCAAACCCTAAACCCTAATTTTGAGCCAAAACCAAAATTTTGACCCAAAACCCTAATTCAAAGCCCAAACCCTAATTTTGATCCAAAACCCTAAATTTGAACCAAAACCCTAATTCTAACTCTATTTTTGTCCCAAAACACTATTTTTAACTCAAAACCTTAATTCAACCCAAAACCCAAATTTTGACCCTAAACCCTAAATTTAACACAGAACCCTACTTTTAACCCAAAATCCTAAATTTTGACCCAAAACCCTAAATTTAACCTAGAACCCTAAATTTGACCCGAAACCCTATTTTTAACCCTAAACCCTAATTCAAAGCCTAAACCCTAACTTTGACCCTAAACCTTAAATTTGAACCAAAACCTTAATTCTAACCCTATTTTTGTCCCAAAACCCTAAATTTAACCCAAAACCCTAATTTTAATCCAAAACCCTAAATTTTGACCCTAAAGCCTAAATTTAACCAGGAACCCTAATTTTGACCCAATACCCTAATTTAGATCCAAAAACCCTAATTAAAACCATATCTTTGACCCTAAAGTCTAATTTTAACGCAAAACCTTAATTCTAACCCGAATTTTGACCCAAAATCCTATTTCAAACCCGAAACCCTAATTTTGACCTAAAACCGAAATTTTGACCCAAAACCGAAATTATAACCCAGAGCCCTAATTTTGACCCAAAACCCTAATTCTGACCCAAAACCCTAATTTAGACGAAAAAACCTATTTTGAACCCAAAATCCTAATTCAAAGCCTAAACCCTAATTTTAACCCTAAACCCTAATTTTGATCCTAAACCCTAAATTTGAACCAAAACCGTAATTCTAACCCTATTTTTGATCCAAAACCCTAATTAAAACCCTATCTTTGACCCTAAAGTCTAATTTTAACGCAAAACCTTAATTCTACCCCGAATTTCGACCCAAAATCCTATTTCAAACCCGAAACCCTAATTTTGACCCAAAACCGAAATTATAACCCAGAGCCCTAATTTTGACCCAAAACCCTAATTTAGACAAAAAACCCTATTTTGAACCCAAAATCCTAATTCAAAGCCTAAACCCTAATTTTAACCCTAAACCCTAATTTTGATCCTAAACCCTAAATTTGAACCAAAACCGTAATTCTAACCCTATTTTTGTCCCAAAACCCTAAATTTAACCTAGAACCCTAATTTTAATCCAAACCCCTAAATTTTGACCCTAAACCCTAAATTTAACCGAGAACCCTAAATTTGACCCATAACCCTAATTTTGACCCAAGACCCTAATTTAGACCCAAAAACCCTAACTCTAACCCTATTTTTGTCCCAAAACAATTTTTTTAACTCAAAACTCGACACCTTAATTTTGACCCACAACCCAAATTCTAACACAAATTTAGACCCAAAACCCTAATTCTAACCCTATTTTTTCCCAAATCCCTTTTTTTACTCAAAACCCTAATTTTGGCCCAAAACCCTAATTGGGACCCAAAACCGAAATTTTGACCCAAAATAACCCAAAGCCCTAATTTTGACCCTAAACCCTAATTCTGACCCCAAAACCCTAATATGAACCCTATTTTTGACCCAAGACCCTAAATTTAACCCAGAACCCTAAATTTGACCCAAACCCCAATTTTTCACCCTAAACCCTAATTCAAAGCATAAACCCTACTTTTAACCCAAAACCCTGATTTTGATCCTAAACCCTAAATTTGAACCAAAACCCTAATTCTAACCCTATTTTTGTCCCAAAACCCTAATTTTAATCCAAAACCCTAAATTTTGACCCTAAACCCTAAATTTAACCAGGAACCCTAATTTTGACCCAAGACTCTAATTTAGACCCAAAAACCCTAATTCTAACCCTAATTTTGTCCCAAAACCCCATTTTTTAATCAAAACACTAATTCAAACCCTAAACCCTAATTTTGACCCAAAACCCTAATTTGGATCCAAAAACTAAATTTTGACCCAAGATAACCCAAAGCCCTAATTCTGACCCAAAAACCCTAATTTAGACCCAAAACCCTAATTATGATCCAAAACCCTAATTCAAACCCTAAATTTGACCCAGAACCCTATTTTTGACCCTAAACCCTAATTTTAACCCAAAAACTTAATTCTAATCCTATTTTTGACCCTAAACCCAATGTTGACCCAAAACCCTAAATTTGACCCAAAACCCTAATTTTGACCGAAAACCGAAATTTTGACACCAAACCCAAATTATAACATAGAACCCTAATTTTGACCCAAAACCCCTAAATTTTGACCCAAACCCTAAATTTAACCCAGAACCCTAAATTTGACCCATAACCCTAATTTTGACCGAAGACCCTAATCTAGACCCAAAACCTAAGTTAGACACAAAAATCCTAATTCTAACCCTATTTTTGTCCCAAAACCCTTTTTTTAACTCAAAACCCGACACCTTAATTTTGACCCAAAACCCAAATTTTGACCCAAAACCCTAATTCTAACCCTATTTTTGTCCCAAAAAACAATTCTTTACTCAAAACCCTAAACCCTAATTTTGACCCAAAACCGTCATTTTGACCCAAAATAACCCAAAGCCCTAATTTAGACCGAAAACCCAAATGTACACCCAAAACCCTATACGAACCCTATTTTTGACACAAGACCCTAAATTTGACCCATAACCCTATTTTTGACCGTAAACCCTAATTTTAACGCAAAATCTTAATTCTAACCCTAATGTTGACCCAGGACCGTAAATTTGACCCAGCACCCTAATTTTGATCCAAAACCCGAATTTTGACCCAAAACCCTAATTCAAACCCGAATTTTGACCCAAAACCCAAATTATAACCCAGAGCCTTAATTTTGACCCAAAACCCTAATTATGACCCGAATCCCTAATTTAGACACAACCCTATTTTTATCCAAAAACCCTAATTCAAAGCTTAAACCCTAATTTTAACCCTAAACCCTAAATTTGGACCAAAACCCTAATTCTAACCCTATTTTTGTCCCAAAACCCTAAATTTAACCAAGAACCCTAATTTTAATTCAAAACCCTAAATTTTGACCATAAACCCTAAATTTAAACTAGAACCCAGAGCCCTAATTTTGACCCAAAACCTAATTTAGACCCAAAAACCCTAATTCTAACCCTATTTTTGTCCCAAAACCCATTTTTTAACTCAAAAGCCGACACCTTATTTTTGACCCAAAACCCCAAATTTGGACAATAAACCCTAAACCCTAATTTATACCCAAAACCCGAATTTTGACCCGAAACCCTTATTTAGACACAAATCCCTATTTTTAACCAAAAACCCTAATTCAAAGCTTAAACCCTAATTTTAACCTTAAACCCTAAATTTGAACCAAAACCCTATTTTTGACCCTAAACCCTAATTTTAACGCAAAACCTTAATTCTAACCCTATTTTTGACCCAAAACCCTATTTTTAACTCAAAAGCCAAATTCAAACCCTAAACCCTAATGTTGACCCAGAACCCTAAATTTGACCCAGCACCCTAATTTTGACCCAAAACCCGAATTTTGACCCAAAACCCTAATTTTGACCCAAAACCGAAATTTTGACCCAAAACACAAATTATAACCCAAATCCCTAATTTTGACTCAAAACCCTAATTCTGACCCAAAACCCTAATATAGACACAAAACCCTATTTTTAACCAAAAACACTAATTCAAAGCTTAAACCCTAATTTTAACCCTAAACCCTAAATTTGAACCAAAACCCTAAATTTTGGCCCTAAACCCTAAATTTAACCTAGAACCTAGAGCCCTAATTTTGACCCAAAAACCCAATTTAGACTCAAAACCTAATTTAGACCCAAAAACCCTAATTCTAACCCAATTTTTGTCCCAAAACCCATTTTTTAACTCAAAAGCCGACACCTTATTTTTGACCCAAAACCCAAAACCCTAATTTAGACCCAAAACCGTAATTTTGACCCAAAATAACCCAAAGCCCTAATTTTGACCCAAAACCCTAATTCTGACCCCAAAACCCTAATTTAGACCCAAAACCTTAATTCTGATCCAAAACCCTAATTCGAACCCTATTTTTTACCCTAAACCCTAAATTTGACCAAGAACCCTATTTTCGACCCAAACCCTAAATTTTAACGCAAAACCCTAATTCTAACCCTATTTTTGACCCAAAACCCTATTTTTAACTCAAAACCCAAATTCAAACCCTAAACCCTAATGTTGACCCAAAACCCTAAATTTGACCCAGAACCCTAATTTTTACCCAAAACCCTAATTTTGAGCCAAACCCGAAATTTTGACCCAAAACCCAAAATATAACCCAGAGCCCTAATTTTGACCCAAAACCTAATTTAGATACAAAACCCAATTTTTAACCCAAAACCCTAATTTTGACCCTAAACCCTAATTTTAATCCAAAACCCTAAATCTGAACCAAAACCCTAATTCCAACCCTATTTTTGTCCCAAAACCCTAAATTTCACCCAAAACCCTATTTTTAATCCAAAACCCTAACTTTTGACCCTAAACCCTAAATTTAACACAAAACCCTAAATTTAACCCAAAACCCTAATTTAGACCCAAAACCCTTTTCTAACCCTATTTTTGACCCAAAACCCTAATTCTGACCCAAAACCGTAATTTTGAGCCAAACACCTAATTCAAATCGTAAACCCTAATGTTGACCCAAAACCCTAAATTTGACCCAGCATTTTAACCCAAAACCCTAATTCAAACCCTAAACCCTAATCTTGACCCAAAACCCAAATTATAACCCAGAGCACTAATTTTGACCCAAAACCCAAATTCTGACCCAAAACCCAAATTTAGAAACAAAACCCTATTTTTAACCCAAAACCCAAATTCTGACCCAAAACCCAAATTTAGAAACAAAACCCTATTTTTAACCCAAAACCCTAATTCAAAGCTTAAACCCTAATTTTGATCCTAAACCCTAAATTTGAACCAAAACCCTAATTCTAACTCTATTTTTGTCCCAAAACCCTATTTTTTACTCAAAACCCTAATTCAACCCAAAACCCAAATTTTGACGCTAAACCTTAAATTTAACACAGAACCCTAATTTTACCAGGAACCCTAATTTTGACCCAAGACCCTAATTTAGACCCAAAAACCCTAATTCTAACCCTATTTTTGTCCCAAAACCCTATTTTTTACTCAAAACCCTAATTCAAACCCTATACCCTAATTTTGAAACAAAACCCTAATTTGGATCCAAAATCGAAATTTTGACGCAAAATAACCCAAAGCCCTAATTTAGACCCAAAACCATAATTCGAACCCTTTTTTTGACCCAAAACCCTCTTTTTAACTCAAAAACCAAATTCAAACCCAAAACCCTAAATTTGACCCAAAACCCGAAATTTGACCCAAAATCCTAATTCAAACCCAAAACCCTAATTTTGAGCTAAAACTGAAATTTTGACCCAAAACCCAAATTATAACCCAGAGCCCTAATTTTGACCCGGAGCCCAAATTCTGACCCAAAACCCTAATTTAGACAAAAAAACCCTATTTTAAACCAAAAATCCTATTTCAAAGCCTAAACCCTAATTTTAACCCTAAACGCTAATTATGATCCAAAACCCTAATTCTAACCCTATTTTTGTCCCAAAACCCTAAATTTAACCCAGAACCCTAATTTTAATCGAAAACCCCTAAATTTTGACCCTAAACCCTAAATTTAACCGAGAACCCTAAATTTGACCCATAACCCTAATTTTGACACAAGACCCTAATTTAGACCCAAAAACCCTAATTCTAACCCTATTTTTGTCCCAAAACTCTTTTTTTAACTAAAAACCCGACACCTTAATTTTGACCCAAAACTCAAATTTTGACCGAAAACCCAAATTCTAACCCAAATTTCGACCCAAAACCCTATTTTTGTCCCAAAACCCTATTTTTTACTCAAAAACCTAAATTTGACCCAAAACCCTAATTTGGACCGAAAACCGAAATTTTGACCCAAAATAACCCAAAGCCCTAATTTTGACCCAAAACCCTAATTCTGACCCCCAAAACCCTAAATTTAACCCAGAACCCTAAATTTGACCCAAAACCGTATTTTTAACCCTAAACCCTAATTCAAAGCATAAACCCTAATTTTGAACCAAAACCCTACTTTTGATCCTAAACCCTAAATTTGAACCAAAACCCTAATTCTAACCCTATTTTTGTCTCAAAACCCTAAATTTAACACAACCCTAATTTTAATCCAAAACCCTAAATTTTGACCCTAAACCCTTAATTTAACCTGGAACCCTAATTTTGACCCAAGACTCTAATTTAGACCCAAAAACCCTAATTCTAACCCTATTTTTGTCCCAAAACCCTATTTTTTACTCAAAACCCTAATTCAAACTCTAAACCCTAATTTGGATCCAAAACCTAAATTTTGACCCAAAATAACCCAAAACCCTAATTTTGACCCAAAACCCCAATTCTGACCCAAAAACCCTAATCCAGACCCAAACCCCTAATTCTGATCCAAAACCCTAATTTGAACCCAAAATTTGACCCAGAACCCTATTTTTGACCCTAAACCCTAATTTTAACGCAAAAACTTAATTCTAACCCTATTTTGACCCTAAACCCTAATGTTGACCAAAAACCCGAATTTTGACCCAAAACCCTAATTCAATACCGAAACCCAAATTTTGAGCGAAAACCAAAATTTTGATCCAAAACCCTAATTCTGACCCAAAATCCTAATTTAGACACAAAACCCTATTTTAAACCCAAAATCCTAATTCAAAGCCTAAACCCTAATTTTAACCCTAAACCCTAGTTTTGATCCTAAACCCTAAATTTGAACCAAAACCCTAATTCTAAACCTATATTTGTCCCAAAACCATAAATTTAACCCATAACCCTAATTTTAATCCAAACCCCTAAATTTTGACCCTAAACCCTAAGTTTAACCCAGAACCCAAAATTTGACCCATAACCCTAGTTTTGACCCAAGACCCTAATTTAGACCCAAAACCTAATTTAGACACAAAAACCCTAATTCTAACCCTATTTTTGTCCCAAAACCCTTTTTTTAACTCAAAACCTGACACCTTAATTTTGATCCAAAACCCAAATTTTGACCCAAAACCCTAATTAAGACCAAAAACCATAATTCTAACCCTATTTTTGTCCCAAAACCCAATTCTTTACTCAAAACCCTAATTGAAACCCTAACCTAATTTTGACCCAAAACCCTAATTTTCACCCAAAACCGACATTTTAACACAAAATAACCCAAAGCCCTAATTT
>CM061066.1:10485183-10541025 GCA_030762895.1 Sophora flavescens
TTTTACGTTAAAATTAGGGTTTTGGGTCGAAAATAGGGTTCTTGGTCAAATTTAGGGTTTAGGGTAAAAAATAGGGTTCGAATTACGGTTTTGGATCAGAATTAGGGTTTTGGGGTCAGAATTAGGGTTTTGGGTCAAAATTACGGCTTTGGGTTATTTTGGGTCAAAATTAGGGCTTTCGGTTATTTTGGGTCAAAATTACGGTTTTGGGTCGAAATTTGGATTTTGGGTCAAAAATATGGTATCGGATTTTGAGTTAAAAAATGGGTTTTGGGACAACAATAAGGTTAGAATTAGGGTTTTTGGGTCTAAATTAGGTTTTTGGTCTAAAATTGGAGTTTTGTGTCAAAATTAGGGCTCTGGGTTTTAGGTTAAATTTAGGGTTTAGGGTCAGGATTTTGAATTAAAATTAGGGTTCTTGGTTAAATTTAGGGTTTTGGGACAAAAATAGGGTTAGAATTAGGGTTTTGGTTCATATTTAGGATTTAGGGTTAAAATTAGGGTTTAGGCTTTGAATTAGGGTTTTTGGTTAAAAATAGGGTTTTGTGTCTAAATTAGGGTTTCGGGTCAGAATTAGGGTTTTGGGTCAAAATTAGGGCTCTGGGTTATAATTTGGGTTTTGGGTCAAAATTTCGGTTTTGGGTCAAAATTAGGGTTTTGGGTCAAAATTAGGGTTCTGGGTCAAATTTAGGGTTCTGGGTCAACATTAGGGTTTAGGGTTTGAATTTGGCTTTTGAGTTAAAAATAGGGTTTTGGGTCAAAAACAGGGTTAGAATTAAGGTTTTGTGTTAAAGTTAGGGTTTTGGGTCAAAATTAGGACTCTGGGTTATAATTTGGGTTTGGGGTCAAAATTTTGGTTTTCGGTCAAAATTAGGGTTTCGGGTTTGAATTAGGGTTTTGGGTCAAAATTCGGGTTTTGGGTCAAATTTAGGGTTTTGTGTCAACATTAGGGTTTTTGGTCAAAAATAGGGTTAGAATTAAGTTTTTGCGTTAAAATTAGGGTTTAGGGTCAAAAATAGGGTTATGGGTCAAATTTAGGGTTCGAATTAGGGTTTTGGGTCTAAATTAGGGTTTTTGGGTAAGAATTAGGGTTTTGGGTCAAAATTAGGGCTTTGGGTTATTTTGGGTCAAAATTTAGGTTTTGGATCCAAATTGGGGTTTTGGGTCAAAATTAGGGTTTAGGGTTTGAATTAGGGTTTTGAGTAAAAAATAGAGTTTTCTGACAAAAATAGGGTTAGAATTAGGTTTTTTGGGTCTAAATTAGAGTCTTGGGTCAAAATTAGGGTTCCTGGTTAAATTTAGGGTTTAGGGTCAAAATTTAGGGTTTTGGATTAAAATTAGGGTTCTGGGTTAAATTTAGGGTTTTGGAAAAAAAAATAGGGTTAGAATTAGGGTTTTGGTTCAAATTTAGGGTTTAGGATCAAAATTAGGGTTTTGGGTCAAAATTAGGGTTTATGCTTTGAATTAGGGTTTAGGGTTAAAAATAGGGTTTTGGGTCAAATTTAGGGTTCTGGGTTAAATTTAGGGTCAAAAAAGGGTTCGTATTAGGGTTTTGGGTCTAAATTAGGGTTTTGGGGTCAGAATTAGGGTTTTGGGTCAGAATTAGGGTTTTGGGTTATTTTGGGTCAAAATTTCGGTTTTGGGTCCAAATTAGGGATTTGGGTCAAAATTAGGGATTTGAGTAAAAAATATGGTTTTGGGACAAAAATAGGGTTAGAATTAGGGTTTTGGGTCTAAATTTGGGTTAGAATTTGGGTTTTGGGTCAAATTTTGGGTTTTGGTTCAAAATTAGGGTGTCGGGTTTTGACTTAAAAAAAGTGTTTTGGGACAATAGTAGGGTTAGAATTAGGGTTTTGGGGTCTAAATTAGGGTCTTGAGTCAAAATTAGGGTTATGGGTCAAATTTAGGGTTCTTGGTTAAATTTAGGGTTTAGGGTCAAAATTTAGGGGTTTGGATTAAAATTAGGGTTCTGGGTTAAATTTAGAGTTTTGGGACAAAAATAGGGTTAAAATTAGGGTTTTTAGGGTTTAGGATCAAAATTAGAGTTTAGGGTTAAAATTAGGGTTTAGGCTTTGAATTAGGATTTTGGGTTTAAAATAGGGTTTTTTGTCTAAATTTGGGTTTTGGGTCAGAATTAGGGTTTTGGGTCAAAATTAGGGCTCTGGGTTATAATTTCGGTTTTGGGTCAAAATTTCGGTTTTTGGTCAAAATTCGGGTTTGGGGTTTGAATTAGGATTTTGGGTGAAATTTCGGGTTTTGGGTCAAATTTAGGGTTTTGGGTTTGAATTTGGTTTTTGAGTTAAAAAGAGGGTTTTTGGTCAAAAATAAGGTTAGAATTAAGGTTTTGCGTTAACATTAGGGTTTAGGGTCAAAAATAGGGTTCTGGTTCAAATTTAGGGTTTTGGGTCAAAAAAAGTGTTCGAATTAGGGTTTTGGATCATAATTAGGGTTTAGGGTTAAAATTAGAATTTAGGCTTTGAATTAGGATTTTGGGTTTAAAATAGGGTTTTGTGTCAAAATTAGGGTTTTGGGTCAGAATTAGGGTATTCGGTCAAAATTAGGACTCTGGGTTATAATTTGGGTTTGGGGTCAAAATTTCGGTTTTCGGTTAAAATTAGGGTTTCATGTTTGAATTAAGGTTTTGGGTTACAATTAGGGTTTTGGGTCAACATTAGGGTTGAGGGTCAAAAATAGGGTTAGTATTAAGTTTTTGTGTTAAAATTAGGGTTTAGGGTCAAAAATAGGATTCTGGGTCAAATTTAGGGTTCGAATTAGGGTTTTGTATCAGAATTAGGGTTTTTGGGTCTAAATTAGTGTTTTGGGTCAAAATTAGGGCTTTGGGTTATTTTGGGTCAAAATTTAGGTTTTGGATCCAAATTAGGGTTTGGGTCAAAATTAGGGTTTAGGGTTTTAATCAGGGTTTTGAGTAAAAAATAGGGTTTTGGGACAAAAATAGGGTTAGAATTAGGGTCTTGGGTCAAAATTAGGGTTCCTGGTTAAATTTAGGGTTTAGGGTCAAAATTTAGGGTTTTGGATTAAAATTAGGGTTCTGGGTTAAATTTAGGGTTTTGGGACAAAAATAAGGTTAGAATTAGGGTTTTGGTTCGAATTTAGGGTTTAGGGTCAAAATTAGGGTTTAGGCTTTGAATTAGGGTTTTGGGTCAAATTTATGGTTCTGGGTTAAAATTAGGGTTTTTGGTCAAAATTTAGTATTTTTGGTTAAAATTAGGGTTGTGTTAAATTTAGGGTTTAGGGTAAAAATTTGGGTTTTGGGTTGAATTAGGGGTTTGAGTTAAAAATAGGGTTTTGGGACAAAAATAGAGTTAGAATTAGGGTTTTGGTTCAAATTTAGGGTTTAGGATCAAAATTAGGGTTTAGGCTTTGAATTAGGGTTTTGGGTCAAAATTTCGGTTTTGGCTCAAAATTAGGGTTTAGGGTTTGTATTAGGGTTTTGGGTTAAAATTCAGGTTTTGGATTAAAATTCTGGGTCAAATTTAAGGTTTTGGGTCAACATTAGGGTTTATGATTTGAATTAGGTGTTTGGGTCAAAATTACGGTTTTGGGTCAGAATTAGGGTTTTGGGTCAAAAATAGGGTTCGAATTAGGGTATTGGGTCTAAATTAGGGTTAGAATTAGGTTGCGGGTCAAAATTAGGGTTTTGGGTCTAAATTAGGGTTCTTTGTTAAATTTAGGGTTTAGGGTCAAAATTTAGTGTTTTGGATTAAAATTGGGGTTTTGGGTTCAATTTAGGGTTTTGGGACAAAAATAGGGTTGGAATTAGGGTTTTGGATCAGATTTAGGGTTTTGGATTAAAATTAGGCTTTAGGGTCAAAATTAGGGTGTAGGCTTTGAATTAGGGTTTTGGGTTAAAAATTGGGTTTTGTATCTAAATTAGGGTTTTGGGTAAGAATTAGGGTTTTGGGTCAAAATTAGGGCTCTGGTTTATAATTTGGGTTTTGGGTCCAAATTTCGGGTTTGGCTCAAAATTGGGGTTTAGGGTTTGAATTAGGGTTTTGGGTAAAAATTAGGGTTCTGGGTCAAATTTAGGGTTTTGGGTCAACATTAGGGTTTAGGGTTTGAATTTGTGTTGAGTTAAAAATAGGGTTAGAATTAGGGTTTTGCGTTAAAATTAGGGTTTTGGGTCGAAAATAGGGTTCTTGGTCAAATTTAGGGTTTAGGGTAAAAAATAGGGTTCGAATTAGGGTTTTGGATCAGAATTAGGGTTTTGGATCTAAATTAGGGATTTGGGGTCAGAATTAGGGTTTTGGGTCAAAATTACGGTTTTGGGTCCAAATTAGGGTTTTGGGTCTAAATTTGGGTTTAGGGTTTAGGGTCCAAATTTGGGTTTTGGGTCAAAAATAAGGTGTCGGCTTTTGAGTTAAAAAATGGGTTTTTGGACAAAAATAGGGTTAGAATTAGGGTTTTTGGGTCTAAATTTGGATTTTGGGTCAAAATTAGGGCTCTGGGTTCTAGGTTAAATTTAGGGTTTACGGTCAAAATTTAGGGTTTTGTATTAAAATTAGGGTTCTTGGTTAAATTTAGGGTTTTGTGACAAAAATAGGGTTAGAATTAGGGTTTTCGTTCAAATTTAGGGTTTAGGGTTAAAATTAGGGTTTAAGCTTTGAATTAGGGTTTTTGGTTAAAAATATTGTTTTGTGTCTAAATTAGGGTCTCGGGTCAGAATTACGGTTTTGGGTCAAAATTAGGGCTCTGTGTTATAATTTGGGTTTTGGGTCAAAATTTCGGTTTTGGGTCAAAATTAGGGTTTCGGGTCAAAATTCGGGTTTTGGGTCAAAATTAAGGTTCTGGGTCAAATTTAGCGTTCTGGGTCAACATTAGGGTTTAGGGTCTGAATTTGGCTTTTGAGTTAAAAATAGGGTTTTGGGTCAGATATAGGGTTAAGGGTTTCAATTAGGGTTTTGAGTAAAGAATTGGGTTTTGGGACAAAAATGAGGTTAGAATTAGGGTTTTGGGTCAAAATTTGGGTTTTGGGTCAAAATTAATGTGTCGGGTTTTGAGTTAAAAAAGGGTTTTGGGACAAAAATAGGGTTAGAATTAGGGTTTTTGTGTCTAAATTAGGGTCTTGGGTCAAAATTAGGGTTCTCGGTTAAATTTAGGGTTTAGGGTGAAAATTTAGGGGTTTGGATTAAAATTAGGGTTCTGGGTTAAATTTAGGGTTTTGGGACATAAATAGGTTTTAGAATTAGGGTTTTGGTTCAAATTTAGGGTTTAGGGTTAAAATAAGGGTTTCGGCTTTGAATTAGGATTTTGGGTTTAAAATAGGGTTTTGTGTCTAAATTAGGGTTTTGGGTCAAAATTAGGACTCTGGGTTATAATTTAGGTTTGGGGTCAAAATTTCGGTTTTCAGTCAAAATTAGGGTTTCGGGTTTGAATTAGGGTTTTGGGTCAAAATTAGTGCTCTGGGTCAACATTAGGGTTTAGGGTCAAAAATAGGGTAAGTATTAAGTTTTTGGGTTAAAATTAGGGTTTAGGGTCAAAAATAGGGTTCTGGGTCAAATTTAGGGTTCAAATTAGGGTTTTGGATCAGAATTAGGGTTTTGGGTCTAAATTAGGTTATTTGGGTCAGAATTAGTGTTTTGGGTCAAAATTAGTGATTTGGGTTATTTTGGGTCAAAATTTAGGTTTTGGATCCAAATTAGGGTTTTGGGTCAAAATTAGGGTTTATGGTTTGAATTAGGGTTTTGAGTAAAAAATAGGGTTTTGGGACAAAAATAGGGTTAGAATTAGGGTTTTTGGGTCTAAATTAGGGTCTTGGGTCAAAATTAGGGTTCCTGGTCAAATTTAGGCTTTAGGGTCAAAATTTAGGGTTTTGGATTAAAATTAGGGTTCTGGGTTAAATTCAGGGTTTTGGGACAAAAATAGGGTTAGAATTAGGGTTTTGGTTCAAATTTAGGTTTTAGGGTTAAAGTTAGGGTTTAGGCTTTGAATTAGGGTTTAGGTTTTTTTTTTTTTTTGACAAAATAAGTGTGCAAAGGCATCACTGCCAAGCAAGACATCCCAGCTAGGCTGGCACCTCAAGCAAAGTCAATCATCTGCAGCACACCCAATTTATTGATAAAAAAGAAGAAACAATAAAAACATAAACGTGGGGGGGCATTAACCTGACCCACGAAGTTAAGCAAATCTAAAGGTAGGAAGACTCATCCTATTTCTGCCAAAATCCTCTGATAAGAAGGAGGGCAATGAGCTCCACCAACAAAAACCATCAAGACACAAACCAAAATTGGCCAACTTGTCAGCACAAGCATTACCCTCCCTATACAAATGAGAACAAAAGAAGGACATATCCCTAGTAAGGGCAATACAGTTTAGCCACCTATTCCTTAGATGCCAAGGGACCATACCATTAGAGTTGAAGGCATTCACTACTAAAGAGGAGTCACATTCTAACCAAAGTTTCTTCCAACCATTCTTGTGAGCCAGTTCAATGGCAATAATAGCTCCAAGTAATTCAGCATGGAAAGCAAATGAGACACCCACATTGAGAGCAAAACACCCAAGAAAAGAAGCATTTTCCCCTCTGAAAATACCACCACAACCTGCCACACCTGGAGCTCCCTTAGCAGCGCCATCAGTATTTACTTTAATCCAGTTGAATCTGGGGGGCAGCCACGTAACTACTTTAATGGATGGGGCCTTCGAAAGGTTAACCTTGATGTTAAATTTCTTAAGGATCATCAACTGACGAACATTAGAGGAATAGGAACCCTTACAAAATCTCCCTGCAAAGGAGACATTAGCAGCAATTGCATTGCAAATGGCAACCACTGGGATTGACTTAGAATCAAATCTGATGCTGTTCCGACAATACCAAATGCCCCAAAGGGAGCAGCAGATGGCAGATAAAATTACCTCTTTAATCTGAGGGCACCAACCTTGGTTTAAAATTGAGAGGAGAGAATGGATTGAAAGAGTGTCAAGGTGGCATCCAAGGCAGCAGCTCAACCACATCCAAACCCTACAAGCAAAAGGGCAGGAAAGAAAAAGATGATCCGAAGTCTCATAACTGCAGCCACAAAGGGAACACATGGAGACTACAATGCATCCTCTAGACCAGAGATGATCATCTGTTGGAACTTTGTTGTGGAGCAACCTCCAGAGTAGAAAGGATTTTGATGGGGGAATTGCCTTTGACCAGATCAACTTCCCCTAGGGGCAAGGAGACCCACCCGGATTTAAAAAACTATAAGCTTCCCTTGCAGAAAGGCAACCAGAGTCAGAGTGCTTCCAAACTTTAATATCAGGAGACTCAGAACAAGGAATAACCACTTTACCAATTTCAGCTATAACAGCAGGAAACCTGAGAGCAAGCTCTTGGGGGATACACCATTTACCATCCCTGATGAAATCACTAACTGAGGCAGTAAGGGACTTATACAGGAAGGCAGGAATATTCATCATGTCAACAATTGGATTGGATAGCCAAGAATCACACCAGAAGTTAATTCTTCTTCCATCCCCTAAAAGCCAAGAGACATTTTCAACCACAGTGGAGAGGAATCCTTTTAAACCAGACCAAATTGAGGAGGAAATGCTATAGTTAATGAAGGATGCGTGCTTGAGCACTCTAGACCTTAGAAGGTTGGACCAATCCAGGTCTGAGGAAACCAGTTCCCAGCATCACTTAAGCATGAAGGCTTCATTAATAGATCTAAAAGACCTCAGTCCAAGACCACCTTCAGCAATGGGACAGCAGACCTTTTTCCAAGCAACCGTGCAAATCTTCCTAGACTCAATGTTACCAGCCCAAATAAAGTTTCTTATGAACTGATCTAGAAGCTTGAGGAGGGCAAGGGGCCAGTAGTATACCTGGAAAGAGTAAATCAAAGAGCTTTGGATAACAGATTTTACCAATTCAACACGGCCCATGATAGAGAGCATACTACCTTTCCAGGATGAGAGCTTAGTTTTAATCCTGTCCACCAAAGGCATGAAGTAGGCTTTCTTAGGTTTCCCTTTGAAAATGGGAACACCTAAGTAAACAAAAGGAAGATGCCTAGCTTTAAACCCCCAATTGTTAAACAAGACAGCCATCCTAGATGAGCCTGAAGAGCCAGTATAATAGGTTGATTTTTCCCCGCTGATAACCTGACCAGAAGCTTGAGCATAAATAGAGAACAAAGACATCAAGTTATCTAAATTCTTCTTTGTGCCTCTGCAGAGAATAAGGATATCATCTGCATAAAGAACATGACTAGGGACATTGGAACCCCTTGGACCAGCTATAGGGAGCAGATTATTATCTTGAACAAGCTTAGAGATACCTCTGCTAATAACCTCCTCAGCAATGCAAAAAAGAAGAGGTGATAGAGGGTCACCTTGTCTCACTCCTCTCTTGCAGGAGAAAAAACCAACTGCTTTACCATTGACACAAATAGACAATTTTGCCGAATGGAGCACTACTTTCACCCAGTTACAGAAGATAGGGTCAAAACCAAATTGGTGCAGCACTTTGAGAAGAAAATTCCAATCAAGAGTGTCAAAAGCCTTCCTAATATCAATCTTGAGAGCTATATTACCCCCAAAAGACCTCTTGTCCAACAAGTTGATAGCTTCAGAAGCAACACTGATACAGTCTGAAAGTTGCCTGCCTTTGATAAAGCCCCGCTGCTGGCTGGAAACAATTTTAGAGGCAATGATGGCCAATCTGTCAGCTAAGATCTTTGTGATTATTTTGAACTTGAAGTTGGCCAAAGCAATGGGTCTGTACTTATCAATGGAGTCAGCCTCCGGAAACTTGGGGACCAACACCACCAAGTTGGAGTTGAAATTAGGGAGAAGCCATCCCCGCTAAAGAACCCGCAAGACAAAGATTGCAAACATCATGACCAACAATCTCCCAGTAAGTTTGGAAGAAGAGACCACTGAAGCCATCTGGACCAGGAGCACCACTGGCATTCATTGAGAACACATCATTCCTAATTTCCTCATTGGAAGGAAGATTAGTTAACATCAGATTATCAGCTCTATCAACACAATGAGGGATTACCTGTTCAATAAGGCCATTATCCTGGCGTAAGTTCTCGAGAGGAGAAGAGAGTTGAGTAAAAGTCCAAAGCACATGAGCTTCTATGTCCTCAGGCTTGTCCAAAATAACACCATCTTTTCGCAGCATGGCCATACTTTTTGAAGACTGTCTAATTTTAGTAACTTTGTGGAAAAAAGAGGTGTTTCTGTCCCCCTCAGTATGCCAGCTAACACGAGATTTTTCCTGCCAAAACATATTCTGCAGATGCAAAGCCTGATTCAAATTACCTTCAGCAGCTTTCTCTTTAAGAGATAGTTCATCAGAGTAACCAGAGATGGCTATTTGGTTTCGAATGGCAGCCAAATCTGCTTTCGCGATTTTACTTTGTCATTAACATCTCCAAAATGCTCCTTATTCCAGCAGATCAGAATGCCTTTCAAGTGCTTCAATTTCTGGCTAAGAATGTACATAGGACAGCCAAGAATACCAATGTTCCAAGCATTAGAAATGACTTTAAAACAGTCCTCATGCTCAGTCCAGATCTTCATGAATTTAAAGGAAGAGGGATGAGGGCCCGCATGTTTATCAAGAGACAGTAAAATAGGATAATGGTCCGAGTGATTTCTGACTAAAGTGCAGCATGAAATGTTAGTCCAGTGTGCTAGCCATGCATCGTTGCAGCAGGCTCTATCAAGCCTTCTTTCAGACCTAGCCGCACCACTTCTGCCGTTACCCCAAGTGAAAAGGGCACCTTTGGTTTGTAGATGGATTAAATTACAATTATCAGACCATCTTTTAAAATCATTACAAGAGATCATGTTGGGGACCCCACGCCCTCTATGTTCATGAGATCCAAGAATAGCATTGAAGTCACCAATGCAGCACCATGCTCCATCATGAGACTGTTGCAAACTTTCCAATTCACTCCAAAGCTGCCTTCTACTGGAGTAATTAGTGGAGGCATAAATTGCTGAGAAAAATAATGTCTGGTTGTCCAAGATTATGGAGAAAGAAACATGCTGAGAGGAAGCTGCAATAATGTTAGGAAATAAAGCCAATTTACAAATGCACCAAAGATTCGGTTTCAAGTTACCCCTACAGTTGACAAAGAAACAGTTTCGAGTTTAACCTTTGCCAAAACCGAGTAGGAAAATGATCCGAGAGAATCCAAGGTTCAAAGAATAAACAAAAAGTCAGGGTTATTGACAGTAATTAACCTTTGAAGGGCCAGTCTAGTCTCAGGGTTGGCAACCCCTCTAGCATTCCAGAAGATTACTTTCATTAGGCAAAATTCCTGGGACCAGCCCTTGTAAGGGCTCCAGCCACAGACGGCTTCTGATTTCTGGTCTTCTGATTGTTTGCTCTCTTGAGTTTCTTCTTCTGCGATTTGGAAAGGACCTTGACAAAGCCTGAGCTAGAGCCAGTTTCAGCATCAACACTAGCGTCCATATGCACTTCATGCAGATTGGCTTGAGGTGGAGAATCAACCTCAATTTCCTCATCAGTATCATTAGCCCAAAACCTCCCTAGGGTACTCATATCACGTGCTACATTTGGATTGGAGGTCCAATCTGCAGGAGAAGCTTGGTTAACTTCAGCCAGACCATCTAAATTTTGCTGAAGGGGCAAACCTAGTAGACCTTCCCTAGCGCTTGCACTATGGGGAGGACTAGGAGCCAGCTCTAAAGAAGGATCAACATCAAAGGTTCCTTGAACTGCAGAAACCTGAGGGATGTTCGAAATGCCATGAACTGGGGCAGAATGGACCAGTCTACCAGGGAGCTCTTCTATCACATGGGGTACATTCGGAGGTAGAAAATTATCCTCCCGATCATTCAAAACAGCTTCCTTTTCAACGCGAATATGATCCAAGTCCACATGCTGGGAGACATTCAGAGAAGGAGGTGGGGGATCCTGGGCCAAACTCATTGCACCACTCGGACCAGCACCCATATTTGTACATCTCGAGTAGGGATCTAAACCCTCAGAAACCACAGCTTTTCCTTTATCAGCAAAGCTTGGAGCCTTCTTCGAAACTAAATTTCCCAACTTGGCGACCCTTTCTTTTTCCACATATTTAGCAACTACTTTTCTATTTGTTTTAGGAAGATCCAATGCAGCACCAGTTGATTGCTTGGATAGGTTTCTTTTACAGTTGGACAAAGAGTGGCCAATAAGTTTGCATGAAGCACAAAAAGATGGAAGGAATTCAAATTCCACTTTCACATGAAAGGCAAAACCTTTCCTAACTACCATAATCTGGTCTCTAATCTGCCCAGCAAGGTCAATATCCACCAAGATCCTAGCATAATGACCTAAAGATCTGTTCTTAGTAGCATCATCTAAAGCCAAAGGAGTACCCACACCCCTTGCAATGGAGTAAAGAATTTTAGGTCTCCAATACTCAAGAGGGAGGTTGAAGAGTCTGATCCATCATTGCGCGTTGGTCTGCTTAACAAGAGAGGGATTGAAATCTGGCGTCCAAGGGAAGAGTCTCAGAACCCCCGGATCCAGACTCCAAGAACCCGCTGCCAACACCCTACGCATATCCTCAAAAGATGCAAAGGAAAACTCGAAGAAGCCTCTGCCAATAGGTGTCAGTTTCCAAAGAGCAACAGGGTTCCACAACAGCGAAAGCTTTGCTCGCAAGGCATCAATCTTAAGAGGTTTTTCCCCTTTTGCCAGAAGAACTCTGCCATGGAGATTGTTTTTAGACGCTTCCAGACCAGCCAAATATTCATCCTCTGGAATTTCAATCAGTAGATCGTCTCCCTTTAGGCAAGGGACCGGAAGTTGACTCAAATAGAAGTCACACACATTCTTAAGAGCCTGTGCAAAGGACTTCTTTTGATTGACTTGCGGCTGATCAATACAGGGATCAAGGGGCGGACCAGGAGGGAGGGGCTGAACCGCAAGAGGGGGAGGAGAGGAGGAAGGCAACGAAGGCCCATGTGCAATGGATTCTGGGAACAGAAGTTGCCAAGGAGGCGCATCCATCAATTAGGGTTTAGGGTTAAAAATAGGGTTTTGGGTCAAATTTAGGGTTCTGGGTTAAATATAGGGTTTTGGGTCAAAATTTAGGATTTTGGGTTAAAATTAGGGTTCTGTGTTAAATTTAGGGTTTAGGGTCAAAATTTGGGTGTTTGAGTTAAAAATAGGGTTTTGGGACAAAAATAGAGTTAGAATTAGGGTTTTGGTTCAAATTTAGGGTTTAGGATCAAATTTAGGGTTTAGGCTTTGAATTAGGGTTTTGGGTCAAAATTTCGGTTTTGGCTCAAAATTAGGGTTTAGGGTTTGTATTAGGGTTTTGGGTTAAAATTCGGGTTTCGGATTAAAATTCTGGGTCAAATTTAGGGTTTTGGGTCAACAATAGGGTTTAGGATTTGAATTAGGTGTTTGGGTCAAAATTACGGTTTTGGGTCAGAATTAGGGTTTTGTGTCAAAAATAGGGTTAGAATTAGGGTTTTGGGTCTAAATTAGGGTTAGAATTAGGTTGTGGGTCTAAATTAGGGTTTTTGGTCAAAATTAGGGTTATGGGTCAAATTTAGGGTTTTGGGTCAAAATTTAGGGTTTTGGATTACAATTAGGGTTTTGGGTTCAATTTAGGTTTTTGGGACAAAAGTAGGGTTAGAATTAGGGTTTTTGGGTCTAAATAAGGGTCTTGGGTCAAAATTAAGGGTATGGGTCAAATTTAGGGTTCTGGGTTAAATTTAGGGTTTAGGGTGAAAATTTAGGGGTTTGGATTAAAATTAGGGTTCTGGGTTAAATTTAGGGTTTTGGGACATAAATAGGTTTAGAATTAGGGTTTTGGTTCAAATTTAGGGTTTAGGATCAAAACTAGGGTTTAGGGTTAAAATCAGGGTTTAGGCTTTGAATTAGGATTTTGGGTTTGTCTAAATTAGGGTTTTGGGTCAGAATTAGGGTTTTGGGTCAAAATTAGGACTCTGGGTTATAATTTGGGTTTGGGGTCAAAATTTCGGTTTTCAGTCAAAATTTGGGTTTCGGGTTTGAATTAGGGTTTTGGGTCAAAATTAGTGCTCTGGGTCAACATTAGGGTTTAGGGTCAAAAATAGGGTTAGTATTAAGTTTTTGGGTTAAAATTAGGGTTTAGGGTCAAAAATTGGGTTCTGGGTCAAATTTAGGGTTCGAATTAGGGTTTTGGATCAGAATTAGGGTATTGGGTCTAAAGTAGGTTTTTTGGGTCAGAATTATTGTTTTGGGTCAAAATTATGGCTTTGGGTTATTTTGGGGCAAAATTTAGGTTTTGGATCCAAATCAGGGTTTTGGGTCAAAATTTCGGTTTATGGTTTGAATTAGGGTTTTGAGTAAAAAATAGAGTTCTGGGACAAAAATAGGGTTAGAATTAGGGTTTTGGGGTCTAAATTAGGGTCTTGGGTCAAAATTAGGGTTCCTGGTTAAATTTAGGCTTTAGGGTCAAAATTTAGGGTTTTGGGTTAAATTCAGGGTTTTGGGACAAAAATAGGGTTAGAATTAGGGTTTTGGTTCAATTTTAGGGTTTAGGGTTAAAGTTAGGGTTTAGGCTTTGAATTAGGGTTTAGGGTTAAAAATAGGGTTTTGGGTCAAATTTAGGGTTCTGGGTTAAATATAGGGTTTTGGGTCAAAATTTAGGATTTTGGGTTAAAATTAGGGTTCTGTGTTAAATTTAGGGTTTAGGGTCAAAATTTGGGTTTTGGGTTGAATTAGGGGTTTGAGTTAAAAATAGGGTTTTGGGACAAAAATAGAGTTAGAATTAGGGTTTTGGTTCAAATTTAGGGTTTAGGATCAAAATTAGGGTTTATGCTTTGAATTAGGGTTTTGGGTCAAAATTTCGGTTTTGCCTCAAAATTAGGGTTTAGGGTTTGTATTAGGGTTTTGCGTTAAAATTCGGGTTTTGGATTAAAATTCTGGGTCAAATTTAGGGTTTTGGGTCAACATTAGGGTTTAGGATTTGAATTAGGTGTTTGGGTCAAAATTACGGTTTTGGGTCAGAATTAGGGTTTTGGGTCAAAAATAGGGTTAGAATTAGGGTTTTGGGTCTAAATTAGGGTTACAATTAGGTTGTGGGTCTAAATTAGGGTTTTTGGTCAAAATTAGGGTTATGGGTCAAATTTAGGGTTTAGGGTCAAAATTTAGGGTTTTGGATTAAAATTAGGGTTTTGGGTTCAATTTAGGTTTTTGGGACAAAAGTAGGGTTAGAATTAGGGTTTTTGGGTCTAAATTAGGGTCTTGGGTCAAAATTAGGGTTATGGGTCAAATTTAGGGTTCTGGGTTAAATTTAGGGTTTAGGGTGAAAATTTAGGGGTTTGGATTAAAATTAGGGTTCTGGGTTAAATTTAGGGTTTTGGGACATAAATAGGTTTAGAATTAGGGTTTTGGTTCAAATTTAGGGTTTAGGATCAAAACTAGGGTTTAGGGTTGAAATCAGGGTTTAGGCTTTGAATTAGGATTTTGGGTTTAAAATAGGGTTTTGTGTCTAAATTAGGGTTTTGGGTCAGAATTAGGGTTTTGGGTCAAAATTAGGACTCTGGGTTATAATTTGGGTTTGGGGTCAAAATTTCGGTTTTCAGTCAAAATTAGGGTTTCGGGTTTGAATTAGGGTTTGGGGTCAAAATTAGTGCTCTGGGTCAACATTAGGGTTTAGGTCAACTGATCCATTAGGTCATCGATTCTAGGCAACGGATACTTGTTTTTAATCGTCACCTTATTCAACTGCCTATAATCCGTGCACAACCTCGCACTTCCATCCTTCTTCTTAACGAACAACACCGGTGCACCCCAAGGTGAAACGCTCGGTCTGATGAACTCTTTCCCCATCATATCGTCCAATTGTTCCTTCAACTCAGCTAGTTCCACTGGTGACATCCGATCTGATGCTATAGATATAGGCCCCTGTCCCCCGGTACGAGATCTATAGTGAATTCCACTTCTCTTTCTGGTGGCAAACCTGGAACGTCTGGGGGAAAAACTTCAGGAAACTCCCTCACGATAGGCATAGAATCTATGCTGGGGATCTCATTAGCCTCCATTGCAAAAAGCATCACAAACTCCTGAGAGTTGTTACTCCTCAAAGGTACTCCTTCATTGGCAGATACTATGCTAGAAGGCTCAAGAAATGATAAGGTCTGACTAGAACAATCTAGCATTACATGGTTAGCCGAAAGCCAATCCATGCCAAGGATAACATCTATCCGTTGCATAGGCAAACAGATAAGGTCTATAACAAAAGCTCGGTTTTCAAGCACTATAGGACATTTTAAGCAAACAGATATGGTAATCAAAGGTTTACTAGTTGGAGTAGATACCGTAAGGGTATAAGGCAATTTAGACACAATCAATTTCAAATGATCCACACACTCATGCGATATAAAAGAATGAGTAGCGCCTGAGTCAAACAACACATTAGAGAGTTTACCAGCTATCAGGCACAAACCTTGTATAAGATCAGCAGATTGAGTGGATTCATCTCCCCTCACGGTAAACACCCTTCCAGTGGCTTGTGGTCCGGTTCTTTGGGTCACCTCTATGATCTCCGACACTTTTTCCAGTAGTTGTTTTGCTGTTGTTTAACCGGCGGTCTGCAGTCTCGTGCTATGTGGCCTTGTTTCCCACAGTTGAAATAGTTGGGCCTACTTGGACAGTTGTTGGCATAATGTGGCCCTCCACATCGAAGCAAACTACATTATGCGGATCGCTGACCCGTTCCGCTGCTGGTCCCGGGTCCTTGCTTCCGCCCAGGCTTAGCATATGGTTTCTTTCTCCACCGAGAATTACTTCCTCCACGCCTCGGAAATTTGACCGATTAGGACCCCGGTCCTCGAGTTGTTTTTGTTCATTAGCCATCCTCAAGTCTATGCTTTCGATGGCACCGCATCTCTACTAGCCTCGGGAAAATCTGTATGTCCAGAGACACTACAGCCTGCTGCAGCTCATCCCTGAGTCCCTCTTCAAACCTTCTGCATTGCCAGTCCTCATTAGGGAACCTCTGATAGTATTCTAAAAACTTGATCAGCGCCTCAAACCTCGAGGCATACTCGCCGACAGACATGTTGCCCTGCTTGAGATTCGTGAATTCCTTCTCCTTCTCGTGTCTAACTGTACGCGGAAAATACTTCTCAAAGAAGCAATCAGTGAATAGCTTCCAGTTGATCACACTACCCTCAGCTTCCAATAACCTTCTCTTTCCCTTCCACCAGAATTCTGCCCCCTCGGTCAGCATAAAGGCAGCTTAAGTCACCTTCTTATCCTCTCGGCAGCGCATAGTGTCGAATATTTTTTCAATCACTTGTATCCACCATTCAGCCCTTTCAGGATCATACTTCCCGTGGAACTGAGGTGGCTTTCCATTCATAAAAGTTGTCAATCCGGCATCCTCAGCTGCCGCTGCCCTCCTCTGATTCTTTATTTCGAGCTGCTCCTTGTTCATTTGCAGCATCTCAGCATTCTGTTGGGTTTGCAATAGCAAAGCAGCCGCTATTGTCTCCATTGTGTTTGGAGTCGAAGATGATCCTCCTCCATTGACAGCTCCGATTACTCTTTCTGGAGTCCTTCCTCCACTGTTTGATGGACGTCCTCTTCCACGTGCCATGATTCTGAGTGAAAGAAACCATTCACTCTAATTAGTATGACATATAATACTACATAAGCAAGTATATAAATACCATATGCCATACTAATATTAACTGTTTCGCATTAGGTTCGGACACTCTACCCCACTTCTAAACATAGTCTAAATCCGATGTGGATTCAACTAGACACGGCCAGTAACAACACCTAAACTTAGCAGTCCTTGATTCTGATCGGACATAACCCACAGTCCGTTTTTAGAACCAAACTGCTCTGATACCATAATGAGACACCCCGCTGTGCCTCGGTGTTTTATTTGGAAATAAAACTTGATTATTATGTTCTTATTCTTAAACTTAACATGAAAATACGGCGGAATTAAAACTTAAATTATTAAGTAAACAATTTCATGTAGAACAGGAATAAGAAAACATGACCATATTAAGCATATGTAAGTGAAATCAGAGTTAAACAAAACACTGTTTTGGAGCATCCCGACAATAGGAGCCCTAACAGGTGTACAAGTTATACAAACGTAAAGGCGGAAAAGATAAAGCGTCGTGACACAGACGCACTGGCCATAACTAGGACTAGACCCTACTCATCATGGGTCACAGCTCGTCCTCCGGCATCCGGCTCGTAAGGAGTTCCGTCCAGCTCCTCCTCGTTCGGCTCATCAACAGGATCTTCGAACACGAGCCATAAAAGATAGAACAAAGCAGAGAAAAGTACAGGGGATAAGAAACATGCTATCATCAAAAGCGGAAAAAGATTCATAGTAAATGATACACTAATTGCCATAGACAATCAACACACGTTTCTAACAAGTCATCCTCAAATTAATATATATCCTCCTCTACCCTTTGTCATGGTGCAATGCAATGCAGTATGAATGTTTTGCCACATCCACGTATCCAAATTTCCATCTCAAGTAAATCAGACTATATTTCAAGTCAACCAGACTATGTTTCAAGTCAACCAGACTATGTTTCAAGCCAACCAGACTATGTTTCAAGCCAAACAGACTATGTTTCAAGTCAAACAGACTATGTTTCAAGCCAACCAGACTATGTTTCAAGTCAACCAGACTATGTTTCAAGTCGATCATATGAAAATATCACAGACCATGTTTCAGGTCACCCCCTAGTGCCGTAACCTCTCATCATTATTTCATGAATAAACCCAACAATAATCACATCTCGGTTAGGCACTTCTAAACTCAGATCTCATGAACCCCCGCACACATTACTCTAATTATCATGTATTAATACACATCAAAATCTCTAACCATATATCAAAACATTGTGGAACAAAGCAGTTCAATTATCATCAAGCTATAATACATTCTCACATAAACATATCAATCATCATAAAATATCACAGTAATATCAGCATCAATAAATTCATACATTCCCAATATCATATAAGTAATCCATCATCGATAAACCTACAATCCCCGAATCAACATTGGTTTTACATAAAAACAACTCCAACGTGATTTTGGTCTTGTCGATTATTCGATTTTCTAGTAGGGTTTGGGTCGCCCTACACAATTAATATATAATCTACTACTTATCGTTCCCGACGGTAGATTGATTCTTTCCCCCACCTGAGTTCTCACCGAACTCCCGAACTCGAAGCTCCTCGTTGCCACACCACAAGTTACCAACACCACCTTCAACCAAGCAACATAATTAAAAATAAATCAAACAAATTCATCTATGCCCTCATTATGCTAGGTTCGGCCATTTAATTCAAATGAGAGCTAGGATTGTTTTCTCAACCTAAGCTTTTGGATACTTATCACTTAGACTCTAGGTAACTTAAATAAATTGGCATAAGTTGAAAATATGGAATAAAAATCATCCAACCAATTAGGGTAGGTTTCGGCCTTGTATAACAAAATAGGCTAGGATTTTCAAATCGACACAACCTCTTAGATCAATGATCTTAGAGTATTAAGGAGTATGAATCAAGTACTAGTTTTCACAAAGCAAATCAAAAATATTTTATTTCCTTTAATATAAGTTTCGGCCAACATAATTGAATTGGCTAGAAATTTCTAAACTTTCCAATCTCTTTACCTTAGCATCCATACATAGTAAGGAGCTTAAAACCATGATCATTTTGGAAAATGAAAAACAAGGCATCCTAGGTCCATAAACCTTAGGTTTCGGCCATCATAGGATTTTTAAGCTAGATATCTTTAAATCATCCAATCTTTTAGACATAGCATCCTTTGATATTAAGGAGCTCAATCTATAATCATTTTGGAAGAGAAACAACCTAAAACGTTCCAATCTTTTTAGATATAGCATCCTTTCACATAAGGAGCTTTAATCCATAATCATCTTGGAAAATAAAAACAACACATCCTAGGTCCAAAACAAATGAGTTTCGGCCATCATAGGAAACTCAATGAAAAAGATTTAAACTTTTCCAATCACTTAAACCTAGCATCCTTTAGTATAAAGGAGCCCTTGGTCATGATCATCTTGGAATAGAACTCAAATATAAATTCATAAAAGCAAAAGTTGAAACAAAATCCAACCTAAACCATAGGCATGGTTTCGGCCTTGCATGGATAAAGGGGTTCGAAATTTTTGTTTTACACATTCTTTTAGTATGTTGTAATAGGAGTAAAAACAAGAACATAGGAAGTGGTTTCAACTCAAACGGAGTTTTCTACCATTTTTAAGAGTTTTTAGAAGTTTGAGAGCTTAAAGAAAACATAAAGCATAAACTATGAAATGAATGCAAGAACTTTAAAAGAAAACTAAATATGATCATTACCCTCAAGAAGATGAACAACTTTGATGAAGGAATCAAGTTGAAAAGAGAAGTAAAAACCAAAGCTTTAAAGGTTTGAACTTTTTTTTTTTTAAAGAAAGGAAGAAGATGAAGTAGAAGAAAAGTGAGTGAAGTGATGAAATGGGTATATATAGATGGAGGGAAAGGGGGCACGGTTTTGGAGAGAAAAGGAGAGGAAAAATGAGAGAAAATTGAAGTGGATTGTTGAGGAAGATTGGAGGTATGGGAGGTATGGTGATAAGGTATGGTGTTGTAAGGTGGAGGTAAGGTAGGAGAGAGAAAAGAGTTGAAAAAAGTAAAATTTTGAAAAGGTGAGTGATGGTGGTTACTATTTTCCATCACATCATGTCTCTTCTAGTACTTTCGTTTCCTTTGTGCTCTGCTCCATTGCGTATCAGATGACTTCCCCGATCGTATTTCTCGACGATTTCGCTCGGGTAATACTTAGAATTTGGCCCCGGACGAGATTTTGTGAAAATCTCCATACCCACACAAAACATCCTAAAAACACTAACCGTCTTGTTTACGGGTCAAAATTATGTTTCCGGCTCAGTAAAATTATACTGGTAGAGAAAACGCAGACCGACTTCCGTCTGACTTTTCAGCCGAAAATTTTACTGTGAGCTATTATCGTAAGGTAGATCAAGAATATGATTTTTATTTTATTACAAACATTTCCTAAACTTAATATTAAAATATAATTACTTATATTTTAATTTATTAACCGCATACCGAAAATCAGGCTTTTACAATTAGGGTTTTGGTTCAAATTTAGGGTTTAGGGTCAAAATTAAGGTTTAGGCTTTGAATTAGGGTTTAGGGTTAAAAATAGGGTTTTGGGTCAAATTTAGGGTTCTGGGTAAAATATAGGGTTTTGGGTCAAAATTTAGGATTTTGGGTTAAAATTAGGGTTCTGTGTTAAATTTAGGGTTTAGGGTCAAAATTTGGGTTTTGGGTTGAATTAGGGGTTTGAGTTAAAAATAGGGTTTTGGGACAAAAATAGAGTTAGAATTAGGGTTTTGGTTCAAATTTAGGGTTTAGGATCAAATTTAGGGTTTAGGCTTTGAATTAGGGTTTTGGGTCAAAATTTCGGTTTTGGCTCAAAATTAGGGTTTAGGGTTTGTATTAGGGTTTTGGGTTAAAATTCTGGTTTTGGATTAAAATTCTGGGTCAAATTTAGGGTTTTGGGTCAACATTAGGGTTTAGGATTTGAATTAGGTGTTTGGGTCAAAATTACGGTTTTGGGTCAGAAATAGGGTTTTGGGTCAAAAATAGGGTTAGAATTAGGGTTTTGGGTCTAAATTAGGGTTAGAATTAGGTTGTGGGTCTAAATTAGGGTTTTTGGTCAAAATTAGGGTTATGGGTCAAATTTAGGGTTCTGTGTTAAATTTAGGGTTTAGGGTCAAAATTTAGGGTTTTGGATTAAAATTAGGGTTTTGGGTTCAATTTAGGGTTTTGGGACAAAAATAGGGTTAGAATTAGGGTTTTGGTTCAGATTTAGGGTCAAAATTAGGGTTCAGTCAAAACCCTAATTCAAACCCTGAACCCTAATTTTGACCCAAAACTCTGTTTTGGACTCAAAAATGAATGTTTGACCCAAAACCCTAATTTTAACCCAAATCCCTAATTTTGACCCTAACCCCTAATTATGACCTAAAACCCTAAGTTAGACCCAAAACCCTAATTTTGACCCAAAACCCTAATTCTAACCCTAATTTAGACCCATACCCCTAATTCTAACCCTATTTTTGTCCCAAACCCCTATTTTTTACTCAAAACCCTAATTCAAACCCTAAACCCTAAATTTGACCCAGAACCCTAATTTTGACATGAAACCCTAATTCTGATCCAAGACCCTAATTCAAACCCTATTTTTGACCCAAAACCCTATTTTAAACTCAAAACCATAATTCAAACTAAACCCTAAATTAGATCCAAAACCCTAATTTTGACCTGAAACCCTAATTTTAACCCAAATCCCTAATTCTAACCCTATTTTTGCCCCAAAACCCTATTTTTAACTCAAAACCCTAATTGAAACCCTAAACCGTAATTTTGTCCCAAAGCATTAATTTTGACCGAAAACCTTAATTCTGACCCAAAACCCCAATTGTGACCTAAAACCCAAATTTAGGCACACAACCCTATTTTTAACCAAAAGCCCTAATTCAAACGCTAAACCCTAATTTTGACCCTAAACCCTAATTTTGATCCTAAACCCTAAATTTGACCCAAAACCTAATTCTAACCCTAATTCTAACCCTATTTTTGTCCCAAAACCCTTTTTTTTAACTCCAAACCCGAATTTTGACCCAAAACCCTAATTGTAACCCAAAACCCCAATTTTGACCGAAAACCCTAATTCTGACCCAAAACCATAATTTAGAACAAAAACCCAATTTTTAACCCAAAACCATAATTCAAACCCTAAACCCTATTTTTGACCCTACACCCTAATTTTGATCCTAAACCCTAAATTTGACCCAAAACCCTTTTTTTTAACTCAACCCAAATCCCAAATTTTGACCCAAAACCCTATTTCTAACCCTACTTTAGACCCAAAACCATAAATTTGACCCAAAACCCTAATTTTGACCCAAAACCCAAATTTAGACCCAAAACCATATTTTTTAGACAAAACCCTAATTCAAACCCTGAACCCTAATTTTGACCCAAAACCCTATTTTGGACTCAAAACCGAATGTTTGACCCAAAACCCTAATTTTAACCCAAATCCCTAATTTTGACCTAAAACCCTAATTCTGACCTAAAACCCTAATTTAGACCCAAAACCCTAAAATTGACCCAAAACCCTAATTCAAACCCAAATTTAGACCCATACCCCTAATTCAAACCATATTTTTGTCCTAAAACCCTATTTTTTACTCAAAACCCTAATTCAAACCCTAAACCCAAAATTTGACCCTAAACCCTAAATGTAACCCAGAACACTAATTTTGACCCGAAACCCAAATTTTGACCCAAAACCCTATTTCTAACCCTAATTTAGACCCAAAACCCTAATT
The DNA here is from genome assembly GCA_030762895.1 of Sophora flavescens. Lineage (NCBI taxonomy): Eukaryota > Viridiplantae > Streptophyta > Magnoliopsida > Fabales > Fabaceae > Sophora > Sophora flavescens. The sequence continues at coordinate 10,507,573 of CM061066.1, forward strand.
CTAACCCTATTTTTGTCCCAAAACCCTATTTTTAACTCAAAACCCTAATTCAAACCCTAAACCCAAATTTGGACCCAAAACACTAATTTTGACCCAAAACCCTTATTTTTACCCAACACCCAAATTTTGACCCAAAACCCTAATTCTTACCCTAATTTAGACCCAAAACCGTAATTCTAACCCTGTTTTATGTCCCAAACCCCTATTTTCAACTCAAAACCCTAATTCAAACCCAAAAACCTTAGGGCTTTGGGTTATTTTGGGTCAAAATTTCGGTTTTGGGTCAAAATTAGGGTTTTGAGTAAAAAATAGGGTTTTGGGACAAAAATAGGGTTAGAATTAGGGTTTTGGGTCTAAATTTGGGTTAGAATTTGGGTTTTGGTTCAAATTTTGGGTTTTGGGTCAAAATTAAGGTGTCGGGTTTTGACTTAAAAAAAGGGTTTTGCGACAAAAATAGGGTTAGAATTCGGGTTTTTGGGTCTAAATTGGGGTCTTGGGTCAAAATTAGGGTTATGGGTCAAATTTAGGGTTCTTGGTTAAATTTAGGGTTTAGGGTCAAAATTTAGGGGTTTGGATTAAAATTAGGGTTCTCGGTTAAATTTGGGGTTTTGGGACATAAATAGGGTTAGAATTAGGGTTTTGGTTCAAATTTAGGGTTTAGGATCAAAATTAGAGTTTAGGGTTAAAATTAGGGTTTAGGCTTTGAATTAGGATTTTGGTTTTAAAATAGGGTTTTTTTGTCTAAATTAGGGTTTTAGGTCAGAATTAGGGTTTTGGGTCAAAATTAGGGCTCTGGGTTATAATTTGGGTTTAGGGTCAAAATTTCGGTTTTTGGTCAAAATTCGGGTTTCGGGTTTGAATTAGGATTTTGGGTCAAATTTCGGGTTTTGGGTCAAATTTTGGGTTTTGGGTTTGAATTTGGTTTTTGAGTTAAAAATAGGGTTTTTGGTCAAAAATAAGGTTAGAATTATGGTTTTGCGTTAAAATTAGGGTTTAGGGTCAAAAATAGGGTTCTGGGTCAAATTTAGGGTTTTGGGTCAAAAAAAGGCTTCGAATTAGGGTTTTGTATCAGAATTAGGATTTAGGGTTTAGGCTTTGAATTAGGATTTTGGGTTTAAGATAGCGTTTTGTGTCTAAATTAGGGTTTTGGGTCAGAATTAGGGTTTTGGGTCAAAATTAGGACTCTGGGTTATAATTTGGGTTTGGGGTCAAAATTTCGATTTTCGGTCAAAATTAGGGTTTCGTGTTTGAATTAGGGTTTTGGGTTAAAATTCGGGTTTTGGGTCAACATTAGGGTTTAGGGTCAAAAATAGGGTTAGTATTAAGTTTTTGCGTTAAAATTAGGGTTTAGGGTAAAAAATAGGGTTCTGGGTCAAATTTATGGTTCGAATTAGGGTTTTGGATCAGAATTAGGGTTTTGGGTCTAAATTAGGGTTTTTGGGTCAGAATTAGTGTTTTGGGTCAAATTTAGGTTTTGGATCCAAATTAGGGTTTTCGGTCAAAATTAGGGTTTAGGGTTTGAATTAGGGTTTTGAGTAAAAAATAGGGTTTTAGGACAAAAATAGGGTAAGAATTAGGGTTTTTGGGTCTAAATTAGGGTCTTTGGTCAAAATTAGGGTTCCTGGTTAAATTTAGGGTTTAGGGTCAAAATTTAGGGTTTTGGATGAATATTAGGGTTCTGGGTTAAATTTAGGGTTTTGGGACAAAAATAGGGTTTTGGGTCAAATTTAGGGTTCTGGGATAAATTTAGGTTTTTGGGTCAAAATTAGTATTTTGGGTTAAAATTAGGGTTCTGTGTTAAATTTAGGGTTTAGGGTCAAAATTTGGGTTTTTGGTTGAATTAGGGGTTTGAGTTAAAAATAGGGTTTTGGGACAAAAATAGAGTTAGAATTAGGGTTTTGGTTCAAATTTAGGGTTTAGGATCAAAATTAGGGTTTAGGCTTTGAATGAGGGTTTTGAGTCAAAATTTCGGTTTTGGCTCAAAATTAGGGTTTAGGGTTTGAATTAGGGTTTTGGGTTAAAAGTCGGGTTTTGGACTAAAATTCTGGGTCAAATTTAGGGTTTTGGGTCAGAATTAGGGTTTAGGATTTGAATTAGGTGTTTGGGTCAAAATTACGGTTTTGGGTCAGAATTTGGGTTTTGGGACAAAAATAGGGTTTGAATTAGGGTAATGGGTCTTAATTAGGGTTAGAATTAGGTTGTGGGTCAAAATTAGGGTTTTGGGTCAAAATTAGGGTTTTGGGTCAAATTTAGGGTTCTGTGTTAAATATAGGGTTTATGGTCAAAATTTAGGGTTTTGGATTAAAATTAGGGTTTTGGGTTCAATTTAGGGTTTTGGGACAAAAATAGGGTTATAATTAGGGTTTTGGTTCAGATTTAGGGTTTTGGATTAAAATTAGGGTTTGGGGTCAAAATTAGGGTTTAGTCAAAACCCTAATTCAAACCCTGAACCCTAATTTTGACCCAAAACCCTATTTTGGACTCAAAACCGAATGTGTGACCCAAAACCCTAATTTTAACCCAAATCCCTAATTCTGACCCAAAACCCTAATTCTGACCTAAAACCCTAATTTAGACCCATACCCCTAATTCTAACCCTATTTTTATCCCAAAACCCTATTTTTTTACTCAAAACCCTAATTCAAACCCTGAACCCTAATTTTGACCTAAAACCCTATTTTGGACTCAAAACCGAATGTTTGACCCAAAACCCTAATTTTAACCCAAATCCCTAATTCTGACCTAAAACCCTAATTTTGACCTAAAAGCCTTATTTAGACCCAAAACCCTAAAATTGACCCAAAACCCTAATTCAAACCCAAACTTAGACCCATACCCCTAATTCAAACCAAATTTTTGTCCTAAAAACCTATTTTTTACTCAACCCTAATTCAAACCCTAAACCCAAAATTTGACCCTAAACCCTAAATATAACCCAGAACACTAATTTTGACCCGAAACCCAAATTTTGACCCAAAACCCTATTTCTAACCCTAGTTTAGACCCAAAACCCTATTTCTAACCCTAATTTTGACCCAAAACCCTAATTCTAACCCTATTTTTGTCCCAAAACCTTATTTTTAACTCAAAAAACTAATTCAAGCCCTAAACCCAAATTTGGACCCAAAACACTAATTTTGACCCCAAACCCTTATTTTTACACAACTCCCAAATTTTGACCCAAAACCCTTTTTTTTTTTTTTTTAAGCAAAAAGGAGTGCAGAAGCATCACTGCAGCGGAAATCATCCCAACTATGTTGGCACCAAAACCACTACCAATCATCTGCAGCACCCCAAAGTATTATTAAAACAAAAGAAAGAAAAACAAGAAAACATGGGGGGACATAGGACCTTACCCATGAGCAGAGGGGGGATTACAAGAATCTATAAATAGGCATACCCCACCTATTACAGAAGAAATCATACCTAATAAAACTGGGAATCAGGCTCCACCAAGTGAAGCATTTAGAACTGACTCCAAAATTGGCTAGCTTATCAGCACAGTGATTAGCTTCTCTAAAAACATGAGAGATCAAGAAAGTTAAGTTTGAGGCCAAAGCAATACAGTTTCTCCATTTAGTTCTAATCTTCCAAGGAGCTATATCTGGGTTCGAGAAAGCAAGAACCACAAGAGAGGAGTCACATTCCAGCCATAATCTGGACCAGCCCCTTTCAACAGCAATCTGAATTGCTGTCATGGCAGCAAGCAGTTCAGCAGAGAGAGAGTCCTGATTCCCATAGAATTCAGCAAAGCAGCCAAGAGTAGCTCCATTACTGTCTCTAAAGATTGCACCACCACCAGCTTGACCCGAAGAGCCTTTAGAGGCCCCATCTGTATTTACTTTAATCCAGCCTGGTAGAGGAGGAGTCCAAACAACATGGAGAATTTTAGGAGAGGCTCTCGGATGGCCTTTGATCCTCAGCAGCTCAAAGATTCTCAATTCCTCAGCAGAGGAGAACATTTTGTTTGCTGAAGCATTGCCAGACAAAGAAATGGAGGCTTTGAGCATGCTAGTAGCTGCTCTCACTGTGATTGTTCTATCATCAAACTTCAGTTTATTTCTTGAGAACCAAATGATCCAAAAGGAATTAACAATAGCTGAAGTTATAGTGTCTTTCATTTGCAGGCTCCACTGCTTATGGCACAGGGAGAGAATAGAGAAAACAGAAGAAGTGTCCACCTGCATGTCAAAGACTGATCCAAGCCAGTGCCAAATTTGCATTGCAAAGGGACAAGTTAAGAAGAGGTGGTCTGCACTTTCTGCTGCAGATAAGCAAAGACTGCAAACAGAAACAGTGCAGCAGCCCCTCTTTTGAAGCTGATCTTCAGTAGGCAACTTATTATGAATAAGCCTCCAAATGACAAAAGACTTAGAGGGAGGAATTGCCCTATTCCAAATCAGCTTAGACCAGTCACAAATGGGATGTCTAATGTCTAAGAAATGGAAAGCTTCTTTGAAAGATAAACCACCCGAGGTTGAGTGCTGCCAAACCAGAGTGTCCACTGCAGGGAAAACAGGAATGTCCAAATGAGGCAGCTCCTGACCAAAAATTGGGAGGTTAGCCATTAGAGATGCAGGAATAATCCAGCTGTCATTCCTTATAAAGTCAGCAAGCTTGGCTTTCAGCTTATGCTGCAGGCTGTGAGGAACTTGCAGCAGATCTGCCAAGGGCTTTGAGAGCCATTTGTCAGTCCAGAAGTTAATTGATGAACCATCTCCAATCTGCCAAACTGAATTGTTAAGAACCGACTGCATGTGATTTTTAATGCCAGGCCATAAGGAAGACTTGACATAGGTGGGGACAGGCTTGCAATGATGAGAGAATCTGCTCCTAAGAAATGAAGCCCATTCAGCACAAGAGGAAACCAACTCAAAAGATAATTTTGAAGAAAGCAGCATCATTGAGAGCTAACAAAGATTTAATGCCCAATCCACCTTCCCGAACAGTGCAGAGTTTCTTCCAAGCAAGCTGTGCAGATTTTTCCGACATTAGGATCTCTCGGACCAAATAAAATTCCTAATGGATTTGTCAAGATCCTTAAGAAACAGATGAGGGCCAACAGTAGACATGAAAGCTATGAAGCATCATACTGTTAATCACAGACTTGACAAGCTCAACCCTTCCCATGATTGAAAGAAGTTTGCCTTTCCAAGAGGCAAGTTTGGAGGTGATTCTGTCTGCTAAAGGCTGCAAGTGAATTCTTCTTGGCTTGCCCTTGAAAATTGGAACACCAAGATAATTGAAAGGGAAGGATCCAGTAGAAAATCCAAGCAACTGAGCCAGTTTGGATGACTTGTTAGGGGGGATACTACCCGAGTAGAATTTACACTTGTTGAGGCTAAGCCTTTGACCTGAAGCAGCTCCATACTCAGCAAAGAGACACATCAGAGCTTCAAGACCCCTCTTGCTACCCTTACATAGAACAAGTACATCATCAGCATACAAGACATGACTAGGAGAAGCAAGGCCCCTAGGACCAGAAATCGTTTGTAACACTCCAGAACTGACAAGGGCAGATATTCCTCTACTCAAGGCATCTTCAGCAAGACAGAAAAGCAGAGGAGAAAGAGGGTCACCCTGCCTAACCCCCCTTTTACAGGCAAAGAAGCCTTCTGGTTTACCATTGATCAGAAAGGATAGCTTAGCAGAGTGAAGGATTGTTCTGATCCAATTGCAGAAAGTAAGATTGAAGCCAAAAGCTTTCAAAACAGAAATAATGAAGTTCCAGTCCAATGTGTCAAAAGCCTTCTTAATGTCAAGCTTAAGGGCCAGATTTCCACCATAGGCCTTATAGTCCAACAAATTACAAGCCTCTGAAGCAATACATATGCACTCCTTGATGTTTCTACCCCTAACAAAACCTCTTTGTTGTGGGGAAATGATTCTGGCTGCAATATCTGCTAATCTGTCGGCTAGCACCTTTGTAATGATTTTAAGTTGAAAATTGGCTAAAGCAATAGGTCTAAAGTCTTCAATTCTATCAGCATGTGGCATTTTTGGAATCAGAACTACCAGATTTGAATTCAAGTTAGGCAGGAGCCAATTCTGAGCAAAAAATTGATTGACTGCCCTACACACATCAGTGCCAATGATATCCCAGTAGGATTGGTAGAAACAACCCCCAAAGCCATCAGGACCAGGAGCACCCTCACCATTCATTGCAAAGACAGCATTCTTTATTTCCTCCATAGAAGGCAGCCGTGTCAACAAACTGTTGTCTTCAGCTGTAACAGCATTGGGAATAACCCTGTTTATGAGATCATTAGGTTGACAATCATTAGGGACTGCATACAGATTAGAGAAGAAGTCAAGGACATGGTTAGCCAAGCCCCCTGCATCATCAATGATAGCATCCCCACACTTAAGCATACTCAGGGATTTAGCAGCATATCTGGTTTTTGCAATTCTATGAAAAAAAGCAGTGTTTCTGTCCCCTTGGCAATGCCAATCAATCCTGGCTTTTTCTCTCCAAAACTCCTCTTCAAACTGAAGAGCCTGCTGCAATTCAGTTTGTGCTAGAACTTCTTGCTCCATGAGATCATCACTCACACCTCTGGAGTTAATAAGTTGCTGGACTGAATCCACAGCAGCCAAGGCAGTCTCAACTCTATGATGTACATTCCCAAAAACTAGCTTGTTCCAGTTTTTTAGTTCAACTTTTAAGGATTTCAGTTTCTGTGAGAGCACAAACATTGGACAGCCATAAACAGGCTTGCACCACACATCCTTAATGAGCCTATAACAATCCGGATGACCAACCCACATTTTATGAAATTTAAAAGCAGAAGGGAAGGACTGAGCCGAATTAGAGCAGGTTACCATTATGGGAAAGTGGTCAGACTGGGATCTGATCAAGGTACAGCAATAGGTGGAATTCCAATTGTCTAGCCAAGCTTCATTACAAAGGGACCTATCCAGCCGTTTTTCAGTGTGAGCAGACCCCTTTCTCCTATTACTCCAAGTAAAACTGGCTCCTCTAGTAGGGAGATGGATCAGGCTGGCTGCATCAGTGAAATTCTTGAAGTCTTCACAAGCAGCCTTGAGAGGTAAGGAAGAGCCTCTAACTTCATGGGATCCCAAAACAGCATTAAAATCACCAAGCATGCACCAAGGTCCAGGATTGTTGACCTGCAGACTAATTAATTCTGTCCAAAGGGATCTCCTAGAGAGATGAGAAGTGCTAGCATAAATAGCTGAGACAAAAAAATCTTTTCCATCAATGTTTATCTGAAATGAACACTGCTGAGTAGAGCATGACAGAGATGTAGGAGATAACTGGGAACTACATAACCCCCATATGTTAGGCAGAAGACTACCTCTATCATTTAGGCAAAATACCTTTAAGTTAAGCTGCCTCCAAAAGGAATCTGAAACATCAGAAACCTTGATCCACGGCTCAGAAATGAAGACAAAATCTGGTTTGTTGGCCATACAGAAATTCTTGAAAACCAACCTTGTACTAGGATTTCCAAAACCCCTACAATTCCAATATATGATTTTCATTAGGCAAACTGTGTAGGTCCACCCCTTAAACGGGCAAAGGTTTTTTCCTGCTGTGCTGCCTTAGCAGCCTTTTGCCTTAATTTTTTCTTTTTAGACTTAGAAATGACATTTGAAAAATCATCTTCTTGAGAGGTCAAGAGGTATTTACTAGGGTCAGCCCTTCCAGTTAGAGGGGGCTGAGACCCCCCAATGGCAACATCAAGATTGTCTTCCTCATGACCCCAAAACCGGCTGACAATTTGCAAATCAGAAGTCACAACTTGATTCCTGATATCACTATCAGGAGTGACACTAATAGTGCAACTCCCTAACGGCTTTGTAGCAAGGGGGGTATTACCTTGAGGAGGCTCAGGGATCTCTTTGCCTGCAAGCAAAACCTGATCATTGTGCTGTGAAGGGGAGCAGTCCACAGGAGTATCTTCCACACAGGTCTCAGTAGTGGAGACAGACTGTTGGATAGGAGAGATGGGCTCACATTCTGCAGGAGAGTGTTGCATGACCCCACAGATAGGTGAAAACACCTCTGCCACATTCAAAGGATCCGAGGGCTGAACAAATCCTAGAAGTGGATTAGTGGAAACTCGAGTTTCAGGCTCAGTGCATGGGACATTATTAACACCCAAAAAATCATCCGGTGCAATGACTGTCTCCACAGAGATAAAGTTGGATTTGCTGGTGCCTGCCACCTGAACCAAATTTTGTTCAATATTATGAACTGCATAAGCAACTCCTTTGCCTTTATCCCCAGTAATCCTCGGTGTTTCCTTCGGGGGCTCAGAATTTCCTTGATTTGATTTTGGCACATATTGCACTACCTTTTTTGGCAGATTTTTCTGAACCACATTTAAGTCCTTAGGAGCCGAAGATCCTCCTGGTTTATGCTTTCTGCAATTAGCACTGGAGTGACCAATGATTTTGCAAGACGAGCAGAATGATGGGAGTCTCTCATATTCTATATCAACAAAGAAAGCGAAGTCTTCTCTCTCCACAAGGATCCTATCTCGCAGATCCACATTAAGATCAATCTCAATGAGGATTCTAGCAAAGTGGCCGAAAGATCTTGTCATAGTAACTTCATCTAATGCAATTGGCACGCCAATACCACCACCAATCTCGAACAAGATTTTTGGCCGCCAATATTCTCGAGGCAAACCATGGAGCCGGACCCAACATTGTGCATGGGTTTGACGTAAGGTAATAGGGTTAAAATCCGGGATCCAAGATGACAATCTCAGCACACCAGGGTTCAAATTCCAAACCCCAGCAGATCTGATTCGGCGTTGATCCTCTAAAGAGGAAAAACTGAACTCATAGAAGCCTTTTCCCAACGAAACTACAGACCATGTAGCGATAGGTTTCCAAACCTTGAGAAGCTTGGATCGCAAGTCACCCAGTTTTAATGGAGAATCTCCCTTGGACAGGATGAGACGACCATGGACTAGGTTTTGGCATTCTTGGACACCAGCCTGGTATTCAGATTCAGAAATCTTTATCGCCCATTTGTCACCCTTCAAGCAAGGTTTTGGAAGTTGATTAATAGGAATGTCAAAAGAGGTGGAAACCGCCTGTGCGAAGGTCTTTTTTGGAGGCAGATCATGCAAATTCGAAGGAGAAGAAAGGGGAGCAAGGAAACTCCATGGAACAATAGGATCGTTAGCCATGAAGGTCATGCAAAACCCTTAGAAGATCACTGGAAGAGAAACCCTAGCAGAGCCATCAACCCAAAACCCTAATTCTTACCCTACTTTAGACCCAAAACCGTAATTCTAACCCTGTTTTATGTCCCAAACCCCTATTTTTAACTCAAAACCCTAATTCAAACCCAAAAACCTAAATTTTGACCCTAAACCCTAAATTTAATCCAGAACCCTGAATTTGACCCAGAATCCTAATTTTAACCAAAAGCCCTAATTCAAACCCTAAACCCAAAATTTGGCCAGAGTTTTGTGTCTAAATTGGGGTTTTGGGTTAGATTAGGGTTTTGGGTCAAAATTAGGGCTCTGGGTTATAATTTGGGTTTTGGGTCAAAATTTCGAGTTTGGCTCAAAATTAGGGTTTAGGGTTTGAATTAGGGTTTTGGGTAAATTTTAGGGTTCTGGGTCAAATTTAGGGTTTTGGGTCAACATTAGGTTTTAGTGTTTGAATTTGGGTTTTGAGTTAAAAATAGGGTTTTGGGTCAAAATTAGGGCTCAGGGTTTTAGGTTAAAATTAGGGTTTTGGGTCGAAAATAGGGTTCTTGGTCAAATTTAGGGTTTAGGGTAAAAAATAGGGTTCGACTTAGGGTTTTGGATCAAAATTAGGGTTTTGGGTCTAAATTAGGGTTTTGGGGTCAGAATTACGATTTTGGGTCAAAATTAGGGCTTTGGGTTATTTTGGGTCAAAATTATGGTTTTGGATCCAAATTTGGGTTTTGGGTCAAAAATAATGTTTCGGCTTTTGAGTTAAAAAATGGGTTTTGGGACAAAAATAAGGTTAGAATTAGGGTTTTTGGGTCTAAATTAGGTTTTGGGTCTAAATTGGGGTTTTGGGTCAAAATTTCGGTTTTGGGTCAAAATTAGGGTTTTGGGTAAAATTTAGGGTTCTGGGTCAACATCAGGGTTTAGGGTTTGAATTTGGGTTTTGAGTTAAAAATAGGGTTTTGGATCAAAAATAGGGTTAGAATTAAGGTTTTGCGTTAAAATTAGGGTTTTGGGTCAAAATTAGGACTCTGGGTTATAATTTGGGTTTGGTGTCAAAATTTCGGTTTTCGGTCAAAATTAAGGTTTCGGGTTTGAATTAGGGTTTTGGGTCAAAATTCAGGTTTTGTGTCAAATTTTGGGTTTTGGGTCAACATTAGGGTTTAGGGTCAAAAATAGGGTTAGAATTAAGTTTTTGCATTAAGATTAGGGTTTAGGGTCAAAAATAGGGTTCTTGGTCAAATTTAGGGTTCGAATTAGGGTTTTGGATCAGAATTAGGGTTTTGGATCAGAATTAGGGTTTTTGGGTCATAATTAGGGTTTTGGGTCAAAATTAGGGCTTTGGGTTATTTTGGGTCAAAATTTAGGTTTTGTATCCAAATTAGGGTTTTGGGTCAAAATTAGGGTTTAGGGTTTGAATTAGGGTTTTGAGTAAAAAATAGGGTTTTGGGACAAAAATAGGGTTAGAATTTGGGTTTTTGGGTCTAAATTAGGGTATTGGGTCAAAATTACGGTTCCTGGTTAAATTTAGGGTATAGGGTCAAAATTTAGGGTTTTGGATTAAAATTAGGGTTCTGGGTTAAATTTAGGGTTTTGGGACAAAAATAGGGTTAGAATTAGGGTTTTGGTTCAAATTTAGGGTTTAGGATCAAAATTAGGGTTTAGGCTTTGAATTAGGGTTTTGGGTTAAAAATAGGGTTTTGTGTCTAAATTAGGGTTTTGGGTCAGAATTAGGGTTTTGGGTCAAAATTAGGGCTCGGGTTATAATTTGGGTTTTGGGTCAAAATTTCGGTTTTCGGTCAAAATTAGGGTTTAGGGTTTGAATTAGGATTTTGGGTCAAAATTCGGGTTTTGGGTCAAATTTAGGGTTTTGGGTTTGAATTTGGTTTTTGAGTTAAAAAGAGGGTTTTGGGTCAAAAATAGGGTTAGAATTAAGGTTTTGCGTTAAAATTAGGGTTTAGGGTCAAAAATAGGGTTCTGGGGTCAAATTTAGGGTTTTGGGCTTTGAATTAGGGTTTTGGGTTAAAATAGGGTTTTGTGTCTAAATTAGGGTTTTGGGTCAGAATTTAGGTTTTGGGTCAAAATTAGTGCTATGTTATATAATTTTGGGTTTTGGGTCAAAATTTCGGTTTTGGCTCAAAATTAGGGTTTAGGGTTTGAATTAGGGTTTTGCGTTAAAATTAGGGTTTTGGATTAAAATTATGGGTCAAAATTACGGTTTTGGGTCAGAATTAGGCTTTTGGGTCAAAAATAGGGTTAGAATTTGGTTTTGGGTCTAAATTAGGGTTTTGGGTTAAATTTAGGGTTTAGGGTCAAAATTTAGGGTTTTTAATTAAAATTAGGGTTTTGGGTTCAGTTTAGGGTTTTGGGACAAAAAAGGGTTGGAATTAGGGTTTTGGTTCAGATTTAGGTTTTGGATTAAAATTAGGGTTTAGGGTCAAAAATAGGGTTTAGGCTTTGAATTAGGGTTTTGGGTTAAAAATTGGGTTTTGTGTCTAAATTAGGGTTTTGGGTAAGAATTAGGGTTTTGGGTCAAAATTAGGGCTCTGGGTTATAATTTGGGTTTTGGGTCAAAATTTCGGGTTTGGCTCAAAATTAGGGTTTCGGGTTTGAATTAGGGTTTTGGGTAAGAATTAGGGTTGTGGGTCAAATTTAGGGTTTTGGGTCAACATTAGGGTTTAGGGTTTGAATTTGGGTTTTGAGTTAAAAATAGGGTTTTGGGTCAAAAATAGGGTTAGAATTAGGGTTTTGCATTAAAATTATGGTTTTGTGTCGAAAATAGGGTTCTTGATCAAATTTAGGGTTTAGGATAAAAAATAGGGTTCGACTTAGGGTTTTGGATCAAAATTAGGGTTTTGGGTCAAAATTAGGGTTTTGGGGTCAGAATTACGATTTTGGGTCAAAATTAGGGCTTTGGGTTATTTTGGGTCAAAATTATGGTTTTGGATCCAAATTTGGGTTTTGGGTCAAAAATAATGTTTCGGCTTTTGAGTTAAAAAATGGGTTTTGGGACAAAAATAAGGTTAGAATTAGGGTTTTTGGGTCTAAATTAGGTTTTGGGTCTAAATTGGGGTTTTGGGTCAAAATTTCGGTTTTGGGTCAAAATTAGGGTTTTGGGTAAAATTTAGGGTTCTGGGTCAACATTAGGGTTTAGGGTTTGAATTTGGGTTTTGAGTTAAAAATAGGGTTTTGGATCAAAAATAGGGTTAGAATTAAGGTTTTGCGTTAAAATTAGGGTTTTGGGTCAAAATTAGGACTCTGGGTTATAATTTGGGTTTGGTGTCAAAATTTCGGTTTTCGGTCAAAATTAAGGTTTCGGGTTTGAATTAGGGTTTTGGGTCAAAATTCAGGTTTTGTGTCAAATTTTGGGTTTTGGGTCAACATTAGGGTTTAGGGTCAAAAATAGGGTTAGAATTAAGTTTTTGCATTAAGATTAGGGTTTAGGGTCAAAAATAGGGTTCTTGGTCAAATTTAGGGTTCGAATTAGGGTTTTGGATCAGAATTAGGGTTTGGGGTCAAAATTAGGGTTTTTGGGTCATAATTAGGGTTTTGGGTCAAAATTAGGGCTTCGGGTTATTTTGGGTCAAAATTTAGGTTTTGTATCCAAATTAGGGTTTTGGGTCAAAATTAGGGTTTAGGGTTTGAATTAGGGTTTTGAGTAAAAAATAGGGTTTTGGGACAAAAATAGGGTTAGAATTTGGGTTTTTGGGTCTAAATTAGGGTATTGGGTCAAAATTACGGTTCCTGGTTAAATTTAGGGTATAGGGTCAAAATTTAGGGTTTTGGATTAAAATTAGGGTTCTGGGTTAAATTTAGGGTTTTGGGACAAAAATAGGGTTAGAATTAGGGTTTTGGTTCAAATTTAGGGTTTAGGATCAAAATTAGGGTTTAGACTTTGAATTAGGGTTTTGGGTTAAAAATAGGGTTTTGTGTCTAAATTAGTGTTTTGGGTCAGAATTTGGGTTTTGGGTCACAATTAGTGCTCTGGGTCATAATTTGTGTTTTGGTTCATAGTTTCCGTTTTCGGTCAAAATTAGGGTTTAGGGTTTGAATTAGGATTTTGGGTCAAAATTCGGGTTTTGGGTCAAATTTAGGGTTTTGGGTTTGAATTTGGTTTTTGAGTTAAAAAGAGGGTTTTGGGTCAAAAATAGGGTAGGAATTAAGGTTTTGCGTTAAAATTAGAGTTTAGGGTCAAAAATAGGGTTCTGGGTCAAGTTTAGGGTTTTGGGCTTTGAATTAGGGTTTTGGGTTAAAAATAGGGTTTTGTGTCTAAATTAGGGTTTTGGGTCAGAATTTGGGTTTTGGGTCAAAATTTGTGCTCTGGGATATAATTTTGGGTTTTGGGTCAAAATTTCGGTTTTGGCTCAAAATTAGGGTTTAGGGTTTGAATTAGGGTTTTGCGTTAAAATTAGGGTTTTGGATTAAAATTATGGGTCAAAGTTACGGTTTTGGGTCAGAATTAGGCTTTTGGGTCAAAAATAGGGTTAGAATTTGGTTTTGGGTCTAAATTAGGGTTTTGGGTTAAATTTAGGGTTTAGGGTCAAAATTTAGGGTTTTTAATTAAAATTAGGGTTTTGGGTTCAGTTTAGGGTTTTGGGACAAAAAAGGGTTGGAATTAGGGTTTTGGTTCAGATTTAGGTTTTGGATTAAAATTAGGGTTTAGGGTCAAAATTAGGGTTTTGGGTTAAAAATTGGGTTTTGTATCTAAATTAGGGTTTTGGGTAAGAATTAGGGTTTTGGGTCAAAATTAGGGCTCTGGGTTATAATTTGGGTTTTGGGTCAAAATTTCGGGTTTGGCTCAAAATTAGGGTTTAGGGTTTGAATTAGGGTTTTGGGTAAAAATTAGGGTTGTGGGTCAAATTTAGGGTTTTGGGTCAACATTAGGGTTTAGGGTTTGAATTTGGGTTTTGAGTTAAAAATAGGGTTTTGGGTAAAAAATAGGGTTAGAATTAGGGTTTTGCGTTAAAATTATGGTTTTGTGTCGAAAATAGGGTTCTTGGTCAAATTTAGGGTTTAGGGTAAAAAATAGGGTTCGAATTAGGGTTTTGGATCAGAATTAGGGTTTTGGGTCTAAATTAGGGTTTTGGGGTCAAAATTAGGGTTTTGGTTCAAAATTAGGGCTCTGGGTTATTTTGGGTCGAAATTACGGTTTTGGGTCTAAATTAAGGTTTAGGGTTTAGGGTCCAAATTTGGGTTTTGGTACAAAAATAAGGTGTCGGCTATTGAGTTAAAAAATGGGTTTTGGGACAAAAATAGGGTCAGAATTTGGGTTTTTGGGTCTAAATTAGGTTTTGGGTCTAAATTGGATTTTTGGGTCAAAATTAGGGCTCTGGGTTCTAGGTTAAATTTAGGGTTTAGGATCAAAATTTAGGGTTTTGAATTAAAATTAGGGTTCTTGGTTAAATTTAGGGTTTTGGGTTAAAAATAGGGTTTAAGCTTTGAATTAGGGTTTTTGGTTAAAAATATTGTTTTGTGTCTAAATTAGGGTTTTGGGTCAAAATTAGGGCTCTGGGTTATAATTTGGGTTTTGGGTCAAAATTAGGGTTTTGGGTCAAAATTTGGGTTCTGGGTCAAATTTAGGGTTTTGGGTCAACATTAGGGTTTAGGGTTTGAATTTGGCTTTTGAGTTAATAATAGGGTTTTGGGTCAAAAATAGGGTTAGAATTAAGGTTTTGCGTTAAAATTAGGGTTTAGGGTCAAAATTAGGACTCTGGGTTATAATTTGAGTTTTGGGTCCAAATTTCGGTTTTGGGTCAAAATTAGGGTTTGAATTAGGGTTTTGGGTCAAAATTCAGGTTTTGGGTCAAAATTAGGGTTCTGGGTCAACATTAGGGTTTAGGGTTTGAATTTGGCTTTTGAGTTAAAAAATAGGGTTTTGGGTCAAAAATAGGGTTAAGGGTTTCAATTAGGGTTTTGAGTAAAGAATTGGGTTTTGGGACAAAAATGGGGTTAGAATTAGGGTTTTGGGTCAAAATTAATGTGTCGGGTTTTGAGTTAAAAAAGGGTTTTGGGACAGAAATAGGGTTAGAATTAGGGTTTTTGTGTCTAAATTAGGTTTTGGGTCTAAATTAGGGTCTTGGGTCAAAATTAGGGATTTTGGTCAGAATTTGGGTTTTGGGTTAAAATTCGGGTTTTGGATTAAAATTCTGGGTCAAATTAGGTTTTGGGTCTAAATTAGGGTTTTGGGTTAAATTTAGTGTTCTGTGTTAAATTTAGGGTTTAGGGTCAAAATATAGTGTTTTGGATTAAATTTAGGGTTTTGGGTTCAATTTAGGGTTTTGGGACAAAAATTGGGTTGGAATTAGGGTTTTGGTTCCGATTTAGGGTTTTGGATTAAAATTAGGGTTTAGGGTCAAAATTTGGGTTTAGGCTCTGAATTAGGGTTTGGGGTTAAAAATTGGGTTTTGTATCTAAATTAGGGTTTTGGGTAAGAATTAGGGTTTTGGGTCAAAATTCGGGCTCTGGGTTGTAATTTGGGTTTTGGGTCTAAATTTCGGGTTTGGCTCAAAATTAGGGTTTAGGGTTTGAATTAGGGTTTTGGGTAAAAATTAGGGTTCTGGGTCAAATTTAGGGTTTTGGGTCAACATTAGGGTTTAGGGTTTGAAATTGGGTTTTGAGTTAAAAATAGGGTTTAGGGTGAAAATAGGGTTAGAATTAGGGTTTTGCGTTAAAATTAGGGTTTTGGGTCGAAAATAGGGTTTAGGGTAAAAAATAGGGTTTTGGGTCAGAATTAGGGTTTTGGGTCAAAATTAGGGCTTTAGGTCTAAATTAGGGTTTAGGGTTTAGGTTCCAAATTTGGGTTTTGGGTTTATTTTGGGTCAAAATTACGGTTTTGGGTCCAAATTAGGGTTTTGGGTCTAAATTAGGGTTTAGGGTCCAAATTTGGGTTTTGGGTCAAAAATAAGGTGTCGGCTTTTGAGTTAAAAAATGGGTTTTGGGACAAAAATAGGGTTAGAATCAGGGTTTTTGGGTCTAAATTAGGTTTTGGGTCTGAATTGGGGTTTTGGGTCAAAATTAGGGCTCTATGTTCTAGGTTAAATTTAGGGTTTAGGGTCAAAATTTAGGGTTTTGGATTAAAATTAGGGTTCTGGGTTAAATTTAGGGTTTTGGGACAAAAATAGGGTTAGAATTTGGGTTTTGGATCAAATTTAGGGTTTAGGATCAAAATTAGGGTTTAGGCTTTGAATAAGGGTTTTGGGTTAAAAATAGGGTTTTGTGTCTAAATTAGGGTTTCGGGTCAGAATTAGGGTTTTGCGTCAAAATTAGGGCTCTGGGTTATAATTTGGGTTTTGGGTCAAAATTTCGGTTTTCGGTCAAAATTAGGGTTTGAATTAGGGTTTTGGGTCAAAATTAGGGTTCTGGGTCAAATTTAGGGTTCTGGGTCAACATTAGGGTTTAGGGTTTAAATTTGGCTTTTGAGTTAAAAATAGGGTTTTGGGTCAAAAATACGGTTAGAATTAAGGTTTTGCGTTAAAATTAGGGTTTAGTGTCAAAATTAGGACTCTGGGTTATAATTTGAGTTTTGGGTCCAAATTTCGGTTTTGGGTCAAAATTAGGGTTTTGGGTTAAAATTTGGGTTTTGGGTCAAAATTAATGTGTCGGGTTTGAGTTAAAAAAAAGGGTTTTGGGACATAAATAGGGTTATATTTAGGGTTTTTGTGTCTAAATTAGGTTTTGGGTCTAAATTAGGGTCTTGGGTCAAAATTAGGGTTATGGGTCAAATTTAGGGTTCTGGGTTAAATTTAGGGTTTGGGCTTTGAATTAGGATTTTGGGTTTAAAATAGTGTTTTGTTTCTAAATTAGGGTTTTGGGTCAGAATTAGGGTTTTGGGTCAAAATTAGGACTCTGGGTTATAATTTGGGTTTGGGGTCAAAATTTCGGCTTTCGGTCAAAATTAGGGTTTCGGGTTTGAATTAGGGTTTTGGGTCAAAATTCGGGTTTTGCGTCAACATTAGGGTTTAGGGTCAAAAATAGGGCTAGTATTAAGTTTTTGCGTTAAAATTAGGGTTTAGGGTCAAAAATAGGGTTCTGGGTCAAATTTAGGGTTTTGGATCAGAATTAGGGTTTTGGGTCTAAATAGGGTTTTTGGGTCAGAATTAGTGTTTTTGGTCAAAATTAGGGCTTTGGGTTATTTTGGGTCAAAATTTAGGTTTTGGATCCAAATTAGGGTTTGGGTTCAAAATTAGGGTTTATGGTTTGAATTAGGGTTTTGAGTAAAAAATAGGGTTTTGGGACAAAAATAGGGTTAGAATTAGGGTTTTTGGGTCTAAATTAGGGATCCATGTTAAATTTAGGGTTTATTGTCAAAATATAGGGCTTTGGATTAAAATTAGGGTTCTGGGTTAAATTTAGGGTTTTGGGACAAAAATAGGGTTAGAATTAGGGTTTTGGTTCAAATTTAGGGTTTAGGGTCAAAATTAGGGTTTAGGCTTTGAATTAGGGTTTAGGGTTAAAAATAGGGTTTCGGGTCAAATTTAGGGTTCTGGGTTAAATTTAGAGTTTTGGGTCAAAATTGAGGATTTTGGGTAAAATTAGGGTTGTGTTAAATTTAGGATTTAGGGTCAAAATTTGGGTTTTGGTTTGAATCAGGGTTTTGAGTTAAAAATAGAGTTAGAATTAGGGTTTTGGTTCAAATTTAGGGTTTAGGATAAAAATTATGGTTTAGGCTTTGAATTAGGGTTTTGGGTTAAAAATAGAGTTTTGTGTCTAAATTAGGGTTTTTGGTCAGAATTTGGGTTTTGGGTTAAAATTCGGGTTTTGGATTAAAATTCTGGGTCAAATTAGGTTTTGGGTCTAAATTAGGGTTTTGGGTTAAATTTAGTGTTCTGTGTTAAATTTAGGGTTTAAGGTCAAAATATAGGGTTTTGGATTAAACTTAGGGTTTTGGGTTAAAAATAGGGTTTTGTGTCTAAATTAGGGTTTCGGGTCAGAATTAGGGTTTTGCGTCAAAATTAGGGCTCCGGGTTATAATTTGGATTTTGGGTCAAAATTTCGGTTTTCGGTCAAAATTAGGGTTTGAATTAGGGTTTTGGGTCAAAATTAGGGTTCTGGGTCAAATTTAGGGTTCTGGGTCAACATTAGGGTTTAGGGTTCAAATTTGGCTTTTGAGTTAAAAATAGGGTTTTGGGTCAAAAATAGGGTTAAAATTAGGGTTTAGGGTCAAAATTAGGACTCTGGGTTAAAAATAGAGTTTTGTGTCTAAATTAGGGTTTTTGGTCAGAATTTGGATTTTGGGTTAAAATTCGGGTTTTGGATTAAAATTCTGGGTCAAATTAGGTTTTGGGTCTAAATTAGGGTTTTGGGTTAAATTTAGTGTTCTGTGTTAAATTTAGGGTTTAGGGTCAAAATATAGGGTTTTGGATTAAATTTAGGGTTTTGGGTTCAATTTAGGGTTTTGGGACAAAAATTGGGTTGGAATTAGGGGTTTGGTTCCGATTTAGGGTTTTGGATTAAAATTAGGGTTTAGGGTCAAAATTTGGGTTTAGGCTCTGAATTAGCGTTTGGGGTTAAAAATTGGGTTTTGTATCTAAATTAGGGTTTTGGGTCAAAATTCGGGCTCTGGGTTGTAATTTGGGTTTTGGGTCAAATTTTCGGGTTTGGCTCAAAATTAGGGTTTAGGGTTTGAATTAGGGTTTTGGGTAAAAATTAGGGTTCTGGGTCAAATATAGGGTTTTGGGTCAACATTAGGATTTAGGGTTTGAATTTGGGTTTTGAGTTAAAAATAGGGTTTAGGGTGAAAATAGGGTTAGAATTAGGGTTTTGCGTTAAAATTAGGGTTTTGGGTCGAAAATAGGGTTTAGGGTAAAAAATAGGGTTCAAATTAGGGTTTTGGATCAGAATTAGGGTTTTGGGTCTAAATTAGGGGTTTGTGTTCAGAATTAGGGTTTTGGGTCAAAATTAGGGCTTTGGGTTATTTTGGGTCAAAATTACGGTTTTGGGTCCAAATTAGGGTTTTGGGTCTAAATTAGGGTTTAGGGTCCAAATTTGGGTTTTGGGTCAAAAATAAGGTGTCGGCTTTTGAGTTAAAAAATGGGTTTTGGGACAAAAATAGGGTTAGAATTAGGGTTTTTGGGTCTAAATTAGGTTTTGGGTCTGAATTGGGGTTTTGGGTCAAAATTAGGGCTCTAGGTTCTGGGTTAAATTTAGGGTTTAGGGTCAAAATTTAGGGTTTTGGATTAAAATTAGGGTTCTGGGTTAAATTTAGGGTTTTGGGACAAAAATAGGGTTAGAATTAGGGTTTTGGTTCAAATTTAGGGTTTAGGATCAAAATTAGGGTTAAGGCTTTGAATTAGGGTTTAGGGTTAAAAATAGGGTTTCGGGTCAAATTTAGGGTTCTGGGTTAAATTTAGGGTTTTGGGTCAAAATTGAGGATTTTGGGATAAAATTAGGGCTGTGTTAAATTTAGGATTTAGGGTCAAAATTTGGGTTTTGGTTTGAATCAGGGTTTTGAGTTAAAAATAGAGTTAGAATTAGGGTTTTGGTTCAAATTTAGGGTTTAGGATCAAAATTATGGTTTAGGCTTTGAATTAGGGTTTTGGGTTAAAAATAGAGTTTTGTGTCTAAATTAGGGTTTTTTGTCAGAATTTTGGTTTTGGGTCAAAATTAGGGTTTTTGGTCAGAATTTGGGTTTAGGGTTAAAATTCGGGTTTTGGATTAAAATTCTGGGTCAAATTAGGTTTTGGGTCTAAATTAGGGTTTTGGGTTAAATTTAGTGTTCTGTGTTAAATTTAGGGTTTAGGGTCAAAATATAGGGTTTTGGATAAAATTTAGGGTTTTGGGTTAAAAATAGGGTTTTGTGTCTAAATTAGGGTTTTGGGTCAGAATTAGGGTTTTGCGTCAAAATTAGGGCTCTGGGTTATAATTTGGGTTTTGGGTCAAAATTTCGGTTTTCGGTTAAAATTAGGGTTTGAATTAGGGGTTTGGGTCAAAATTAGGGTTCTGGGTCAAATTTAGGGTTCTGGGTCAACATTAGGGTTTAGGGTTTGAATTTGGCTTTTGAGTTAAAAATAGGGTTTTGGGTCAAAAATAGGGTTAAGGGTTTCAATAAGGTTTTTGAGTAAAGAATTGGGTTTTGGGACAAAAATGGGGTTAGAATTAGGGTTTTGGGTCAAAATTAATGTGTCGGGTTTTGAGTTAAAAAAGGGTTTTGGGACAGAAATAGGGTTAGAATTAGGGTTTTTGTGTCTAAATTAGGTTTTGGGTCTAAATTAGGGTCTTGGGTCAAAATTAGGGATTTTGGTCAGAATTTGGGTTTTGGGTTAAAATTCGGGTTTTGGATTAAAATTCTGGGTCAAATTAGGTTTTGGGTCTAAATTAGGGTTTTGGGTTAAATTTAGTGTTCTGTGTTAAATTTAGGGTTTAGGGTCAAAATATAGTGTTTTGGATTAAATTTAGGGTTTTGGGTTCAATTTAGGGTTTTGGGACAAAAATTGGGTTGGAATTAGGGTTTTGGTTCCGATTTAGGGTTTTGGATTAAAATTAGGGTTTAGGGTCAAAATTTGGGTTTAGGCTCTGAATTAGGGTTTGGGGTTAAAAATTGGGTTTTGTATCTAAATTAGGGTTTTGGGTAAGAATTAGGGTTTTGGGTCAAAATTCGGGCTCTGGGTTGTAATTTGGGTTTTGGGTCTAAATTTCGGGTTTGGCTCAAAATTAGGGTTTAGGGTTTGAATTAGGGTTTTGGGTAAAAATAGGGTTTTGTGTCTAAATTAGGGTTTTGGGTCAGAATTAGGGTTTTGCGTCAAAATTAGGGCTCTGGGTTATAATTTGGGTTTTGGGTCAAAATTTCGGTTTTCGGTTAAAATTAGGGTTTGAATTAGGGGTTTGGGTCAAAATTAGGGTTCTGGGTCAAATTTAGGGTTCTGGGTCAACATTAGGGTTTAGGGTTTGAATTTGGCTTTTGAGTTAAAAATAGGGTTTTGGGTCAAAAATAGGGTTAAGGGTTTCAATAAGGTTTTTGAGTAAAGAATTGGGTTTTGGGACAAAAATGGGGTTAGAATTAGGGTTTTGGGTCAAAATTAATGTGTCGGGTTTTGAGTTAAAAAAGGGTTTTGGGACAGAAATAGGGTTAGAATTAGGGTTTTTGTGTCTAAATTAGGTTTTGGGTCTAAATTAGGGTCTTGGGTCAAAATTAGGGATTTTGGTTAATTTTGGGTTTTGGGTTAAAATTCGGGTTTTGGATTAAAATTCTGGGTCAAATTAGGTTTTGGGTCTAAATTAGGGTTTTGGGTTAAATTTAGTGTTCTGTGTTAAATTTAGGGTTTAGGGTCAAAATATAGTGTTTTGGATTAAATTTAGGGTTTTGGGTTCAATTTAGGGTTTTGGGACAAAAATTGGGTTGGAATTAGGGTTTTGGTTCCGATTTAGGGTTTTGGATTAAAATTAGGGTTTAGGGTCAAAATTTGGGTTTAGGCTCTGAATTAGGGTTTGGGGTTAAAAATTGGGTTTTGTATCTAAATTAGGGTTTTGGGTAAGAATTAGGGTTTTGGGTCAAAATTCGGGCTCTGGGTTGTAATTTGGGTTTTGGGTCTAAATTTCGGGTTTGGCTCAAAATTAGGGTTTAGGGTTTGAATTAGGGTTTTGGGTAAAAATAGGGTTTTGTGTCTAAATTAGGGTTTTGGGTCAGAATTAGGGTTTTGCGTCAAAATTAGGGCTCTGGGTTATAATTTGGGTTTTGGGTCAAAATTTCGGTTTTCGGTTAAAATTAGGGTTTGAATTAGGGGTTTGGGTCAAAATTAGGGTTCTGGGTCAAATTTAGGGTTCTGGGTCAACATTAGGGTTTAGGGTTTGAATTTGGCTTTTGAGTTAAAAATAGGGTTTTGGGTCAAAAATAGGGTTAAGGGTTTCAATAAGGTTTTTGAGTAAAGAATTGGGTTTTGGGACAAAAATGGGGTTAGAATTAGGGTTTTGGGTCAAAATTAATGTGTCGGGTTTTGAGTTAAAAAAGGGTTTTGGGACAGAAATAGGGTTAGAATTAGGGTTTTTGTGTCTAAATTAGGTTTTGGGTCTAAATTAGGGTCTTGGGTCAAAATTAGGGATTTTGGTCAGAATTTGGGTTTTGGGTTAAAATTCGGGTTTTGGATTAAAATTCTGGGTCAAATTAGGTTTTGGGTCTAAATTAGGGTTTTGGGTTAAATTTAGTGTTCTGTGTTAAATTTAGGGTTTAGGGTCAAAATATAGTGTTTTGGATTAAATTTAGGGTTTTGGGTTCAATTTAGGGTTTTGGGACAAAAATTGGGTTGGAATTAGGGTTTTGGTTCCGATTTAGGGTTTTGGATTAAAATTAGGGTTTAGGGTCAAAATTTGGGTTTAGGCTCTGAATTAGGGTTTGGGGTTAAAAATTGGGTTTTGTATCTAAATTAGGGTTTTGGGTAAGAATTAGGGTTTTGGGTCAAAATTCGGGCTGGGGTTGTAATTTGGGTTTTGGGTCTAAATTTCGGGTTTGGCTCAAAATTAGGGTTTAGGGTTTGAATTAGGGTTTTGGGTAAAAATAGGGTTTTGTGTCTAAATTAGGGTTTTGGGTCAGAATTAGGGTTTTGCGTCAAAATTAGGGCTCTGGGTTATAATTTGGGTTTTGGGTCAAAATTTCGGTTTTCGGTTAAAATTAGGGTTTGAATTAGGGGTTTGGGTCAAAATTAGGGTTCTGGGTCAAATTTAGGGTTCTGGGTCAACATTAGGGTTTAGGGTTTGAATTTGGCTTTTGAGTTAAAAATAGGGTTTTGGGTCAAAAATAGGGTTAAGGGTTTCAATAAGGTTTTTGAGTAAAGAATTGGGTTTTGGGACAAAAATGGGGTTAGAATTAGGGTTTTGGGTCAAAATTAATGTGTCGGGTTTTGAGTTAAAAAAGGGTTTTGGGACAGAAATAGGGTGAGAATTAGGTTTTTGTGTCTAAATTAGGTTTTGGGTCTAAATTAGGGTCTTGGGTCAAAATTAGGGATTTTGGTCAGAATTTGGGTTTTGGGTTAAAATTCGGGTTTTGGATTAAAATTCTGGGTCAAATTAGGTTTTGGGTCTAAATTAGGGTTTTGGGTTAAATTTAGTGTTCTGTGTTAAATTTAGGGTTTAGGGTCAAAATATAGTGTTTTGGATTAAATTTAGGGTTTTGGGTTCAATTTAGGGTTTTGGGACAAAAATTGGGTTGGAATTAGGGTTTTGGTTCCGATTTAGGGTTTTGGATTAAAATTAGGGTTTAGGGTCAAAATTTGGGTTTAGGCTCTGAATTAGGGTTTGGGGTTAAAAATTGGGTTTTGTATCTAAATTAGGGTTTTGGGTAAGAATTAGGGTTTTGGGTCAAAATTCGGGCTCTGGGTTGTAATTTGGGTTTTGGGTCTAAATTTCGGGTTTGGCTCAAAATTAGGGTTTAGGGTTTGAATTAGGGTTTTGGGTAAAAATTAGGGTTCTGGGTCAAATTTAGGGTTTTGGGTCAACATTAGGGTTTAGGGTTTGAAATTGGGTTTTGAGTTAAAAATAGGGTTTAGGGTGAAAATAGGGTTAGAATTAGGGTTTTGCGTTAAAATTAGGGTTTTGGGTCGAAAATAGGGTTTAGGGTAAAAAATAGGGTTTTGGATCAGAATTAGGGTTTTGGGTCTAAATTAGGGTTTTGGGTTCAGAATTAGGGTTTTGTGTCAAAATTAGGGCTTTGGGTTATTTTGGGTCAAAATTACGGTTTTGGGTCCAAATTAGGGTTTTGGGTCTAAATTAGGGTTTAGGGTCCAAATTTGGGTTTTGGGTCAAAAATAAGGTGTCGGCTTTTGAGTTAAAAAATGGGTTTTGGGACAAAAATAGGGTTAGAATCAGGGTTTTTGGGTCTAAATTAGGTTTTGGGTCTGAATTGGGGTTTTGGGTCAAAATTAGGGCTCTATGTTCTAGGTTAAATTTAGGGTTTAGGGTCAAAATTTAGGGTTTTGGATTAAAATTAGGGTTCTGGGTTAAATTTAGGGTTTTGGGACAAAAATAGGGTTAGAATTTGGGTTTTGGATCAAATTTAGGGTTTAGGATCAAAATTAGGGTTTAGGCTTTGAATAAGGGTTTTGGGTTAAAAATAGGGTTTTGTGTCTAAATTAGGGTTTCGGGTCAGAATTAGGGTTTTGCGTCAAAATTAGGGCTCTGGGTTATAATTTGGGTTTTGGGTCAAAATTTCGGTTTTCGGTCAAAATTAGGGTTTGAATTAGGGTTTTGGGTCAAAATTAGGGTTCTGGGTCAAATTTAGGGTTCTGGGTCAACATTAGGGTTTAGGGTTTAAATTTGGCTTTTGAGTTAAAAATAGGGTTTTGGGTCAAAAATACGGTTAGAATTAAGGTTTTGCGTTAAAATTAGGGTTTAGTGTCAAAATTAGGACTCTGGGTTATAATTTGAGTTTTGGGTCCAAATTTCGGTTTTGGGTCAAAATTAGGGTTTTGGGTTAAAATTTGGGTTTTGGGTCAAAATTAATGTGTCGGGTTTGAGTTAAAAAAAAGGGTTTTGGGACATAAATAGGGTTATATTTAGGGTTTTTGTGTCTAAATTAGGTTTTGGGTCTAAATTAGGGTCTTGGGTCAAAATTAGGGTTATGGGTCAAATTTAGGGTTCTGGGTTAAATTTAGGGTTTGGGCTTTGAATTAGGATTTTGGGTTTAAAATAGTGTTTTGTTTCTAAATTAGGGTTTTGGGTCAGAATTAGGGTTTTGGGTCAAAATTAGGACTCTGGGTTATAATTTGGGTTTGGGGTCAAAATTTCGGCTTTCGGTCAAAATTAGGGTTTCGGGTTTGAATTAGGGTTTTGGGTCAAAATTCGGGTTTTGCGTCAACATTAGGGTTTAGGGTCAAAAATAGGGCTAGTATTAAGTTTTTGCGTTAAAATTAGGGTTTAGGGTCAAAAATAGGGTTCTGGGTCAAATTTAGGGTTTTGGATCAGAATTAGGGTTTTGGGTCTAAATAGGGTTTTTGGGTCAGAATTAGTGTTTTTGGTCAAAATTAGGGCTTTGGGTTATTTTGGGTCAAAATTTAGGTTTTGGATCCAAATTAGGGTTTGGGTTCAAAATTAGGGTTTATGGTTTGAATTAGGGTTTTGAGTAAAAAATAGGGTTTTGGGACAAAAATAGGGTTAGAATTAGGGTTTTTGGGTCTAAATTAGGGATCCATGTTAAATTTAGGGTTTATTGTCAAAATATAGGGCTTTGGATTAAAATTAGGGTTCTGGGTTAAATTTAGGGTTTTGGGACAAAAATAGGGTTAGAATTAGGGTTTTGGTTCAAATTTAGGGTTTAGGGTCAAAATTAGGGTTTAGGCTTTGAATTAGGGTTTAGGGTTAAAAATAGGGTTTCGGGTCAAATTTAGGGTTCTGGGTTAAATTTAGAGTTTTGGGTCAAAATTGAGGATTTTGGGTAAAATTAGGGTTGTGTTAAATTTAGGATTTAGGGTCAAAATTTGGGTTTTGGTTTGAATCAGGGTTTTGAGTTAAAAATAGAGTTAGAATTAGGGTTTTGGTTCAAATTTAGGGTTTAGGATAAAAATTATGGTTTAGGCTTTGAATTAGGGTTTTGGGTTAAAAATAGAGTTTTGTGTCTAAATTAGGGTTTTTGGTCAGAATTTGGGTTTTGGGTTAAAATTCGGGTTTTGGATTAAAATTCTGGGTCAAATTAGGTTTTGGGTCTAAATTAGGGTTTTGGGTTAAATTTAGTGTTCTGTGTTAAATTTAGGGTTTAAGGTCAAAATATAGGGTTTTGGATTAAACTTAGGGTTTTGGGTTAAAAATAGGGTTTTGTGTCTAAATTAGGGTTTCGGGTCAGAATTAGGGTTTTGCGTCAAAATTAGGGCTCCGGGTTATAATTTGGATTTTGGGTCAAAATTTCGGTTTTCGGTCAAAATTAGGGTTTGAATTAGGGTTTTGGGTCAAAATTAGGGTTCTGGGTCAAATTTAGGGTTCTGGGTCAACATTAGGGTTTAGGGTTCAAATTTGGCTTTTGAGTTAAAAATAGGGTTTTGGGTCAAAAATAGGGTTAAAATTAGGGTTTAGGGTCAAAATTAGGACTCTGGGTTAAAAATAGAGTTTTGTGTCTAAATTAGGGTTTTTGGTCAGAATTTGGATTTTGGGTTAAAATTCGGGTTTTGGATTAAAATTCTGGGTCAAATTAGGTTTTGGGTCTAAATTAGGGTTTTGGGTTAAATTTAGTGTTGTGTTAAATTTAGGGTTTAGGGTCAAAATATAGGGTTTTGGATTAAATTTAGGGTTTTGGGTTCAATTTAGGGTTTTGGGACAAAAATTGGGTTGGAATTAGGGGTTTGGTTCCGATTTAGGGTTTTGGATTAAAATTAGGGTTTAGGGTCAAAATTTGGGTTTAGGCTCTGAATTAGCGTTTGGGGTTAAAAATTGGGTTTTGTATCTAAATTAGGGTTTTGGGTCAAAATTCGGCTCTGGGGTTGTAATTTGGGTTTTGGGTCAAATTTTGGGTTTGGCTCAAAATTAGGGTTTAGGGTTTGAATTAGGGTTTTGGGTAAAAATTAGGGTTCTGGGTCAAATATAGGGTTTTGGGTCAACATTAGGATTTAGGGTTTGAATTTGGGTTTTGAGTTAAAAATAGGGTTTAGGGTGAAAATAGGGTTAGAATTAGGGTTTTGCGTTAAAATTAGGGTTTTGGGTCGAAAATAGGGTTTAGGGTAAAAAATAGGGTTCAAATTAGGGTTTTGGATCAGAATTAGGGTTTTGGGTCTAAATTAGGGGTTTGTGTTCAGAATTAGGGTTTTGGGTCAAAATTAGGGCTTTGGGTTATTTTGGGTCAAAATTACGGTTTTGGGTCCAAATTAGGGTTTTGGGTCTAAATTAGGGTTTAGGGTCCAAATTTGGGTTTTGGGTCAAAAATAAGGTGTCGGCTTTTAAGTTAAAAAGTGGGTTTTGGGACAAAAATTGGGTCAGAATTAGGGTTTTGGGTCTAAATTAGGTTTTGGGTCTGAATTGGGGTTTTGGGTCAAAATTAGGGCTCTAGGTTCTGGGTTAAATTTAGGGTTTAGGGTCAAAATTTAGGGTTTTGGATTAAAATTAGGGTTCTGGGTTAAATTTAGGGTTTTGGGACAAAAATAGGGTTAGAATTAGGGTTTTGGTTCAAATTTAGGGTTTAGGATCAAAATTAGGGTTTAGGCTTTGAATTAGGGTTTAGGGTTAAAAATAGGGTTTCGGGTCAAATTTAGGGTTCTGGGTTAAATTTAGGGTTTTGGGTCAAAATTGAGGATTTTGGGATAAAATTAGGGCTGTGTTAAATTTAGGATTTAGGGTCAAAATTTGGGTTTTGGTTTGAATCAGGGTTTTGAGTTAAAAATAGAGTTAGAATTAGGGTTTTGGTTCAAATTTAGGGTTTAGGATCAAAATTATGGTTTAGGCTTTGAATTAGGGTTTTGGGTTAAAAATAGAGTTTTGTGTCTAAATTAGGGTTTTTTGTCAGAATTTTGGTTTTGGGTCAAAATTAGGGTTTTTGGTCAGAATTTGGGTTTAGGGTTAAAATTCGGGTTTTGGATTAAAATTCTGGGTCAAATTAGGTTTTGGGTCTAAATTAGGGTTTTGGGTTAAATTTAGTGTTCTGTGTTAAATTTAGGGTTTAGGGTCAAAATATAGGGTTTTGGATAAAATTTAGGGTTTTGGGTTAAAAATAGGGTTTTGTGTCTAAATTAGGGTTTTGGGTCAGAATTAGGGTTTTGCGTCAAAATTAGGGCTCTGGGTTATAATTTGGGTTTTGGGTCAAAATTTCGGTTTTCGGTTAAAATTAGGGTTTGAATTAGGGGTTTGGGTCAAAATTAGGGTTCTGGGTCAAATTTAGGGTTCTGGGTCAACATTAGGGTTTAGGGTTTGAATTTGGCTTTTGAGTTAAAAATAGGGTTTTGGGTCAAAAATAGGGTTAAGGGTTTCAATAAGGTTTTTGAGTAAAGAATTGGGTTTTGGGACAAAAATGGGTTTAGAATTAGGGTTTTGGGTCAAAATTAGGGTTTTGGGTCAAAATTTGGGTTTTGGGTCAAAATTAATGTGTCGGGTTTTGAGTTAAAAAAAGGGTTTTGTTACAGAAATAGGGTTAGAATTAGGGTTTTTGTGTCTAAATTAGGTTTTGGGTCTAAATTAGGGTCTTGGGTCAAAATTAGGGTTATGGGTCAAATTTAGGGTTCTGGGTTAAATTTAGGGTTTGGGCTTTGAATTTGGATTTTGGGTTTAAAATAGGGTTTTGTTTCTAAATTAGGGTTTTGGGTCAGAATTAGGGTTTTGGGTCAAAATTAGGACTCTGGGTTATAATTTGGGTTTGGGGTCAAAATTTCGGCTTTCGGTCAAAATTAGGGTTTCGGGTTTGAATTAGGGTTTTGGGTCAAAATTCGATTTTTGCGTCAACATTAGGGTTTAGGGTCAAAAATAGGGTTTTGGGTTAAATTTAGTGTTTAGGGTCAAAATTAGGGTTTTGGGTTAAATTTAGTGTTCTGTGTTAAATTTAGGGTTTAGGGTCAAAATATAGGGTTTTGGATTAAATTGAGGGTTTTGGGTTAAAATTAGGGTTTTGTGTCTAAATTAGGGTTTCAGGTCAGAATTAGGGTTTTGCGTCAAATTTAGGGCTCTGGGTTATAATTTGGGTTTTGGGTCAAAATTTCGGTTTTCGGTCAAAATTAGGGTTTGAATTAGGGTTTTGGGTCAAAATTAGGGTTCTGGGTCAAATTTAGGGTTCTGGGTCAACATTAGGGTTTAGGGTTAAAATTTGGCTTTTGAGTTAAAAATAGGGTTTTGGGTCAAAAATAGGGTTAGAATTAAGGTTTTGCGTTAAAATTAGGGTTTAGGGTCAAAATTAGGACTCTGGGTTATAATTTGAGTTTTGGGTCCAAATTTCGGTTTTGGGTCAAAATTAGGGTTTGAATTAGGGTTTTGGGTCAAAATTCAGGTTTTGGGTCAAAATTAGGGTTCTGGGTCAACATTAGGGTTTAGGGTTTGAATTTGGCTTTTGAGTTAAAAATAGGGTTTTGGGTCAAAAATAGGGTTAAGGGTTTCAATTAGGGTTTTGAGTAAAGAATTGGGTTTTGGGACAAAAATGGGTTTGAATTAGGGTTTTGGGTCAAAATTTGGGTTTTGGGTCAAAATTAATGTGTCGGGTTTTGAGTTAAAAAAAGGGTTTTGGGACAGAAATAGGGTTAGAATTAGGGTTTTTGTGTCTAAATTAGGTTTTGGGTCTAAATTAGGGTCTTGGGTCAAAATTAGGGTTATGGGTCAAATTTAGGGTTCTGGGTTAAATTTAGGGTTTGGGCTTTGAATTAGGATTTTGGGTTTAAAATAGGGTTTTGTTTCTAAATTAGGGTTTTGGGTCAGAATTAGGGTTTTGGGTCAAAATTAGGACTCTGGGTTATAATTTGGGTTTGGGGTCAAAATTTCGGCTTTCGGTCAAAATTAGGGTTTCGGGTTTGAATTAGGGTTTTGGGTCAAAATTCGGGTTTTACGTCAACATTAGGGTTTAGGGTCAAAAATAGGGTTAGTATTAAGTTTTTGCGTTAAAATTAGGGTTTAGGGTCAAAAATAGGGTTCTGGGTCAAATTTAGGGTTCGAATTAGGGTTTTGGATCAGAATTAGGGTTTTGGGTCTAAATAGGGTTTTTGGGTCAGAATTAGTGTTTTTGGTCAAAATTAGGGCTTTGGGTTATTTTGGGTCAAAATTTAGGTTTTGGATCCAAATTAGGGTTTGGGGTCAAAATTAGGGTTTAGGGTTTGAATTAGGGTTTTGAGTAAAAAATAGGGTTTGGGACAAAAATAGGGTTAGAATTAGGGTTTTTGGGTCTAAATTAGGGTTCCATGTTAAATTTAGGGTTTATTGTCAAAATATAGGGTTTTGGATTAAAATTAGGGTTCTGGGTTAAATTTAGGGTTTTGGGACAAAAATAGGGTTAGAATTAGGGTTTTGGTTCAAATTTAGGGTTCAGGGTCAAAATTAGGGTTTAGGCTTTGAATTAGGGTTTAGGGTTAAAAATAGGGTTTCGGGTCAAATTTAGGGTTCTGGGTTAAATTTAGGGTTTTGGGTCAAAATTGAGGATTTTGGGATAAAATTAGGGTTGTGTTAAATTTAGGATTTAGGGTCAAAATTTGGGTTTTGGTTTGAATCAGGGTTTTGAGTTAAAAATAGAGTTAGAATTAGGGTTTTGGTTCAAATTTAGGGTTTAGGATCAAAATTATGGTTTAGGCTTTGAATTAGGGTTTTGGGTTAAAAATAGAGTTTTGTGTCTAAATTAGGGTTTTTGGTCAGAATTTGGGTTTTGGGTTAAAATTCAGGTTTTGGATTAAAATTCTGGGTCAAATTAGGTTTTGGGACTAAATTAGTGTTTTGGGTTAAATTTAGTGTTCTGTGTTAAATTTAGGGTTTAAGGTCAAAATATAGGGTTTTGGATTAAATTTAGGGTTTTGGGTTAAAAATAGGGTTTTGTGTCTAAATTAGGGTTTCGGGTCAGAATTAGGGTTTTGCGTCAAAATTAGGGCTCTGGGTTATAATTTGGATTTTGGGTCAAAATTTCGGTTTTCGGTCAAAATTAGGGTTTGAATTAGGGATTTGGGTCAAAATTAGGGTTCTGGGTCAAATTTAGGGTTCTGGGTCAACATTAGGGTTTAGGGTTCAAATTTGGCTTTTGAGTTAAAAATAGGGTTTTGGGTCAAAAATAGGGTTAGAATTAAGGTTTTGCGTTTAAATTAGGGTTTAGGGTCAAAATTAGGACTCTGGGTTAGAAATAGAGTTTTGTGTCTAAATTAGGGTTTTTGGTCAGAATTTGGGTTTTGGGTTAAAATTCGGGTTTTGGATTAAAATTCTGGGTCAAATTAGGTTTTGGGTCTAAATTATGGTTTTGGGTTAAATTTAGCGTTCTGTGTTAAATTTAGGGTTTAGGGTCAAAATATAAGGTTTTGGATTAAATTTAGGGTTTTGGGTTCAATTTAGGGTTTTGGGACAAAAATTGGGTTGGAATTAGGATTTTGGTTCCGATTTAGGGTTTTGGATTAAAATTAGGGTTTAGGGTCAAAATTTGGGTTTAGGCTCTGAATTAGGGTTTGGGGTTAAAAATTTGGTTTTGTATCTAAATTAGGGTTTTGGGTCAAAATTCGGGCTCTCGGTTGTAATTTGGGTTTTGGGTCAAAATTTCGGGTTTGGCTCCAAATTAGGGTTTAGGGTTTGAATTAGGGTTTTGGGTCAAATTTAGGGTTTTGGGTCAACATTAGGATTTAGGGTTTGAATTTGGGTTTTGAGTTAAAAATAGGGTTTAAGGTGAAAATAGGGTTAGAATTAGGGTTTTGCGTTAAAATTAGGGTTTTGGGTCGAAAATAGGGTTTAGGGTAAAAAATAGGGTTCAAATTAGGATTTTGGATCAGAATTAGGGTTTTGGGTCTAAATTCGGGTTTTGGGTTCAGAATTAGGGTTTTGGGTCAAAATTAGGGCTTTGGGTTATTTTGGGTCAAAATTACGGTTTTGGGTCCAAATTAGGGTTTTGGGTCTAAATTAGGGTTTAGGGTCCAAATTTGGGTTTTGGGTCAAAAATAAGGTGTCGGCTTTTGAGGTAAAAAATGGGTTTTGGGACAAAAATAGGGTTAGAATTAGTGTTTTTGGGTCTAAATTAGGTTTTGGGTCTGAATTGGGGTTTTGGGTCAAAATTAGGGCTCTAGGTTCTTGGTTAAATTTAGGGTTTAGGGTCAAAATTTAGGGTTTTGGATTAAAATTAGGGTTCTGGGTTAAATTTAGGGTTTTGGGACAAAAATAGGGTTAGAATTAGGGTTTTGGTTCAAATTTAGGGTTTAGGATCAAAATTAGGGTTTAGGCTTTGAATTAGGGTTTTTGGTTAAAAATAGGGTTTTGTGTCTAAATTAGGGTTTCGTGTCAGAATTAGGGTTTTGCTTCAAAATTAGGGCTCTGGGTTATAATTTGGGTTTTGGGTCAAAATTTCGGTTTTCGGTCAAAATTAGGGTTTTGGGTCAAAATTAGGGTTCTGGGTCAACATTAGGGTTTAGGGTTTAAATTTGGCTTTTGAGTTAAAAATAGTGTTTTGGGTCAAAAATAGGGTTAGAATTAAGGTTTTGCGTTAAAATTAGGGTTTAGGGTAAAAAATAGGGTTCTGGGTCAAATTTAGGGTCTTGGGTCAAAAATAGGGTTCGTATTAGGGTTTTTGGGTCAAAATTAGGGTCTTGGGTCAAAATTAGGGTTCCTGGTTAAATTTAGGGTTTAAGGTCAAAATTTGGGGTTTGGTTTGAATTAGGGTTTTGAGTTAAAAATAGGGTTTGGGACAAAAATAGAGTTAGAATTAGGGTTTTGGTTCAAATTTAGGGTTTAGGATCACAATTAGGGTTTAGGCTTTGAATTAGGGTTTTGGGTTAAAAATAGGGTTTTGTGTCTAAATTAGGGTTTTGGGTCAGAATTTGGGTTTTGGGTCAAAATTAATGCTCTGGGTTATAATTTGGGTTTTGGGTCAAAATTTCGGTTTTGGCTCAAAATTAGGGTTTAGGGTTTCAATTAGGGTTTTGGGTTAAAATTCGGGTTTTGGATTAAAATTCTGGGTCAAATTTACGGTTTTGGGTCAACATTAGGGTTTTGGATTTGAATTAGGTGTTTGGGTGGAGGGAGGGTTCGATGCTCTGCTAGGGTTTCTCTTCCAATGATCTTCTAGGGTTTTGCATGATCTTCATGGCTAACGATCCTATTATTCCATGGAGTTTCCTTGCTCCTCATTCTTCTCCTCCGAATACTCCTGCTCCTCCTCCAAAAAAGTCCTTTGCACAAGCGGTTTCTACCTCTTTTGATATCCCTATTAACCAAGTTCCAAAACCTTGCTTGAAGGGCGACAAATGGGCGATAAAGATATCTGAATCTGAATACCAGGCTGGTGTTCAAGAATGCCAAAATCTTATCCATGGTCGTCTCATTCTGTCCAAGGGAGATTCCCCGATAAAACTGGGTGACTTGCGATCCAAGCTTCTCAAGATTTGGAAACCTATCGCTACGTGGTCTGTGGTTTCTCTGGGAAAAGGTTTTTACGAGTTCAGTTTCACCTCCTTAGAGGATCAACGTCGGATCAGATCTGCTGGTGTTTGGAATTTGAGTCCAGGTGTGCTAAGATTATCATCTTGGATTCCGGATTTTAACCCTAATACCATACGTCAAACCCATGCACAATGTTGGGTCCGGCTCCATGGATTGCCTCGAGAGTATTGGCGGCCAAAGATCTTGTTTGAGATTGGTGGTGGTATTGGTGTTCCAATTGCATTAGATGAAGCAACTATGAAGAGATCTTTCGGCCACTTTGCTAGAATCCTCATTGAGA
>CM061066.1:10541525-10590206 GCA_030762895.1 Sophora flavescens
TCTAAATTAGTGTTTTGGGTGTAATTTGGGTTTTGGGTCAAAATTAGTGCTCTGGGTTATAATTTGGGTTTTGGGTCAAAATTTTGGTTTTGGGTCAAAATTAGGGTTTAGGGTTTGAAATAGGGTTTTGGGTTAAAATTCGGGTTTTGGATTAAAATTCTAGTTCAAATTTAGGGTTTTGGGTCAACATTAGGGTTTAGGATTTGAATTAGGTGTTTGGTTCAGAATTAGGTTTTTGGGTCAAAAATAGGGTTAGAATTAGGTTTTGGGTCTAAATTAGGGTTTTGGGTTAAATTTAGGGTTGTGTTAAATTTAGGGTTTAGGGTCAAAATTTTGGGTTGTGTTAAATTTAGGGTTTTTTGTTCAATTAAGGGTTTTGGGACAAAAATAGGGTTGGAATTAGGATTTTGGTTCAGATTTAGGGTTTTGGATTAAAATTAGGCTTTAGGGTCAAAAATAGGGTTCTGGGTCAAATTTAGGGTCTTGGGTCAAAAATAGGGTTCGTATTAGGGTTTATGGGTCTAAATTAGGGTCTTGGGTCTAAATTAGGGTTCCTGGTTAAATTTAGGGTTTAGGGTTAAAATTTGGGTTTTGGGTTGAATTAGGGTTTTGAGTTAAAAATAGGGTTTTGGGACAAAAATAGAGTTAGAATTAGTGTTTTGGTTCAAATTTAGGGTTTAGGATCAAAATTAGGGTTTAGGGTCAGAATTTGGGTTTTGGGTCAAAATTAGTGCTCTAGATTATAATTTGGGTTTTGGGTCAAAATTTCGGTTTTGGCTCAAAATTAGGGTTTAGGGTTTGAATTTGGGTTTTGGGTTAAAATTAGGGTTTAGGGTTTTGGGGTCAGAATTTGGGTTTTGGATCAAAATTAGGGCTTTTGATTATTTTGGGTCAAAATTATGGTTTTGGGTCCAAATTTGGGTTTTGGGTCAAAAATAATGTGTCGGCTTTTGAGTTAAAAAATGGGTTTTGGGACAAAAATAAGGTTAGATTTAGGGTTTTTGGGTCTAAATTAGGTTTTGGGTCTAAATTGGGGTTTTGGGTCAAAATTAGGGCTTTGGGTCAACATTAGGGTTTAGGGTTTGTTTGGTTTTGAGTTAAAATTAGCGTTTTGGGTCAAAATTAGGGTTAGGGTTTCAATTAGGGTTTGAGTAAAATTGGGGTTTGGGACAAAAATGGGGTTAGAATTAGGTTTTGGGTCTAAATTAGGGTTTGGGTCAAAATTTGGGTTTTGGGTCAAAATTAAGGTGTCGGGTTTTGAGTTAAAAGGGTTTTGGGACGAAAAGGTAGGGTTAAAATTAGGGTTAGCATTAGGGTTTTGTGTCTAAATTAGGTTTTGGGTCAAAATTAGGGTCTTGGGTCAAAATTTGGGTTATGGGTCAAATTTAGGGTTTTCGGTTAAATTTAGGGTTTATGGTCAAAATTAGGGTTTTGATTAAAAATTAGGGTCGGGTTAAATTTAGGGTTTTGGTACAAAAATAGGTTTAGAATTAGGGTTTTGGTTCAAATTTGGGTTTAGGATCAAAACTAGGGTTTAGGGTTAAAATTAGGGTTTAGGCTTTGTATTAGGATTTTGGGTTAAAAATAGGGTTTGTGTCTAAATTAGGGTTTTGGGTCAGAATTAGGGTTTTGGGTAAAAATTCGGACTCGGGGTTTGAATTTGGGTTTGGGGTCAAAATTACGGTTTTCGGTCAGAATTTGGGTTTGGGTTTGAAATAGGGTAATGGGTCAAAAATCGGGTTATGGGTCAAAAATGGGTAGATAAGTTTGATAAAATTAGGGTTTAGGGTCAAAAATAGGTTTAGGGTCAAATTAAGGTTTTGGAAATTAGGGTTTTGGATCAGAATTAGGGTTTAGGGTCTAAATTAGGGTTTTGGGTAAATTAGGTATTAGTGTTTTGGGTCAAAATTAGGGTTTATTAGGTTATTTTGGGTCAAAATTAGGTTTTGGATCCAAATTAGGGTTTGGGGTCAAAATTAGGGTTTAGGGTTTGAATTTGGGTTTTGAGTAAAAATATAGGGTTTTGGGACAAAAATAGGGTTAGAATTAGGGTCTTGGGTCAAAATTAGGGTTCCTTGTTAAATTTAGGGTTTACGGTCAAAATTTAGGGTTTTGGATTAAAATTAGGGTTCTGGGTTTGAATTAGGGTTTAGGGTTAAAAATAGGGTTTTGGTTCAAATTTTGGATTTAGGGTCAAAATTAGGGTTTTGGCTTTGAATTAGGGTTTAGGGTTAAAAATAGGGTTTCGGGTCAAATTTTGGGGTCTGGGTTAAATTTAGGGTTTTGGGTCAAAATTTGGGTTTGGGGTCAAAATTAGGGCTTTGGGTTAAATTTACGGTTTTGGGTCAAAATTTAGGATTTTGGGTTAAAATTAGGGTTTGGAAAATTTAGGGTTTAGGGTCAAAATTTGGGTTTTGGGTTGAATTAGGGTTTTGAGTTAAAAATAGGGTTTTCGGACAAAAATAGGGTTAGAATTAGGGTTTTGGTTCAAATTTAGGGTTTAGGATCAAAATTAGGGTTTCGGGTTTGAATTAGGGTTTTGGAATTAGGGTTTTAGGTTAAAAATAGGGTTTTGTGTCTAAATTAGTGTTTTGGGGGAATTTGGGTTTTGGGTCACAATTAGTGGTCCGGGTCATAATTTGGGTTTTGGGTCAAAGTTTTGGTTTTGGCTCAAAATTAGGGTTTAGGGTTTGAATTAGGGTTTTGGATTAAAATTTTGGGTCAAATTTAGGGTTTTGGGTCAACATTAGGGTTTAGGATTTGAATTAGGTGTTTGGCTCAAAATAAGGTTTTGGGTGAATTAGGATTTTGGGTCAAAAATAGGGTTAGAATTAGGGTTTTGGGTCTAAATTAGGGTTTGGGTTAAATTTAGGGTTTGTGTTAAAGGTTAAAATTAGGGTTTTGGGTTGAATTTAGGGTTTTGGATTCAATTTAGGGTTTTGGGTTCAATTAAGGGTTTTGGGACAAAAATAGGGTTGGAATTAGGATTTTGGTTAAATTTAGGGTTTTGGATTAAAATTAGGGTTTTGGGTCAAAAATAGGGTTGGGTCAAATTTAGGGTTTTGGGTCAAAAATAGGTTTGGTTAAAATTAGGGTTTATGGGTCTAAATTAGGGTCTTGGGTCTAAATTAGGGTTCTGGGTTAATATTTTGGGTTTTGTGTTAAAATTTTGGTTTTTGGGTTTTATTTTGGGTTTTGATTTAAAAATAGGGTTTTGGGACAAAAATAAGGTTAGAATTAGTGTTTTGGTTCAACTTTAGGGTTTAGGATCAAAATTAGGGTATAGGGTCAAAATTAGGGTTTTGGGTCAAAATTAGGTTGAGGATTATAATTTGGGTTTTGGGTCAAAATTAGGGTTTTGGGTCAAAATTAGGGTTTGGGTTCGAAATTAGGGTTTGGGTTAAAATTAGGGTTTTGGGTCAAAATTACGGTTTGGTGGATCAAATTAGGGGATTATTTTGGGTCAAAATTATGGTTTTGGGTCCAAATTTGGGTTTTGGGTCAAAAATAAGGTGTCGGCTTTTGAGTTAAAAAATGGGTTTTGGGACAAAAATAAGTTAGATTTAGGGTTTTGGGTCTAAATTAGGGTTTTGGGTCTAAATTGGGGTTTTGGGTCAAATAGGCTCTAGGTTCTAGGTTAAATTTAGGGTTTAGGGTCAAATTTAGGGTTTTGAGTTAAAAATAGGGTTCCTAGTAAAATTTATGGTTTTGGGACAAAAATAGGGTTAGAATTAGGGTTTTGGTTCAAATTTAGGGTTTAGGGTCAAAATTAGGGTTTAAGCTTTGAATTAGGGTTTAAGGTTAAAAATAGGGTTTTGGGTTAAATTAGGGTTTTTGGTTAAAATTAGGGTTTTGGGTCAAATAGTTAGGGTTTCGGTTATAATTAGGGTTTGGGTCAAAATTAGGGGGTTATAATTTAGGGTTTTGGGTCAAAATTTGGGTTAAATTAGGGTTTTGGTTAAAAATTAGGGTTTTGGGACAAAAAATTAGGGTTTAGGGTTAAATTTGGGTTTGAGTTAAAAATAGGGTTTTGGTTTGAAAATTTGGGTTAAAATTAGGGTTTTGGGTCAAAATTAGGGTTTTTGAATTTGGGTTTTGGGTCAAAATTAGGGCCTGGGTTATAATTTGGGTTTTGGGTTCAAAATTCGGTTTTCGGTCAAAATTAGGGTTTTGGTTTGAATTCGGGTTTTGAGTTAAATTTAGGGTTTTGGGTCAAAAAGGGTTTAGGGTCAAATTAAGGTTTTGGTTAAAATTAGGGTTTGGGTTAAAATTAGGTTTTGGTCAAATTTAGGGTTTTGGGTTTAGGGTAAAATTAGGGTTTTGGGTCAAAAATAGGGTTTGGGTTAATTAGGGTCAAATTTAGGGTTTTGGGTCTAAATTAGAGTTTCGGGTCAAAATTTGGGTTTTGGGTCCAAATTAGGGTTTTGGGTTAAAAATAGGGTTTTGGGACAAAATTAGGGTTAGAATTAGGGTTTTGGGTCAGAATTAGGGTTCTGGTTAAATTTAGGGTTTTGGGTCAAAATTTAGGGTTTGGGTTAAAATTAGGGTTTAGGTTGAATTAGGGTTTTGGGTCAAAATTAGGTTTGGGTTAGAATTGGGTTTTGGTTAAAATTAGGGTTTTGGGTCAAAATTAGGGTTAGAATTAGGGTTTTGGGTACAAAATAGGGTTTTGGGTCTAAAATAGGGTTAAATTTAGGGTTTAGGGTCAAAATTAGGGTTTTGGGTTAAATTAGGGTTTTGGGTAAAATTAGGGTTTGGGTCAAAATTAGGGTTAGGGTTAGGGTTTTGGTTCAAAATTAGGGTTTGGGTCAAAATTAGGGTTTTGGGTTTGAATTAGGGTTTTGGGTTAAATAGGGTTTTGGGTCAAATTTAGGGTTAGGTTAAAATTAGGTTTAGGGTTAAAATTGGGTTTTGGGTCAAAATTAGGGTTATGGGTTAAATTTAGGGTTTGGGTCAAATTAGGGTTTTGGTGTAAATAGGTTGGGTTTTGGGTTAAAATTTAGGGTTTAGGTCAAAATTAGGGCTCTAAATTAAATTAGGGTTTTGATAAAATTTAGGTTTTGGGACAAAAATAGGGTTAGAATTAGGGTTTTGTGTTAAATTAGGGTTTTGGGTCAAAATTAGGGTTAAGGTTTAATAGGGTTTTGGTTCAAAATAGGGTTTTGGGTCAAAATTAGGGTTAGGGTTTGAATTAGGTTTTGAGTTAAAATTAGGGTTTTGGGTCAAAAATAGGGTTGGGTATTGGGTTTAAATTAGGGTTTTGGGTTAAAATTAGGGTTTAGGGTCAAAATTAGGGTTTGGGTCAAATTTAGGGTTTGGGTCAAAATTAGGGTTTAGGTTTTGGGTTTTGGGTTAAATTTAGGGTTTTGGGTCAAAATTAGGGTTTGGGTTACAATTAGGGTGGTTTGGAAAATTAGGGTTCAGGGTTAAATTAGGGTTTAGGGTCAAAATTTAGGGTTTTAGATTAAAATTAGGGTTTGGGTTAATTAGGGTATTGGGACAAAAATAGGGTTGGGAATTAGGGTTTTGGTTCAAATTTAGGGTTTTGGTCAAAATTAGGGTTTAGGGTTGAATTAGGGTTTGGTTAAATTTAGGGTTTTGGGTCAAAATTAGGGTTTTGGGTCAAATTTAGGGTTTTGGGTCAAAATTAGGTTTTAGGGTAAAAATTAGGGTTTGGTTAAATTTAGGGTTTAGGGTAAAATTTGGGTTTTGGGTTGAATTAGGGTTTTGAGTTAAAAATAGGGTTTTGGGACAAAAATAGAGTTAGAATTAGGGTTTTGGTTAAATAGGGTTTGGTAAATTAGGGTTTAGGTCAATTTGGGTTTAGGGATTAGGTTTGAATTAGGGTTTTGGGTTAAAAGTAGGGTTTTGGGTCTAAATTAGGGTTTTGGGTAAAATTTTGGTTTTGGGTTCAAATTAGTGGTTTGGGTTAAAATTTGGGTTTTAGGTAAAAATTTGGGTTTTGGGTCAAAATTAGGGTTTAGGGTCCGAATTTGGGTTTTGGGTCAAAATAAGTGGGTTTGAGTTAAATTTGGGTTTAAAAAATTTGGGCAAATTTAGGGTTTTGGGTCAAATTAGGGTTTAGGTTTAAATTAGGGTTTGGGTCAAAATTAGGGTTTAGGGTTTGAATTAGGGTTTTGGGTTAAAAATTGGGTTTTGTATTAAAATTAGGGTTTTGGGTAAAATTAGGGTTTTGGGTCAAATTAGGGTTTAGGTTATAATTTGGGTTTTGGGTCAAAATTTGGGTTTTGGGTCAAATTTAGGGTTTAGGGTTTGTATTAGGGTTTTGGGTCAAAATTAGGGTTGTGGGTCAAATTTAGGGTTTAGGTCAAATTAGGGTTTGGGTTTTGGGTCAAAATTAGGGTTTTAGGAAATTAGGTTTTTGGTTAAAATTAGGGTTTTGGGTGAAAAATAGGGTTTGGTCAAATTTAGGGTTTGGGTTTTAGGGTTGAATTAGGGTTTTGGATTAAAATTAGGGTTTGGGTCTAAATTAGGGTTTTGGGTCAGAATTAGGGTTTTGGGTCAAAATTAGGGCTTTAGGTTATTTTGGTAAAATTTAGGTTTTGGGTCCAAATTAGGGTTTTGGGTCAAAATTAGGGTTTAGGGTTTGAATTATGGTTTTGAGTAAAAATAGGGTTTAGGTCAAAAATAGGGTTAGAATTAGGGTTTTTGGTTAAATAAGGGTATTGGGTCAAAATTAGGGTTCTGGTTAAATTTAGGTTTTGGGTCAAATTTAGGGTTTTGGATTAAATTTAGGGTTTAGGGTCAAAATTAGGGTTTAGGCTTTGAATTAGGGTTTTGGGTCAAAAATAGGGTTTGGCAAATTAGGGTTTTGGGTCTAAATTTGGGTTTTGGGTCAAAATTAGGGTTTTGGGTTAAATTAGGGTTTTGGGTTAAAATTTGGGTTTTATGTCAAAAGGTTTTAGGGTTTGGAAAATTAGGGTTTAGGGTTTGAATTAGGGTTTTGGGTAAAATTAGGGTTTAGGTTCGAATTTGGGTTTTGGGTCAAATTGGGTTTGGCTCAAAATTAGGTTTAGGGTTTGAATTTGGGTTTTGAGTTAAAAATAGGGTTTTGGGTCAAAAATAGGGTAGGGTTAGAATTAGGGTTTTGGGTCAAGGGTTTTAGGGTTAGAATTAGGGTTTTGGGTTGAAAATAGGGTCTTGGTCAAATTTAGGGTTTAGGGTAAAAATAGGGTTCGAATTAGGGTTTTGGATCAGAATTGGGGTTTTTGGGTCAGAATTAGGGTTATTGGGTCAGAATTAGGGTTTCGGGTCAGAATTAGGGCTTGGGGTTATTTTGGGTCAAAATTAGGGTTTTGGGTCAAAATTAGGGTTTTGGGTCAAAATTAG
This sequence comes from Sophora flavescens, assembly GCA_030762895.1. Lineage (NCBI taxonomy): Eukaryota > Viridiplantae > Streptophyta > Magnoliopsida > Fabales > Fabaceae > Sophora > Sophora flavescens. Next base: position 10,548,876 of record CM061066.1, read on the forward strand.
GGTTTTGGGTCAAAATTAGGGTTATGGGTCAAATTTAGGGTTTAGGGTTTTGAGTTAAAAAATGGGTTTTGGGAAAAAAATAGGGTGATAATTAGGGAGTTTGAGTCTATATTAGGTTTAGGTTCAAAATTAGGGTTTTGGGTCAAATTAGCGGGTTCTAGGTTAAATTTAGGTTTTGGGTCAAAATTTAGGGATTTGAGTTAAAATTAGGGTTCTTGGTTAAATTTAGGGTTTTGGGAGAAAAATAGGATTAGAATTAGGGTTTTGGTTAAAATTTAGGGTTTAGGGTTGAAATTAGGGTTTAAGCTTTGAATTAGGGATTTTGGTTAAAAATAGGGATTTGTGTCTAAATTAGGGTTTTGGTTCCAATTTAGGGGTTTGGGTCAAAATTATGGCTCTGGGTTATAATTTGGTTTTTGGGTCAAAAATAGGGTTTGAATTAGGTATTAGGGTCAAAATTCGGGTTTTGGGTAAAAATTCGGGTTTTGGGTCAAATTTAGGTTTAAGGTCAAAATTAGGGTTTAGGGTTTGAATTTGGCTTTTGAGTTAAAAATAGGTTTTGGTTTAAATTAGGATTTTGGGTCTAAATTAGGGTTTTGGGTCTAAATTAGGGTTTTGGGTCAGAATTAGGGCTTGGGGTTATTTTGGGTCAAAATTTCGGTTTTGGGTCCAAATTAGGGTTTTGGGTCAAAATTTAGGGTTTTCGGTTTGAATTTGGTTTTTGAGTTAAAAAGACGGTTTTGGGTCAAAAATAGGGTTAGAATTAAGGTTTTGCGTTAAAATTAGGGTTCCGGGTCAAATTTAGGGTTTTGGATGATAATTAGGGTTTTCGGTCAAAAAAGGGTTGGAATTAGGGTTTTGGATCAAATTAGGGTTTTGTGTCTAAATTAGGGCTTTGGGTATTTTTGGGTCAATTTTGGTCAAAATTAGGGTTTAGGGTTTGAATTAGGGTTTTGAGTAAAAATAGGGTTTTGGGTCAAAAATAGGGTTAGAATTAGGGTTTGGGTCTAAATTAGGGTTAGAATTAGGTTTTGGGTCAAATTTAGGGTTTTGGGTCTAAATTAGGGTTTTAAGTCAGAATTAGGGTTTTGGGTCAAAATTAGAGATTTGGGTTAAATTAGGGTTTTGGGTCAAAATTTTGGTTTTGGGTCAAATTTAGGGTTTTGGGTTTGAATTTGGGTTTGGATAAAAATAGGGTCTTTGGGTCAAAATTAGGGTTCTGGTTAAATTTAGGGTTTAGGGTCAAAATTTAGGGTTTTGGATTAAAATTAGGGTTTGAGTTAAATTAGGGTTTTGGGTCAAAAATAGGGTTAGAATTAGGGTTTTGGTTCAAATTAGGGTTTAGGTCAAAAGTAGGGTTCATGTTTGAATTAGGTTTAGGGTTAAAAATAGGGTTTTGGGTCAAATTTAGGGTTTGGTTAAATTTAGTGTTTTGGGTCAAAATTTAGGGTTTTGGGTTAAAATTAGGGTTTTGGGTTAAATTTAGGGTTTAGGGTCAAAATTTGGGTTTTGGGTCTAAATTAGGGCTTTGGATTATTTTGGGTCAAAATGTCGGTTTTGGGTCAAAATTAGGGTTTAGGGTTTCATTTAGGGTTTTGAGTAAAGAATTGGGTTTTGGGACAAAAATAGGGTTAGAATTTGGGTTTTTGTTTCTAAATTAGGTTTTGGGTCTAAATTGGAGTCTTGGGTCAAAATTAGAGTTCTGGGTCAAATTTAGGGTTCTGGGTCAAATTTAGGGTTTTGGTCAAAATTAGGGTTTCGGGTTTAAATTTGGTTTTGAGTTAAAAAGGGTTTTGGGTCAAAAATAGGGTTAGAATTAAGGTTTTGAATTAGGGTTAAAATTAGGGTTTAGGGTCAAAATTAGGGTTAGGGGTAAATTTAGGGGTTTGGGTCAAAAAAAGGGTTTAATTTGGGTTTTGGACAAAATTAGGGTTTGGGTTTAAATTAGGGTTTGGAGTACAAAATAGGGTTTAGGTCAAAATTAGGGTTCTGGTTAAATTTAGGGTTTAGGGTCAAAATTTAGGGTTTTAGATTAAAATTAGGGTTCTTGGTTAAATTTAGGGTTTTGGGACAAAAATAGGGTTAGAATTAGGGTTTTGGTTCAAATTTAGGGTTTAGGGTCAAAATTAGGGTTTAGGCTTTGAATTAGTGTTTAGGGTTAAAATTAGGGTTTTTGGCACAATTTAGGGTTTTGGGTTAAATTAGGGTTTTGGGTCAAAATTAGGATTTTGGGTTAAAATTTGGGTTCGTGTTAAATTTAGGGTTTAGGTCAAAATTTGGGTTTTGGGTTGAATTAGGGTTCTGGGTTAAATTTAGGGTTTTGGGACAAAAATAGGGTTAGAATTAGGGTTTTGGTTCAAATTTAGGGTTTAGGATCAAAATTAGGGTTTAGGCTTTGAATTAGGGTTTTGGGTTTAAAATAGGGTTTTTAGTCTAAATTAGTGTTTTGGGTCAGAATTAGGGTTTTGGTTCAAATTAGGGCTCTGGGTTATAATTCGGGTTTTGGGTCAAAATTTCGGTTTTCGGTCAAAATTAGGGTCTAGGGTTTGAATTTGGGTTTTGGGTTAAAATTCGGGTTTGGATTAGTTTTGGGTCAAATTAGGGTTTTGGGTCAAAATTAGGGTTTAGGATTTGAATTAGGTGTTTGGGTCAAAATTAGGGTTTAGGCTTTGAATTAGGGTTTTGGGTTAAAAATTGGGTTTTGATCTAAATTAGGGTTTTGGGTAAGAATTAGGGTTTTGGGTCAAAATTAGGGCTCTAGGTTATAATTTGGGTTTTGGGTCAAAATTTGGGTTTGGCTCAAATTAGGGTTTAGGGTTTGAATTAGGGTTTTGGGTAAAAATTAGGGTTTGGGTCAAATTTAGGGTTTTGGGTCAAATTAGGTTTAGGGTTTTGGGTCAAAATTAGGGTTAGAATTAAGTTTTGCGTTAAAATTATGGTTTTGGGTCAAAAATAAATTTTGGTCAAATTTAGGGTTTAGGGTCAAAATTAGGGTTTGAATTAGGGTTTGGATTAAAATTAGGTTTGTGTCTAAATTAGGGTTTTGGGTCAGAATTAGGGTTTTGGGTCAAAATTATTTGGTTATTTTGGGTAAAATTTTAGGTTTTGGATCAAAATTAGGGTTTTGGGTCAAAATTAGGGTTTAGGGTTTTAATTAGGGTTTTGAGTAAAAAATAGGGGTTTGTGACAAAAATAGGGTTAGAAATAGGGTTTTGGGTTAAATTAGAGTCTTGGGTCAAAATTAGAGTTCTGGTTAAATTTAGGTTTTGGGTCATAATATAGGGTTTTGGATTAAATTTAGGGTTTAGGGTCAAAATTAGGGTTTAGGCTTTAATTAGGGTTTTGGGTCAAAATATAAAATTAGGGTTTTGGGTCTAAATTTGGGTTTTGGGACAAAATTAGGGTTTTGGGTCGAATTAGGGTCTGGGTTATAATTTGGTTTTAGGTCAAATTTGGGTTTGGCCCAAAATTAGGGTTTAGGGTTTGAATTAGGGTTTTGGGTAAAAATTAGGGTTCTAGGTCAAATTTGGAGTTTTGGGTCAAATTAGGGTTTAGGGTTTGAATTTGGGTTTTGAGTTAAAAATAGGGTTTTGGGTCAAAAATAGGGTTAGAAGTAGTGTTTTGGGTCAAAATAGTTAAATTAGGGTTTTGGGTCAAAATTAGGGTTCTTGGTCAAATTTAGGGTTTAGGGTCAAAAATAGGGTTTGAATTGGGGTTTTGGATTAGAATTAGGGTTTTGGGTCAAAATTAGGTTTGGGTGAATTAGGGTTTTGGGTTAGTTTGGTTTTGGTCAATTATTTTGGGTCGAAATTACGGTTTTGGGTCCAAATTAGGGTTTTGGGTCTAAATTAAGGTTTAGGGTCAAAAATAAGGTTTCGACTATTGAGTTAAAAAATGGGTTTTGGGATAAAAATACGGTTAGAATTAGGGTTCTTGGGTCTAAATTGGGGTTTTGGGTCAAAATAAGGACTCTGGGTTCTAGGTTAAATTTAGGGTTTAGGGTCAAAATTTAGGGATTTGAGTTAAAATTAGGGTTCTTGGTTAAATTTAGGGTTTTGGGAGAAAAATAGGGTTAGAATTAGGGTTTTGGTTCAAATTTAGGGTTGAAATTAGGGTTTAAGCTTTGAATTAGGGTTTTTGGTTAAAAATAGGGTTTTGGGTCTAAATTAGTGTTTTGGGGTCAGAATTAGGGTCTTGGGTCAAAATTAGGGCTCTGGGTTATAATTTGGGTTTTGGGTCAAAATTAGGGTTTGAAATAGGGTTTTGGGTCAAAATTCGTGTTTTGGGTTAAAATTCGGGTTCTGCGTCAAATTTAGGGTTCTGGGTCAACATTAGGGTTTAGGGTTTGAATTTGGCTTTTGAGTTAAAAATACGGTTTTGGCTTTGAATTAGGATTTTCGGTTTAAAATAGGGTTTTGGGTCAGAATTAGGGTTTTGGGTCAAAATTAGGGCTCTGGGTTATAATTTGGGTTTTGGGTCAAAATTTCGGTTTTCGGTCAAAATTAGGGTTTCAGGTTTGAATTTGGTTTTTGAGTTAAAAAGAGGGTTTTGGGTCAAAAATAGGGTTAGAATTAAGGTTTTGCGTTAAAATTAGGGTTTAGGGTGAAAAATAGGGTTCTGGGTCAAATTTAGGGTTTTGGGTCATAAAAAGGGTTCGAATTAGGGTTTTGGATCAGAATTAGGGTTTTGTGTCTAAATTAGGGCTTTGGGTTATTTTGCGTCAAAATTTTGGTCAAAATTAGGGTTTAGGGTTTGAATTAGGGTTTTGAGTAAAAAATAGGGTTTTGGGACAAAAATAGGGTTAGAATTAGGGGTATGGGTCTAAATTAGGGTTAGAATTAGGGTTTTGGGTCAAAATTAGGGTTTTGGGTCTAAATTAGGGTTTTAGGTCAGAATTAGGGGTTAGGGTCAAAATTAGGGATTTGGGTTAAAATTAGGGTTCTGGGTCAAAATTTCGGTTTTGGGTCAAAATTAGGGTTCAGGGTTTGAATTAGGGTTTGGACTACAAAATAGGGTCTTGGGTCAAAATTAGGGTTCCTGGTTAAATTTAGGGTTTAGGGTCAAAATTTAGGGTTTTGGATTAAAATTAGGGTTCTTGGTTAAATTTAGGGTTTTGGGACAAAAATAGGGTTAGAATTAGGGTTTTGGTTCAAATTTAGGGTTTACGGTCAAAATTAGGGTTTAGGGTTAAAAATAGGGTTTCGGGTCAAATTTAGGGTTCTGGGTTAAATTTAGTGTTTTGGGTCAAAATTTAGGGTTTTGGGTTAAAATTAGGGTTCTGTGTTAAATTTAGGGTTTAGGGTCAAAGTTTGGGTTTTGGGTGTAAATTAGGGCTTTGGGTTATTTTTGATCAAAATGTCGGTTTTGGGTCAAAATTAGGGTTTAGGGTTTCAATTAGGGTTTTGAGTAAAGAATTGGGTTTTGGGACAAAAATAGGGTTAGAATTAGGGTTTTGTGTCTAAATTAGGGTTTTGGGTCAAAATTAGGGCTCTGGGTTATAATTTGGGTTTTGGGTCAAAATTTCGGTTTTCGGTCAAAATTAGGGTTTCGGGTTTGAATTTGGTTTTTGAGTTAAAAAGAGGGTTTTGGGTCAAAAATAGGGTTAGAATTAAGGTTTTGCGTTAAAATTAGGGTTTAGGGTCAAAAATAGGGTTCTGTGTCAAATTTAGGGGTTTGGGTCAAAAAAAGGGTTCGAATTTGGGTTTTGGACCAGAATTAGGGTTCTGGGTTTGAATTAGGGTTTGGACTACAAAATAGGGTCTTAGGTCAAAATTAGGGTTCCTGGTTAAATTTAGGGTTTAGGGTCAAAATTTAGGGTTTTAGATTAAAATTAGGGTTCTGGGTTAAATTTAGGATTTTGGGACAAAAATAGGGTTAGAATTAGGGTTTTGGTTCAAATTTAGGGTTTAGGGTCAAAATTAGTGTTTAGGCTCTGAATTAGGGTTTAGGGTTAAAAATAGGGTTTGGGCACAATTTAGGGTTGGGTTAAATTTAGGGTTTTGGGTCAAAATTTAGGATTTTGGGTTAAAATTAGGGTTCGTGTTAAATTTAGGGTTTAGGATCAAAATTTGGGTTTTGGGTTGAATTAGGGTTTTGAGTTAAAAATAGGGTTTTGGGACAAAAATAGAGTTAGAATTAGGGTTTTGGTTCAAATTTAGGGTTTAGGATCAAAATTAGGATTTAGGCTTTGAATTAGGGTTTTGGGTTTAAAATAGGGTTTTGTGTCTAAATTAGGGTTTTGGGTCAGAATTTGGGTTTTGGGTCAAAATCAGTGCTCTGGGTTATAATTTGGGTTTTGGGTCAAAATTTCGGTTTTGGCTCAAAATTAGGGTCTAGGGTTTGAATTTGGGTTTTGGGTTAAAATTCGGGTTTTGGATTAAAATTTCGTCATATTTAGGGTTTTGGGTCAACATTAGGGTTTAGGATTTGAATTAGGTGTTTGGGTCAAAATTAGGGTTTAGGCTTTGAATTAGGGTTTTGGGTTAAAAATTGGGTTTTGTATCTAAATTAGGGTTTTGGGTAAGAATTAAGGTTTTGGGTCAAAATTAGGGCTCTAGGTTATAATTTGGGTTTTGGGTCAAAATTACGGCTTTGGCTCATATTTAGTGATTAGGGTTTGAATTCGGGTTTGAATTAGGGTTCTGGGTCAAATTTAGGGTTTTGGGTCAACATTAGGGTTTAGGGTTTTGGGTCAAAATTAGGGTTAGAATTAAGTTTTTGCGTTAAAATTATGGTTTTGGGTCAAAAATAGGCTTCTGTGTCAAATTTAGGGTTTTGGGTCAAAAATAGGGTTCGAATTAGGGTTCTGGATCAGAATTAGCGTTGTGTGTCTAAATTAGGGGTTTTGGGTCAGAATTAGGGTTTTGGGTCAAAATAAGGGCTTTGGGTTATTTTGGGTCAAAATTTAGGTTTTGGATCCAAATTAGGGTTTTGGGTCAAAATTAGGGTTTAGGGTTTGAATTATGGTTTTGAGTAAAAAATAGGGGTTTGGGACAAAAATAGGGTTAGAAATAGGGTTTTTGGGTCTAAATAAGAGTCTTGGGTCAAAATTAGAATTCCTGGTTAAATTTAAGGTTTTGGGTCATAATATAGGGTTTTGGATTAAATTTAGGGTTTAGGGTCAAAATTAGGGTTTAGGCTTTGAATTGGGGTTTTGGGTCAAAATAAGGGCCTAAAAATAGGGTTTTGGGTCTAAATTTGGGTTTTGGGTCAGAATTAGGGTTTTGGGTCAGAATTAGGGCTCTGGGTTATAATTTGGGTTTTATGTCAAAATTTCGGGTTTGGCCCAAAATTAGGGTTTAGGGTTTGAATTAGGGTTTTGGGTAAAAATTAGGGTTCTAGGTCAAATTTGGAGTTTTGGGTCAACATTAGGGTTTAGGGTTTGAATTTGGGTTTTGAGTTAAAAATAGGGTTTTGGGTCAAAAATAGGGTTAGAATTAGGGTTTTGGGTCAAAAATAGGGTTAGAATTAGGGTTTTGGGTCGAAAATAGGGTTCTTGGTCAAATTTAGGGTTTAGGGTAAAAAATAGGGTTCGAATTGGGGTTTTGGATCAGAATTAGGGTTTTGGGTCTAAATTAGTGTTTTGGGGTCAGAATTAGGGTTTTGGGGTCAGAATTAGGGTTTTGGGTTTTGTCGGTCAAAATTACGATTTTGGGTCCAAATTATGGTTTTGGGTCTAAATTAGGGTTTTGGGTCCAAATTTGGGTTTTGGGTCAAAAATAAGGTGTCGGCTTTTGAGTTAAAAAATGGGTTTTGGGACAAAAATAGGGTTACAATTAGGGTTTTTGGGTCTAAATTAGCTTTTGGGTCTAAATTGGGGTTTTGGGTCAAAATAAGGACTCTGGGTTCTAGGTTAAATTTAGGGTTTAGGGTCAAAATTTAGGGATTTGAGTTAAAATTAGGGTTCTTGGTTAAATTTAGGGTTTTGGGAGAAAAATAGGGTTAGAATTAGGGTTTTGGTTCAAATTTAGGGTTTAGGGTTGAAATTAGGGTTTAAGCTTTGAATTAGGGTTTTTGGTTAAAAATAGGGTTTTGTGTCTAAATTAGGGTTTCGGGTCAGAATTAGGGTCTTGGGTCAAAATTAGGGCTCTGGGTTATAATTTGGGTTTTGGGTCAAAATTAGGGTTTGAAATAGGGTTTTGGGTCAAAATTCGGGTTTTGGGTCAAAATTCGGGTTCTGGGTCAAATTTAGGGTTCTGGGTCAACATTAGGGTTTAGGGTTTGAATTTGGCTTTTGAGTTAAAAATACGGTTTTGGCTTTGAATTAGGATTTTGGGTTTAAAATAGGGATTTGGGTCAGAATTAGGGTTTTGGGTCAAAATTAGGGCTCTGGGTTATAATTTGGGTTTTGGGTCAAAATTTCGGTTTTCGGTCAAAATTAGGGTTTCGGGTTTGAATTTGGTTTTTGAGTTAAAAAGAGGGTTTTGGGTCAAAAATAGGGGTTAGAATTAAGGTTTTGCGTTAAAATTAGGGTTTAGGGTAAAAAATAGGGTTTTGGGTCAAATTTAGGGTTTTGGGTCAAAAAAAGGGTTTGAATTAGGGTTTTGGATCAGAATTAGGGTTTTGGGTCTAAATTAGGGCTTTGGGTTATTTTGCGTCAAAATTTCGGTCAAAATTAGGGTTTAGGGTTTGAATTAGGGTTTTGAGTAAAAAATAGGGTTTTGGGACAAAAATAGGGTTAGGATTAGGGGTATGGGTCTAAATTAGGGTTAGAATTAGGGTTTTGGTTCAAAATTAGGGTTTTGGGTCTAAATTAGTGTTTTAGGTCAGAATTAGGGGTTAGGGTCAAAATTAGGGATTTGGGTTAAAATTAGGGTTCTGGGTCAAAATTTCGGTTTTGGGTCAAAATTAGGGTTCAGGGTTTGAATTAGGGTTTGGACTACAAAATAGGGTCTTGGGTCAAAATTAGGGTTCCTGGTTAAATTTAGGGTTTAGGGTCAAAATTTAGGGTTTTGGATTAAAATTAGGGTTCTGGGTTAAATTTAGGGTTTTGGGACAAAAATAGGGTTAGAATTAGGGTTTTGGTTCAAAATTAGGGTTTACGGTCAAAAGTAGGGTTCATGCTTTGAATTAGGGTTTAGGGTTAAAAATAGGGTTTCGGGTCAAATTTAGGGTTTAGGTTAAATTTAGTGTTTTGGGTCAAAATTTAGGGTTTTGGGTTAAAATTAGGGTTCTGTGTTAAATTTAGGGTTTAGGGTCAAAGTTTGGGTTTTGGGTGTAAATTAGGGCTTTGGGTTATTTTTGATCAAAATGTCGGTTTTGGGTCAAAATTAGGGTTTAGGGTTTCAATTAGGGTTTTGAGTAAAGAATTGGGTTTTGGGACAAAAATAGGGTTAGAATTAGGGTTTTGTGTCTAAATTAGGGTTTTGGGTCAAAATTAGGGCTCTGGGTTATAATTTGGGTTTTGGGTCAAAATTTCGGTTTTCGGTCAAAATTAGGGTTTCGGGTTTGAATTTGGTTTTTGAGTTAAAAAGAGGGTTTTGGGTCAAAAATAGGGTTAGAATTAAGGTTTTGCGTTAAAATTAGGGTTTAGGGTCAAAAATAGGGTTCTGTGTCAAATTTAGGGGTTTGGGTCAAAAAAAGGGTTCGAATTTGGGTTTTGGACCAGAATTAGGGTTCTGGGTTTGAATTAGGGTTTGGACTACAAAATAGGGTCTTAGGTCAAAATTAGGGTTCCTGGTTAAATTTAGGGTTTAGGGTCAAAATTTAGGGTTTTAGATTAAAATTAGGGTTCTGGGTTAAATTTAGGATTTTGGGACAAAAATAGGGTTAGAATTAGGGTTTTGGTTCAAATTTAGGGTTTAGGGTCAAAATTAGGGTTTAGGCTCTGAATTAGGGTTTAGGGTTAAAAATAGGGTTTCAGGCACAATTTAGGGTTCTGGGTTAAATTTAGGGTTTTGGGTCAAAATTTAGGATTTTGGGTTAAAATTAGGGTTCTGTGTTAAATTTAGGGTTTAGGATCAAAATTTGGGTTTTGGGTTGAATTAGGGTTTTGAGTTAAAAATAGGGTTTTGGGACAAAAATAGAGTTAGAATTAGGGTTTTGGTTCAAATTTAGGGTTTAGGATCAAAATTAGGATTTAGGCTTTGAATTAGGGTTTTGGGTTTAAAATAGGGTTTTGTGTCTAAATTAGGGTTTTGGGTCAGAATTTGGGTTTTGGGTCAAAATCAGTGCTCTGGGTTATAATTTGGGTTTTGGGTCAAAATTTCGGTTTTGGCTCAAAATTAGGGTCTAGGGTTTGAATTTGGGTTTTGGGTTAAAATTCGGGTTTTGGATTAAAATTCTGCGTCATATTTAGGGTTTTGGGTCAACATTAGGGTTTAGGATTTGAATTAGGTGTTTGGGTCAAAATTAGGGTTTAGGCTTTGAATTAGGGTTTTGGGTTAAAAATTGGGTTTTGTATCTAAATTAGGGTTTTGGGTAAGAATTAGGGTTTTGGGTCAAAATTAGGGCTCTAGGTTATAATTTGGGTTTTGGGTCAAAATTTCGGGTTTGGCTCAAATTTAGGGTTTAGGGTTTGAATTAGGGTTTTGGGTAAAAATTAGGGTTCTGGGTCAAATTTAGGGTTTTGGGTCAACATTAGGGTTTAGGGTTTTGGGTCAAAATTAGGGTTAGAATTAAGTTTTTGCGTTAAAATTATGGTTTTGGGTCAAAAATAGGCTTCTGTGTCAAATTTAGGGTTTTGGGTCAAAAATAGGGTTCGAATTAGGGTTCTGGATCAGAATTAGCGTTGTGTGTCTAAATTAGGGGTTTTGGGTCAGAATTAGGGTTTTGGGTCAAAATAAGGGCTTTGGGTTATTTTGGGTCAAAATTTAGGTTTTGGATCCAAATTAGGGTTTTGGGTCAAAATTAGGGTTTAGGGTTTGAATTATGGTTTTGAGTAAAATATAGGGGTTTTGGACAAAAATAGGGTTAGAAATAGGGTTTTTGGGTCTAAATAAGAGTCTTGGGTCAAAATTAGAATTCCTGGTTAAATTTAAGGTTTTGGGTCATAATATAGGGTTTTGGATTAAATTTAGGGTTTAGGGTCAAAATTAGGGTTTAGGCTTTGAATTGGGGTTTTGGGTCAAAATAAGGGCCTAAAAATAGGGTTTTGGGTCTAAATTTGGGTTTTGGGTCAGAATTAGGGTTTTGGGTCAGAATTAGGGCTCTGGGTTATAATTTGGGTTTTATGTCAAAATTTCGGGTTTGGCCCAAAATTAGGGTTTAGGGTTTGAATTAGGGTTTTGGGTAAAAATTAGGGTTCTAGGTCAAATTTGGAGTTTTGGGTCAACATTAGGGTTTAGGGTTTGAATTTGGGTTTTGAGTTAAAAATAGGGTTTTGGGTCAAAAATAGGGTTAGAATTAGGGTTTTGGGTCAAAAATAGGGTTAGAATTAGGGTTTTGGGTCGAAAATAGGGTTCTTGGTCAAATTTAGGGTTTAGGGTAAAAAATAGGGTTCGAATTGGGGTTTTGGATCAGAATTAGGGTTTTGGGTCTAAATTAGTGTTTTGGGGTCAGAATTAGGGTTTTGGGGTCAGAATTAGGGTTTTGGGTTTTGTCGGTCAAAATTACGATTTTGGGTCCAAATTATGGTTTTGGGTCTAAATTAGGGTTTTGGGTCCAAATTTGGGTTTTGGGTCAAAAATAAGGTGTCGGCTTTTGAGTTAAAAAATGGGTTTTGGGACAAAAATAGGGTTACAATTAGGGTTTTTGGGTCTAAATTAGCTTTTGGGTCTAAATTGGGGTTTTGGGTCAAAATAAGGACCTCTGGGTTCTAGGTTAAATTTAGGGTTTAGGGTCAAAATTTAGGGATTTGAGTTAAAATTAGGGTTCTTGGTTAAATTTAGGGTTTTGGGAGAAAAATAGGGTTAGAATTAGGGTTTTGGTTCAAATTTAGGGTTTAGGGTTGAAATTAGGGTTTAAGCTTTGAATTAGGGTTTTTGGTTAAAAATAGGGTTTTGTGTCTAAATTAGGGTTTCGTTGACGAATTAGGGTCTTGGGTCAAAATTAGGGCTCTGGGTTATAATTTGGGTTTTGGGTCAAAATTAGGGTTTGAAATAGGGTTTTGGGTCAAAATTCGGGTTTTGGGTCAAAATTCGGGTTCTGGGTCAAATTTAGGGTTCTGGGTCAACATTAGGGTTTAGGGTTTGAATTTGGCTTTTGAGTTAAAAATACGGTTTTGGCTTTGAATTAGGATTTTGGGTTTAAAATAGGGATTTGGGTCAGAATTAGGGTTTTGGGTCAAAATTAGGGCTCTGGGTTATAATTTGGGTTTTGGGTCAAAATTTCGGTTTTCGGTCAAAATTAGGGTTTCAGGTTTGAATTTGGTTTTTGAGTTAAAAAGAGGGTTTTGGGTCAAAATAGGGTTAGAATTAAGTTTTTGCGTTAAAATTAGGGTTTAGGGTCAAAAATAGGGTTCTGGGTCAAATTTAGGGTTTTGGGTCATAAAAAGGGTTCGAATTAGGGTTTTGGATCAGAATTAGGGTTTTGTGTCTAAATTAGGGCTTTGGGTTATTTTGCGTCAAAATTTTGGTCAAAATTAGGGTTTAGGGTTTGAATTAGGGTTTTGAGTAAAAAATAGGGTTTTGGGACAAAAATAGGGTTAGAATTAGGGGTATGGGTCTAAATTAGGGTTAGAATTAGGGTTTTGGGTCAAAATTAGGGTTTTGGGTCTAAATTAGGGTTTTAGGTCAGAATTAGGGGTTAGGGTCAAAATTAGGGATTTGGGTTAAAATTAGGGTTCTGGGTCAAAATTTTGGTTTTGGGTCAAAATTAGGGTTCAGGGTTTGAATTAGGGTTTGGACTACAAAATAGGGTCTTGGGTCAAAATTAGGGTTCCTGGTTAAATTTAGGGTTTAGGGTCAAAATTTAGGGTTTTGGATTAAAATTAGGGTTCTGGGTTAAATTTAGGGTTTTGGGACAAAAATAGGGTTAGAATTAGGGTTTTGGTTCAAAATTAGGGTTTACGGTCAAAAGTAGGGTTCATGCTTTGAATTAGGGTTTAGGGTTAAAAATAGGGTTTCGGGTCAAATTTAGGGTTCTGGGTTAAATTTAGTGTTTTGGGTCAAAATTTAGGGTTTTGGGTTAAAATTAGGGTTCTGTGTTAAATTTAGGGTTTAGGGTCAAAGTTTGGGTTTTGGGTGTAAATTAGGGCTTTGGGTTATTTTTGATCAAAATGTCGGTTTTGGGTCAAAATTAGGGTTTAGGGTTTCAATTAGGGTTTTGAGTAAAGAATTGGGTTTTGGGACAAAAATAGGGTTAGAATTAGGGTTTTGTGTCTAAATTAGGGTTTTGGGTCAAAATTAGGGCTCTGGGTTATAATTTGGGTTTTGGGTCAAAATTTCGGTTTTCGGTCAAAATTAGGGTTTCGGGTTTGAATTTGGTTTTTGAGTTAAAAAGAGGGTTTTGGGTCAAAAATAGGGTTAGAATTAAGGTTTTGCGTTAAAATTAGGGTTTAGGGTCAAAAATAGGGTTACGGGTCAAATTTAGGGGTTTGGGTCAAAACAGGGTTCGAATTTGGGTTTTGGACCAGAATTAGGGTTCTGGGTTTGAATTAGGGTTTGGACTACAAAATAGGGTCTTAGGTCAAAATTAGGGTTCCTGGTTAAATTTAGGGTTTAGGGTCAAAATTTAGGGTTTTAGATTAAAATTAGGGTTCTGGGTTAAATTTAGGATTTTGGGACAAAAATAGGGTTAGAATTAGGGTTTTGGTTCAAATTTAGGGTTTAGGGTCAAAATTAGTGTTTAGGCTCTGAATTAGGGTTTAGGGTTAAAAATAGGGTTTCAGGTACAATTTAGGGTTCTGGGTTAAATTTAGGGTTTTGGGTCAAAATTTAGGATTTTGGGTTAAAATTAGGGTTCTGTGTTAAATTTAGGGTTTAGGATCAAAATTTGGGTTTTGGGTTGAATTAGGGTTTTGAGTTAAAAATAGGGTTTTGGGACAAAAATAGAGTTAGAATTAGGGTTTTGGTTCAAATTTAGGGTTTAGGATCAAAATTAGGATTTAGGCTTTGAATTAGGGTTTTGGGTTTAAAATAGGGTTTTGTGTCTAAATTAGGGTTTTGGGTCAGAATTTGGGTTTTGGGTCAAAATCAGTGCTCTGGGTTATAATTTGGGTTTTGGGTCAAAATTTCGGTTTTGGCTCAAAATTAGGGTCTAGGGTTTGAATTTGGGTTTTGGGTTAAAATTCGGGTTTTGGATTAAAATTCTGCGTCATATTTAGGGTTTTGGGTCAACATTAGGGTTTAGGATTTGAATTAGGTGTTTGGGTCAAAATTAGGGTTTAGGCTTTGAATTAGGGTTTTGGGTTAAAAATTGGGTTTTGTATCTAAATTAGGGTTTTGGGTAAGAATTAGGGTTTTGGGTCAAAATTAGGGCTCTAGGTTATAATTTGGGTTTTGGGTCAAAATTTCGGGTTTGGCTCAAATTTAGGGTTTAGGGTTTGAATTAGGGTTTTGGGTAAAAATTAGGGTTATGGGTCAAATTTAGGGTTTTGGGTCAACATTAGGGTTTAGGGTTTTGGGTCAAAATTAGGGTTAGAATTAAGTTTTTGCGTTAAAATTATGGTTTTGGGTCAAAAATAGGCTTCTGTGTCAAATTTAGGGTTTTGGGTCAAAAATAGGGTTCGAATTAGGGTTCTGGATCAGAATTAGCGTTGTGTGTCTAAATTAGGGGTTTTGGGTCAGAATTAGGGTTTTGGGTCAAAATAAGGGCTTTGGGTTATTTTGGGTCAAAATTTAGGTTTTGGATCCAAATTAGGGTTTTGGGTCAAAATTAGGGTTTAGGGTTTGAATTATGGTTTTGAGTAAAAAATAGGGGTTTGGGACAAAAATAGGGTTAGAAATAGGGTTTTTGGGTCTAAATAAGAGTCTTGGGTCAAAATTAGAATTCCTGGTTAAATTTAAGGTTTTGGGTCATAATATAGGGTTTTGGATTAAATTTAGGGTTTAGGGTCAAAATTAGGGTTTAGGCTTTGAATTGGGGTTTTGGGTCAAAATAAGGGCCTAAAAATAGGGTTTTGGGTCTAAATTTGGGTTTTGGGTCAGAATTAGGGTTTTGGGTCAGAATTAGGGCTCTGGGTTATAATTTGGGTTTTATGTCAAAATTTCGGGTTTGGCCCAAAATTAGGGTTTAGGGTTTGAATTAGGGTTTTGGGTAAAAATTAGGGTTCTAGGTCAAATTTGGAGTTTTGGGTCAACATTAGGGTTTAGGGTTTGAATTTGGGTTTTGAGTTAAAAATAGGGTTTTGGGTCAAAAATAGGGTTAGAATTAGGGTTTTGGGTCAAAAATAGGGTTAGAATTAGGGTTTTGGGTCGAAAATAGGGTTCTTGGTCAAATTTAGGGTTTAGGGTAAAAAATAGGGTTCGAATTGGGGTTTTGGATTAGAATTAGGGTTTTGGGTCTAAATTAGTGTTTTGGGGTCAGAATTAGGGTTTTGGGGTCAGAATTAGGGTTTTGGGTTTTGTCGGTCAAAATTACGATTTTGGGTCCAAATTATGGTTTTGGGTCTAAATTAGGGTTTTGGGTCCAAATTTGGGTTTTGGGTCAAAAATAAGGTGTCGGCTTTTGAGTTAAAAAATGGGTTTTGGGACAAAAATAGGGTTACAATTAGGGTTTTTGGGTCTAAATTAGCTTTTGGGTCTAAATTGGGGTTTTGGGTCAAAATAAGGACTCTGGGTTCTAGGTTAAATTTAGGGTTTAGGGTCAAAATTTAGGGATTTGAGTTAAAATTAGGGTTCTTGGTTAAATTTAGGGTTTTGGGAGAAAAATAGGGTTAGAATTAGGGTTTTGGTTCAAATTTAGGGTTTAGGGTTGAAATTAGGGTTTAAGCTTTGAATTAGGGTTTTTGGTTAAAAATAGGGTTTTGTGTCTAAATTAGGGTTTCGGGTCAGAATTAGGGTCTTGGGTCAAAATTAGGGCTCTGGGTTATAATTTGGGTTTTGGGTCAAAATTAGGGTTTGAAATAGGGTTTTGGGTCAAAATTCGGGTTTTGGGTCAAAATTCGGGTTCTGGGTCAAATTTAGGGTTCTGGGTCAACATTAGGGTTTAGGGTTTGAATTTGGCTTTTGAGTTAAAAATACGGTTTTGGCTTTGAATTAGGATTTTGGGTTTAAAATAGGGATTTGGGTCAGAATTAGGGTTTTGGGTCAAAATTAGGGCTCTGGGTTATAATTTGGGTTTTGGGTCAAAATTTCGGTTTTCGGTCAAAATTAGGGTTTCAGGTTTGAATTTGGTTTTTGAGTTAAAAAGAGGGTTTTGGGTCAAAAATAGGGTTAGAATTAAGGTTTTGCGTTAAAATTAGGGTTTAGGGTGAAAAATAGGGTTCTGGGTCAAATTTAGGGTTTTGGGTCATAAAAAGGGTTCGAATTAGGGTTTTGGATCAGAATTAGGGTTTTGTGTCTAAATTAGGGCTTTGGGTTATTTTGCGTCAAAATTTTGGTCAAAATTAGGGTTTAGGGTTTGAATTAGGGTTTTGAGTAAAAAATAGGGTTTTGGGACAAAAATAGGGTTAGAATTAGGGGTATGGGTCTAAATTAGGGTTAGAATTAGGGTTTTGGGTCAAAATTAGGGTTTTGGGTCTAAATTAGGGTTTTAGGTCAGAATTAGGGGTTAGGGTCAAAATTAGGGATTTGGGTTAAAATTAGGGTTCTGGGTCAAAATTTTGGTTTTGGGTCAAAATTAGGGTTCAGGGTTTGAATTAGGGTTTGGACTACAAAATAGGGTCTTGGGTCAAAATTAGGGTTCTTGGTTAAATTTAGGGTTTAGGGTCAAAATTTAGGGTTTTGGATTAAAATTAGGGTTCTGGGTTAAATTTAGGGTTTTGGGACAAAAATAGGGTTAGAATTAGGGTTTTGGTTCAAAATTAGGGTTTACGGTCAAAAGTAGGGTTCATGCTTTGAATTAGGGTTTAGGGTTAAAAATAGGGTTTCGGGTCAAATTTAGGGTTCTGGGTTAAATTTAGTGTTTTGGGTCAAAATTTAGGGTTTTGGGTTAAAATTAGGGTTCTGTGTTAAATTTAGGGTTTAGGGTCAAAGTTTGGGTTTTGGGTGTAAATTAGGGCTTTGGGTTATTTTTGATCAAAATGTCGGTTTTGGGTCAAAATTAGGGTTTAGGGTTTCAATTAGGGTTTTGAGTAAAGAATTGGGTTTTGGGACAAAAATAGGGTTAGAATTAGGGTTTTGTGTCTAAATTAGGGTTTTGGGTCAAAATTAGGGCTCTGGGTTATAATTGGATTTTGGGTCAAAATTTCGGTTTTCGGTCAAAATTAGGGTTACGGGTTTGAATTTGGTTTGAGTTAAAAAGAGGGTTTTGGGTCAAAAATAGGGTTAGAATTAAGGTTTTGCGTTTAAATTAGGGTTTAGGGTCAAAAATAGGGTTCTGGGTCAAATTTAGGGGTTTGGGTTAAAAAAAGGGTTCGAATTTGGGTTTTGGACCAGAATTAGGGTTCTGGGTTTGAATTAGGGTTTGGACTACAAAATAGGGTCTTAGGTCAAAATTAGGGTTCCTGGTTAAATTTAGGGTTTAGGGTCAAAATTTAGGGTTTTAGATTAAAATTAGGGTTCTGGTTAAAATTAGGATTTTTGGAACAAAATAAGGGTACAATTAGGGGTTTTGTTAAAATTTAGGGGTTAGGTTAAAAAATTGGGTTTAGGCTCCGAATTAGGGTTTAGGGTTAAAAATAGGGTTTGAGGCACAATTTAGGGTTTGGGTTAAATTTAGGGTTTTGGGTCAAAATTTAGGATTTTGGGTTAAAATTAGGGTTCTGTGTTAAATTTAGGGTTTAGGATCAAAATTTGGGTTTTGGGTTGAATTAGGGTTTTGAGTTAAAAATAGGGTTTTGGGACAAAAATAGAGTTAGAATTAGGGTTTTGGTTCAAATTTAGGGTTTAGGATCAAAATTAGGATTTAGGCTTTGAATTAGGGTTTTGGGTTTAAAATAGGGTTTTGTGTCTAAATTAGGGTTTTGGGTCAGAATTTGGGTTTTGGGTCAAAATCAGTGCTCTGGGTTATAATTTGGGTTTTGGGTCAAAATTTCGGTTTTGGCTCAAAATTAGGGTGTAGGGTTTGAATTTGGGTTTGGGCTTCAAATTCTGGTTTTGGATTAAAATTGCGTCATATTTAGGGTTTTGGGTCAACATTAGGGTTTAGGATTTGAATTAGGTGTTTGGGTCAAAATTAGGGTTTAGGCTTTGAATTAGGGTTTTGGGTTAAAAATTGGGTTTTGTATCTAAATTAGGGTTTTGGGTAAGAATTAGGGTTTTGGGTCAAAATTAGGGCTCTAGGTTATAATTTGGGTTTTGGGTCAAAATTTCGGGTTTGGCTCAAATTTAGGGTTTAGGGTTTGAATTAGGGTTTTGGGTAAAAATTAGGGTTCTGGGTCAAATTTAGGGTTTTGGGTCAACATTAGGGTTTAGGGTTTTGGGTCAAAATTAGGGTTAGAATTAAGTTTTTGCGTTAAAATTATGGTTTTGGGTCAAAAATAGGCTTCTGTGTCAAATTTAGGGTTTTGGGTCAAAAATAGGGTTCGAATTAGGGTTCTGGATCAGAATTAGCGTTGTGTGTCTAAATTAGGGGTTTTGGGTCAGAATTAGGGTTTTGGGTCAAAATAAGGGCTTTGGGTTATTTTGGGTCAAAATTTAGGTTTTGGATCCAAATTAGGGTTTTGGGTCAAAATTAGGGTTTAGGGTTTGAATTATGGTTTTGAGTAAAAAATAGGGGTTTGGGACAAAAATAGGGTTAGAAATAGGGTTTTTGGGTCTAAATAAGAGTCTTGGGTCAAAATTAGAATTCCTGGTTAAATTTAAGGTTTTGGGTCATAATATAGGGTTTTGGATTAAATTTAGGGTTTAGGGTCAAAATTAGGGTTTAGGCTTTGAATTGGGGTTTTGGGTCAAAATAAGGGCCTAAAAATAGGGTTTTGGGTCTAAATTTGGGTTTTGGGTCGAATTAGGGTTTTGGGTCGAATTTGGGGCTCTGGGTTATAATTTGGGTTTTATGTCAAAATTTTCGGGTTTGGCCCAAAATTAGGGTTTAGGGTTTGAATTAGGGTTTTGGGTAAAAATTAGGGTTCTAGGTCAAATTTGGAGTTTTGGGTCAACATTAGGGTTTAGGGTTTGAATTTGGGTTTTGAGTTAAAAATAGGGTTTTGGGTCAAAAATAGGGTTAGAATTAGGGTTTTGGGTCAAAAATAGGGTTAGAATTAGGGTTTTGGGTCGAAAATAGGGTTCTTGGTCAAATTTAGGGTTTAGGGTAAAAAATAGGGTTCGAATTGGGGTTTTGGATCGAATTAGGGTTTTGGGTCTAAATTAGTGTTTTGGGGTCGAATTAGGGTTTTGGGGTAGAATTAGGGTTTTGGGTTTTGTCGGTCAAAATTACGATTTTGGGTCCAAATTATGGTTTTGGGTCTAAATTAGGGTTTTGGGTCCAAATTTGGGTTTTGGGTCAAAAATAAGGTGTCGGCTTTTGAGTTAAAAAATGGGTTTTGGGACAAAAATAGGGTTACAATTAGGGTTTTTGGGTCTAAATTAGCTTTTGGGTCTAAATTGGGGTTTTGGGTCAAAATAAGGACTCCGGGTTCTAGGTTAAATTTAGGGTTTAGGGTCAAAATTTAGGGATTTGAGTTAAAATTAGGGTTCTTGGTTAAATTTAGGGTTTTGGGAGAAAAATAGGGTTAGAATTAGGGTTTTGGTTCAAATTTAGGGTTTAGGGTTGAAATTAGGGTTTAAGCTTTGAATTAGGGTTTTTGGTTAAAAATAGGGTTTTGTGTCTAAATTAGGGTTTGGTCGAATTAGTGTCTTGGGTCAAAATTAGGGCTCTGGGTCATAATTTGGGTTTTGGGTCAAAATTAGGGTTTGAAATAGGGTTTTGGGTCAAAATTCGGGTTTTGGGTCAAAAGTCGGGTTTGGGTCAAATTTAGGGTTTAGGATCAAAATTAGGGTTTAGGGTTTGAATTTGGCTTTTGAGTTAAAAATACGGTTTTGGCTTTGAATTAGGATTTTGGGTTTAAAATAGGGATTTGGGTCAGAATTAGGGTTTTGGGTCAAAATTAGGGCTCTGGGTTATAATTTGGGTTTTGGGTCAAAATTTCGGTTTTCGGTCAAAATTAGGGTTTCAGGTTTGAATTTGGTTTTTGAGTTAAAAAGAGGGTTTTGGGTCAAAAATAGGGTTAGAATTAAGGTTTTGCGTTAAAATTAGGGTTTAGGGTGAAAAATAGGGTTCTGGGTCAAATTTAGGGTTTTGGGTCATAAAAAGGGTTCGAATTAGGGTTTTGGATCAGAATTAGGGTTTTGTGTCTAAATTAGGGCTTTGGGTTATTTTGCGTCAAAATTTTGGTCAAAATTAGGGTTTAGGGTTTGAATTAGGGGGTTTTGAGTAAATATTAGGGTTTTGGGACAAAAATAGGGTTAGAATTAGGGGTATGGGTCTAAATTAGGGTTAGAATTAGGGTTTTGGGTCAAAATTAGGGTTTTGGGTCTAAATTAGGGTTTTAGGTCAGAATTAGGGGTTAGGGTCAAAATTAGGGATTTGGGTTAAAATTAGGGTTCTGGGTCAAAATTTTGGTTTTGGGTCAAAATTAGGGTTCAGGGTTTGAATTAGGGTTTGGACTACAAAATAGGGTCTTGGGTCAAAATTAGGGTTCCTGGTTAAATTTAGGGTTTAGGGTCAAAATTTAGGGTTTTGGATTAAAATTAGGGTTCTGGGTTAAATTTAGGGTTTTGGGACAAAAATTGGGTTAGAATAAGGGATTTGGTTCAAAATTAGGGTTTACGGTCAAAAGTAGGGTTCATGCTTTGAATTAGGGTTTAGGGTTAAAAATAGGGTTTGGTCAAATTTAGGGTTTGGGATAAAATTAGTGTTTTGGGTCAAAATTTAGGGTTTTGGGTTAAAATTAGGGTTCTGTGTTAAATTTAGGGTTTAGGGTCAAAGTTTGGGTTTTGGGTGTAAATTAGGGCTTTGGGTTATTTTTGATCAAAATGTCGGTTTTGGGTCAAAATTAGGGTTTAGGGTTTCAATTAGGGTTTTGAGTAAAGAATTGGGTTTTGGGACAAAAATAGGGTTAGAATTAGGGTTTTGTGTCTAAATTAGGGTTTTGGGTCAAAATTAGGGCTCTGGGTTATAATTTGGGTTTTGGGTCAAAATTTCGGTTTTCGGTCAAAATTAGGGTTTCGGGTTTGAATTTGGTTTTTGAGTTAAAAAGAGGGTTTTGGGTCAAAAATAGGGTTAGAATTAAGGTTTTGCGTTAAAATTAGGGTTTAGGGTCAAAAATAGGGTTCTGTGTCAAATTTAGGGGTTTGGGTCAAAAAAAGGGTTCGAATTTGGGTTTTGGACCAGAATTAGGGTTCTGGGTTTGAATTAGGGTTTGGACTACAAAATAGGGTCTTAGGTCAAAATTAGGGTTCCTGGTTAAATTTAGGGTTTAGGGTCAAAATTTAGGGTTTTAGATTAAAATTAGGGTTCTGGGTTAAATTTAGGATTTTGGGACAAAAATAGGGTTAGAATTAGGGTTTTGGTTCAAATTTAGGGTTTAGGGTCAAAATTAGGGTTTAGGCTCTGAATTAGGGTTTAGGGTTAAAAATAGGGTTTCAGGCACAATTTAGGGTTCTGGGTTAAATTTAGGGTTTTGGGTCAAAATTTAGGATTTTGGGTTAAAATTAGGGTTCTGTGTTAAATTTAGGGTTTAGGATCAAAATTTGGGTTTTGGGTTGAATTAGGGTTTTGAGTTAAAAATAGGGTTTTGGGACAAAAATAGAGTTAGAATTAGGGTTTTGGTTCAAATTTAGGGTTTAGGATCAAAATTAGGATTTAGGCTTTGAATTAGGGTTTTGGGTTAAAAATAGGGTTTTGTGTCTAAATTAGGGTTTTGGGTCAGAATTTGGGTTTTGGGTCAAAATTAGTGCTCTGGGTTATAATTTGGGTTTTGGGTCAAAATTTCGGTTTTGGCACAAAATTAGGGTCTAGGGTTTGAATTTGGGTTTTGGGTTAAAATTCGGGTTTTGGATTAAAATTCTGCGTCATATTTAGGGTTTTGGGTCAACATTAGGGTTTAGGATTTGAATTAGGTGTTTGGGTCAAAATTAGGGTTTAGGCTTTGAATTAGGGTTTTGGGTTAAAAATTGGGTTTTGTATCTAAATTAGGGTTTTGGGTAAGAATTAGGGTTTTGGGTCAAAATTAGGGCTCTAGGTTATAATTTGGGTTTTGGGTCAAAATTTCGGGTTTGGCTCAAATTTAGGGTTTAGTGTTTGAATTAGGTTTTGGGAGGTCAAATTTAGGGTTTTGGGTCAACATTAGGGTTTAGGGTTTTGGGTCAAAATTAGGGTTAGAATTAAGTTTTTGCGTTAAAATTATGGTTTTGGGTCAAAAATAGGCTTCTGTGTCAAATTTAGGGTTTTGGGTCAAAAATAGGGTTCGAATTAGGGTTCTGGATCAGAATTAGCGTTGTGTGTCTAAATTAGGGGTTTTGGGTCAGAATTAGGGTTTTGGGTCAAAATAAGGGCTTTGGGTTATTTTGGGTCAAAATTTAGGTTTTGGATCCAAATTAGGGTTTTGGGTCAAAATTAGGGTTTAGGGTTTGAATTATGGTTTTGAGTAAAAATAGGGGTTTGGGACAAAAATAGGGTTAGAAATAGGGTTTTTGGGTCTAAATAAGAGTCTTGGGTCAAAATTAGAATTCCTGGTTAAATTTAAGGTTTTGGGTCATAATATAGGGTTTTGGATTAAATTTAGGGTTTAGGGTCAAAATTAGGGTTTAGGCTTTGAATTGGGGTTTTGGGTCAAAATAAGGGCCTAAAAATAGGGTTTTGGGTCTAAATTTGGGTTTTGGGTCAGAATTAGGGTTTTGGGTCAAATTTAGGGCTCTGGGTTATAATTTGGGTTTTATGTCAAAATTTCGGGTTTGGCCCAAAATTAGGGTTTAGGGTTTGAATTAGGGTTTTGGGTAAAAATTAGGGTTCTAGGTCAAATTTGGAGTTTTGGGTCAACATTAGGGTTTAGGGTTTGAATTTGGGTTTTGAGTTAAAAATAGGGTTTTGGGTCAAAAATAGGGTTAGAATTAGGGTTTTGGGTCAAAAATAGGGTTAGAATTAGGGTTTTGGGTCGAAAATAGGGTTCTTGGTCAAATTTAGGGTTTAGGGTAAAAAATAGGGTTCGAATTGGGGTTTTGGATCAGAATTAGGGTTTTGGGTCTAAATTAGTGTTTTGGGGTCAGAATTAGGGTTTTGGCGTCAGAATTAGGGTTTTGGGTTTTTTCGGTTAAAATTACGATTTTGGGTCCAAATTTGGGTTTTGGGTCAAAAATAAGGTGTCGGATTTTGAGTTAAAAATTGGGTTTGGGACAAAAATAGGGTTACAATTAGGGTTTTTGGGTCTAAATTAGGTTTTGGGTCTAAATTGGGGTTTTGGGTCAAAATAAGGACTCTGGGTTTAGGTTAAATTTAGGGTTTAGGGTCAAAATTTAGGGATTTGAGTTAAAATTAGGGTTCTTGGTTAAATTTAGGGTTTTGGGAGAAAAATAGGGTTAGAATTAGGGTTTTGGTTCAAATTTAGGGTTTAGGGTTGAAATTAGGGTTTAAGCTTTGAATTAGGGTTTTTGGTTAAAAATAGGGTTTTGTGTCTAAATTAGGGTTTCGGGTCAGAATTAGGGTCTTGGGTCAAAATTAGGGCTTTGGGTTATAATTTGGGTTTTGGGTCAAAATTAGGGTTTGAAATAGGGTTTTGGGGCAAAATTTGGGTTTTGGGTTAAAATTCGGGTTCGGGTCAAATTTAGGGTTGGGTCAACATTAGGGTTTAGGGTTTGAATTTGGCTTTTGAGTTAAAAATACGGTTTTGGCTTTGAATTAGGATTTTGGGTTTAAAATAGGGATTTGGGTGGAATTAGGGTTTTGGGTCAAAATTAGGGCTCTGGGTTATAATTTGGGTTTTGGGTCAAAATTTCGGTTTTCGGTCAAAATTAGGGTTTCAGGTTTGAATTTGGTTTTTGAGTTAAAAAGAGGGTTTTGGGTCAAAAATAGGGTTAGAATTAAGGTTTTGCGTTAAAATTAGGGTTTAGGGTGAAAAATAGGGTTCTGGGTCAAATTTAGGGTTTTGGGTCATAAAAGGGTTCGAATTAGGGTTTTGGATCAGAATTAGGGTTTTGTGTCTAAATTAGGGCTTTGGGTTATTTTGCGTCAAAATTTTGGTCAAAATTAGGGTTTAGGGTTTGAATTAGGGTTTTGAGTAAAAAATAGGGTTTTGGGACAAAAATAGGGTTAGAATTAGGGGTATGGGTCTAAATTAGGGTTAGAATTAGGGTTTTGGGTCAAAATTAGGGTTTTGGGTCTAAATTAGGGTTTTAGGTCAGAATTAGGGGTTAGGGTCAAAATTAGGGATATGGGTTAAAATTTGGATTTTGGGTCAAAATTTCGGTTTTGGGTCAAAATTAGGGTTCATGGTTTGAATTAGGGTTTGGACTACAAAATAGGGTCTTGGGTCAAAATTAGGGTTATGGGTCAAATTTATGGTTTAGGGTCAAAATTTAGGGGTTTGGATTAAAATTAGGGTTCTGGGTTAAATTTAGGGTTTTGGGACAAAAATAGGGTTAGAATTAGGGTTTTGGTTCAAAATTAGGGTTTACGGTCAAAAGTAGGGTTCATGCTTTGAATTAGGGTTTAGGGTTAAAAATAGGGTTTCGGGTCAAATTTAGGGTTCTGGGTTAAATTTAGTGTTTTGGGTCAAAATTTAGGGTTTTGGGTTAAAATTAGGGTTCTGTGTTAAATTTAGGGTTTAGGGTCAAAGTTTGGGTTTTGGGTGTAAATTAGGGCTTTGGGTTATTTTTGATCAAAATGTCGGTTTTGGGTCAAAATTAGGGTTTAGGGTTTCAATTAGGGTTTTGAGTAAAGAATTGGGTTTTGGGACAAAAATAGGGTTAGAATTAGGGTTTTGTGTCTAAATTAGGGTTTTGGGTCAAAATTAGGGCTCTGGGTTATAATTTGGGTTTTGGGTCAAAATTTCGGTTTTCGGTCAAAATTAGGGTTTCGGGTTTGAATTTGGTTTTTGAGTTAAAAAGAGGGTTTTGGGTCAAAAATAGGGTTAGAATTAAGGTTTTGCGTTAAAATTAGGGTTTAGGGTCAAAAATAGGGTTCTGTGTCAAATTTAGGGGTTTGGGTCAAAAAAAGGGTTCGAATTTGGGTTTTGGACCAGAATTAGGGTTCTGGGTTTGAATTAGGGTTTGGACTACAAAATAGGGTCTTAGGTCAAAATTAGGGTTCCTGGTTAAATTTAGGGTTTAGGGTCAAAATTTAGGGTTTTAGATTAAAATTAGGGTTCTGGGTTAAATTTAGGATTTTGGGACAAAAATAGGGTTAGAATTAGGGTTTTGGTTCAAATTTAGGGTTTAGGGTCAAAATTAGTGTTTAGGCTCTGAATTAGGGTTTAGGGTTAAAAATAGGGTTTCAGGTACAATTTAGGGTTCTGGGTTAAATTTAGGGTTTTGGGTCAAAATTTAGGATTTTGGGTTAAAATTAGGGTTCTGTGTTAACTTTAGGGTTTAGGATCAAAATTTGGGTTTTGGGTTGAATTAGGGTTTTGAGTTAAAAATAGGGTTTTGGGACAAAAATAGAGTTAGAATTAGGGTTTTGGTTCAAATTTAGGGTTTAGGATCAAAATTAGGATTTAGGCTTTGAATTAGGGTTTTGGGTTTAAAATAGGGTTTTGTGTCTAAATTAGGGTTTTGGGTCAGAATTTGGGTTTTGGGTCAAAATCAGTGCTCTGGGTTATAATTTGGGTTTTGGGTCAAAATTTCGGTTTTGGCTCAAAATTAGGGTCTAGGGTTTGAATTTGGGTTTTGGGTTAAAATTCGGGTTTTGTATAAAACTTCTGGGTCATATTTAGGGTTTTGGGTCAACATTAGGGTTTAGGATTTGAATTAGGTGTTTGGGTCAAAATTAGGGTTTAGGCTTTGAATTAGGGTTTTGGGTTAAAAATTGGGTTTTGTATCTAAATTAGGGTTTTGGGTAAGAATTAGGGTTTTGGGTCAAAATTAGGGCTCTAGGTTATAATTTGGGTTTTGGGTCAAAATTTCGGGTTTGGCTCAAATTTAGGGTTTAGGGTTTGAATTAGGGTTTTGGGTAAAAATTAGGGTTCTGGGTCAAATTTAGGGTTTTGGGTCAACATTAGGGTTTAGGGTTTTGGGTCAAAATTAGGGTTAGAATTAAGTTTTTGCGTTAAAATTATGGTTTTGGGTCGAAAATAGCCCGTGTCAAATTTAGGGTTTTGGGTCAAAAATAGGGTTGAATTAGGTTCGGATCGAATTAGCGTTGTGTGTCTAAATTAGGGGTTTTGGGTCGAATTAGGGTTTTGGGTCAAAATAAGGGCTTTGGGTTATTTTGGGTCAAAATTTAGGTTTTGGATCCAAATTAGGGTTTTGGGTCAAAATTAGGGTTTAGGGTTTGAATTATGGTTTTGAGTAAAAAATAGGGGTTTGGGACAAAAATAGGGTTAGAAATAGGGTTTTTGGGTCTAAATAAGAGTCTTGGGTCAAAATTAGAATTCCTGGTTAAATTTAAGGTTTTGGGTCATAATATAGGGTTTTGGATTAAATTTAGGGTTTAGGGTCAAAATTAGGGTTTAGGCTTTGAATTGGGGTTTTGGGTCAAAATAAGGGCCTAAAAATAGGGTTTTGGGTCTAAATTTGGGTTTTGGGTCGAATTAGGGTTTTGGGTCAGAATTAGGGCTCTGGGTTATAATTTGGGTTTTATGTCAAAATTTCGGGTTTGGCCCAAAATTAGGGTTTAGGGTTTGAATTAGGGTTTTGGGTAAAAATTAGGGTTCTAGGTCAAATTTGGAGTTTTGGGTCAACATTAGGGTTTAGGGTTTGAATTTGGGTTTTGAGTTAAAAATAGGGTTTTGGGTCAAAAATAGGGTTAGAATTAGGGTTTTGGGTCAAAAATAGGGTTAGAATTAGGGTTTTGGGTCGAAAATAGGGTTCTTGGTCAAATTTAGGGTTTAGGGTAAAAAATAGGGTTCGAATTGGGGTTTTGGATCGAATTAGGGTTTTGGGTCTAAATTAGTGTTTTGGGGTCAGAATTAGGGTTTTGGGGTCAGAATTAGGGTTTTGGGTTTTGTCGGTCAAAATTACGATTTTGGGTCCAAATTATGGTTTTGGGTCTAAATTAGGGTTTTGGGTCCAAATTTGGGTTTTGGGTCAAAAATAAGGTGTCGGCTTTTGAGTTAAAAAATGGGTTTTGGGACAAAAATAGGGTTACAATTAGGGTTTTTGGGTCTAAATTAGCTTTTGGGTCTAAATTTGTGTTTTGGGTCAAAATTAGGACTCAGGGTTCTAGGTTAAATTTAGGGTTTAGGGTCAAAATTTAGGGATTTGAGTTAAAATTAGGGTTCTTGGTTAAATTTAGGGTTTTGGGAGAAAAATAGGGTTAGAATTAGGGTTTTGGTTCAAATTTAGGGTTTAGGGTTGAAATTAGGGTTTAAGCTTTGAATTAGGGTTTTTGGTTAAAAATAGGGTTTTGTGTCTAAATTAGGGTTTCGGGTCAGAATTAGGGTTTTGGGTCAAAATTAGGGCTCTGGGTTATAATTTGGGTTTTGGGTCAAAATTAGGGTTTGAAATAGGGTTTTGGGTCAAAATTCGGGTTTTGGGTCAAAATTAGGGTTCTGGGTCAAATTTAGGGTTCTGGGTCAACATTAGGGTTTAGGGTTTGAATTTGGCTTTTGAGTTAAAAATACGGTTTTGGCTTTGAATTAGGATTTTGGGTTTAAAATAGGGTTTTGGGTCAGAATTAGGGTTTTGGGTCAAAATTAGGGCTCTGGGTTATAATTTGGGTTTTGGGTCAAAATTTCGGTTTTCGGTCAAAATTAGGGTTACGGGTTTGAATTTGGTTTGAGTTAAAAAGAGGGTTTTGGGTCAAAAATAGGGTTAGAATTAAGGTTTTGCGTTAAAATTAGGGTTTAGGGTCAAAAATAGGGTTCTGGGTCAAATTTAGGGTTTTGGGTCAAAAAAAGGGTTCGAATTAGGGTTTTGGATCAGAATTAGGGTTTTGGGTCTAAATTAGGGCTTTGGGTTATTTTGCGTCAATATTTCGGTCAAAATCAGGGTTTAGGGTTTGAATTAGGGTTTTGAGTAAAAAATAGGGTTTTGGGACAAAAATAGGGTTAGAATTAGGGGTATGGGTCTAAATTAGGGTTAGAATTAGGGTTTTGGGTCAAAATTAGGGTTTTGGGTCTAAATTAGGGTTTTAGGTCAGAATTAGGGGTTAGGGTCAAAATTAGGGATTTGGGTTAAAATTAGGGTTCTGGGTCAAAATTTTGGTTTTGGGTCAAAATTAGGGTTCAGGGTTTGAATTAGGGTTTGGACTACAAAATAGGGTCTTGGGTCAAAATTAGGGTTCCTGGTTAAATTTAGGGTTTAGGGTCAAAATTTAGGGTTTTGGATTAAAATTAGGGTTCTGGGTTAAATTTAGGGTTTTGGGACAAAAATAGGGTTAGAATTAGGGTTTTGGTTCAAAATTAGGGTTTACGGTCAAAAGTAGGGTTCATGCTTTGAATTAGGGTTTAGGGTTAAAAATAGGGTTTCTGGTCAAATTTAGGGTCTGGGTTAAATTTAGTGTTTTGGGTCAAAATTTAGGGTTTTGGGTTAAAATTAGGGTTCTGTGTTAAATTTAGGGTTTAGGGTCAAAGTTTGGGTTTTGGGTGTAAATTAGGGCTTTGGGTTATTTTTGATCAAAATGTCGGTTTTGGGTCAAAATTAGGGTTTAGGGTTTCAATTAGGGTTTTGAGTAAAGAATTGGGTTTTGGGACAAAAATAGGGTTAGAATTAGGGTTTTGTGTCTAAATTAGGGTTTTGGGTCAAAATTAGGGCTCTGGGTTATAATTTGGGTTTTGGGTCAAAATTTCGGTTTTCGGTCAAAATTAGGGTTTCGGGTTTGAATTTGGTTTTTGAGTTAAAAAGAGGGTTTTGGGTCAAAAATAGGGTTAGAATTAAGGTTTTGCGTTAAAATTAGGGTTTAGGGTCAAAAATAGGGTTCTGTGTCAAATTTAGGGGTTTGGGTCAAAAAAAGGGTTCGAATTTGGGTTTTGGACCAGAATTAGGGTTCTGGGTTTGAATTAGGGTTTGGACTACAAAATAGGGTCTTAGGTCAAAATTAGGGTTCCTGGTTAAATTTAGGGTTTAGGGTCAAAATTTAGGGTTTTAGATTAAAATTAGGGTTCTGGGTTAAATTTAGGATTTTGGGACAAAAATAGGGTTAGAATTAGGGTTTTGGTTCAAATTTAGGGTTTAGGGTCAAAATTAGGGTTTAGGCTCTGAATTAGGGTTTAGGGTTAAAAATAGGGTTTCGGCACAATTTAGGGTTAAGGTTAAATTTAGGGTTTTGGGTCAAAATTTAGGATTTTGGGTTAAAATTAGGGTTACGTGTTAAATTTAGGGTTTAGGATCAAAATTTGGGTTTTGGGTTGAATTAGGGTTTTGAGTTAAAAATAGGGTTTTGGGACAAAAATAGAGTTAGAATTAGGGTTTTGGTTCAAATTTAGGGTTTAGGATCAAAATTAGGATTTAGGCTTTGAATTAGGGTTTTGGGTTAAAAATAGGGTTTTGTGTCTAAATTAGGGTTTTGGGTCAGAATTTGGGTTTTGGGTCAAAATTAGTGCTCTGGGTTATAATTTGGGTTTTGGGTCAAAATTTCGGTTTTGGCACAAAATTAGGGTCTAGGGTTTGAATTTGGGTTTTGGGTTAAAATTCGGGTTTTGGATTAAAATTCTGCGTCATATTTAGGGTTTTGGGTCAACATTAGGGTTTAGGATTTGAATTAGGTGTTTGGGTCAAAATTAGGGTTTAGGCTTTGAATTAGGGTTTTGGGTTAAAAATTGGGTTTTGTATCTAAATTAGGGTTTTGGGTAAGAATTAAGGTTTTGGGTCAAAATTAGGGCTCTAGGTTATAATTTGGGTTTTGGGTCAAAATTTCGGGTTTGGCTCAAATTTAGGGTTTAGGGTTTGAATTAGGGTTCTGGGTCAAATTTAGGGTTTTGGGTCAACATTAGGGTTTAGGGTTTTGGGTCAAAATTAGGGTTAGAATTAAGTTTTTGCGTTAAAATTATGGTTTTGGGTCAAAAATAGGCTTCTGTGTCAAATTTAGGGTTTTGGGTCAAAAATAGGGTTCGAATTAGGGTTCTGGATCAGAATTAGCGTTGTGTGTCTAAATTAGGGGTTTTGGGTCAGAATTAGGGTTTTGGGTCAAAATAAGGGCTTTGGGTTATTTTGGGTCAAAATTTAGGTTTTGGATCCAAATTAGGGTTTTGGGTCAAAATTAGGGTTTAGGGTTTGAATTATGGTTTTGAGTAAAAAATAGGGGTTTGGGACAAAAATAGGGTTAGAAATAGGGTTTTTGGGTCTAAATAAGAGTCTTGGGTCAAAATTAGAATTCCTGGTTAAATTTAAGGTTTTGGGTCATAATATAGGGTTTTGGATTAAATTTAGGGTTTAGGGTCAAAATTAGGGTTTAGGCTTTGAATTGGGGTTTTGGGTCAAAATAAGGGCCTAAAAATAGGGTTTTGGGTCTAAATTTGGGTTTTGGGTCAGAATTAGGGTTTTGGGTCAAATTTAGGGCTCTGGGTTATAATTTGGGTTTTATGTCAAAATTTCGGGTTTGGCCCAAAATTAGGGTTTAGGGTTTGAATTAGGGTTTTGGGTAAAAATTAGGGTTCTAGGTCAAATTTGGAGTTTTGGGTCAACATTAGGGTTTAGGGTTTGAATTTGGGTTTTGAGTTAAAAATAGGGTTTTGGGTCAAAAATAGGGTTAGAATTAGGGTTTTGGGTCAAAAATAGGGTTAGAATTAGGGTTTTGGGTCGAAAATAGGGTTCTTGGTCAAATTTAGGGTTTAGGGTAAAAAATAGGGTTCGAATTGGGGTTTTGGATCAGAATTAGGGTTTTGGGTCTAAATTAGTGTTTTGGGGTCAGAATTAGGGTTTTGGGGTCAGAATTAGGGTTTTGGGTTTTGTCGGTCAAAATTACGATTTTGGGTCCAAATTATGGTTTTGGGTCTAAATTAGGGTTTTGGGTCCAAATTTGGGTTTTGGGTCAAAAATAAGGTGTCGGCTTTTGAGTTAAAAAATGGGTTTTGGGACAAAAATAGGGTTACAATTAGGGTTTTTGGGTCTAAATTAGCTTTTGGGTCTAAATTGGGGTTTTGGGTCAAAATAAGGACTGTGTGTTCTAGGTTAAATTTAGGGTTTAGGGTCAAAATTTAGGGATTTGAGTTAAAATTAGGGTTCTTGGTTAAATTTAGGGTTTTGGGACAAAAATAGGGTTAGAATTAGGGTTTTAGGTCAAATTTAGGGTTTAGGGTTAAAATTAGGGTTTAAGCTTCGAATTAGGGTTTTTGGTTAAAAATAGGGTTTTGTGTCTAAATTAGGGTTTCGGGTCAGAATTAGGGTTTTGGGTCAAAATTAGGGCTCTGGGTTATAATTTGGGTTTTGGGTCAAAATTAGGGTTTGAATTAGGGTTTTGGGTCAAAATTCGGGTTTTGGGTCAAAATTAGGGTTCTGGGTCAAATTTAGGGTTCTGGGTCAACATTAGGATTTAGGGTTTGAAGTTGGCTTTTGAGTTAAAAATAGGGTTTTGGCTTTTAATTAGGATTTTGGGTTTAAAATAGGGTTTGGGTGGAATTAGGGTTTTGGGTCAAAATTAGGGCTCTAGGTTATAATTCGGGTTTTGGGTCAAAATTTCGGTTTTCGGTCAAAATTAGGGATTCTGGTTTGAATTTGGTTTTTGAGTTAAAAAGAGGGTTTTGGGTCAAAATAGGGTTAGAATTAAGTTTTTGCGTTAAAATTAGGGTTTAGGGTCAAAAATAGGGTTCTGGGTCAAATTTAGGGTTTTGGGTCAAAAAAAGGTTTCGAATTAGGGTTTTGGATCAGAATTAGGATTTTGGGTCTAAATTAGGGCTTTGGGTTATTTTGCATCAATATTTCAGTCAAAATTAGGGTTTAGGGTTTGACTTAGGGTTTTGAGTAAAAAATAGGGTTTTGGGACAAAAATAGGGTTAGAATTTGGGGTATGGGTCTAAATTAGGGTTAGAATTAGGGTTTTGGGTCAAAATTAGGGTTTTGGGTCTAAATTAGGGTTTTAGGTCAGAATTAGGGGTTAGGGTCAAAATTAGGGATTTGGGTTAAAATTAGGGTTCTGGGTCAAAATTTTGGTTTTGGGTCAAAATTAGGGTTCAGGGTTTGAATTAGAGTTTGGACTACAAAATAGGGTCTTGGGTCAAAATTAGGGTTTAGGGTCAAAATTTAGGGTTTTGGATTAAAATTAGGGTTCTGGGTTAAATTTAGGGTTTTGGGACAAAAATAGGGTTAGAATTAGGGTTTTGGTTCAAAATTAGGGTTTACGGTCAAAAGTAGGGTTCATGCTTTGAATTAGGGTTTAGGGTTAAAAATAGGGTTTCGGGTCAAATTTAGGGTTCTGGGTTAAATTTAGTGTTTTGGGTCAAAATTTAGGGTTTTGGGTTAAAATTAGGGTTCTGTGTTAAATTTAGGGTTTAGGGTCAAAGTTTGGGTTTTGGGTGTAAATTAGGGCTTTGGGTTATTTTTGATCAAAATGTCGGTTTTGGGTCAAAATTAGGGTTTAGGGTTTCAATTAGGGTTTTGAGTAAAGAATTGGGTTTTGGGACAAAAATAGGGTTAGAATTAGGGTTTTGGGTCAGAATTAGGGTTTTGGGTCAAAATTAGGGCTCCGGGTTATAATTTGGGTTTTGGGTCAAAATTAGGGTTTTGGGTTTGAATTTGGTTTTTGAGTTAAAAAGAGGGTTTTGGGTCAAAAATAGACTTAGAATTAAGGTTTTGCGTTAAAATTAGGGTTTAGGGTTAAAAATAGGGTTTCGGGTCAAATTTAGGGTTCTGGGTCAAAAAAAGGGGTTGGAATTTGGGTTTTGGACCGGAATTAGGGTTTCGGGTTTGAATTAGGGTTTGGACTACAAAATAGGGTCTTAGGTCAAAATTAGGGTTCTGGTTAAATTTAGGGTTTAGGGTCAAAATTTAGGGTTTTAGATTAAAATTAGGGTTATGGTTAAATTTAGGATTTTGGGACAAAAATAGGGTTAGAATTAGGGTTTTGGTTCAAATTTAGGGTTTAGGGTCAAAATTAGGGTTTAGGCTTGAATTAGGGTTTAGGGTTAAAAATAGGGTTTTAGGGTACAATTTAGGGTTTGGGTTAAATTTAGGGTTTTGGGTCAAAATTTAGGATTTTGGGTTAAAATTAGGGTTTGTGTTAAATTTAGGGTTTAGGATCAAAATTTGGGTTTTGGGTTGAATTAGGTTTTTGAGTTAAAAATAGGGTTTTGGTACAAAAATAGAGTTAGAATTAGGGTTTTGGTTCAAATTTATGGTTTAGAATCAAAATTAGGGTTTAGGGTTAAAAATAGGGTGTTGTGTCTAAATTAGGGTTTTGGGTGGAATTTGGGTTTTGGGTCAAAATAGGGTTTCTGGGTTATAATTTGGGTTTTGGGTCAAAATTTCGGTTTTGGCTCAAAATTAGGGTCTAGGGGTTTGAATTTGGGTTTTGGGTTAAAATTCGGGTTTTGGATTAAAATTTGCGTCATATTTAGGGTTTTGGGTCAACATTAGGGGTTTAGGATTTGAATTAGGTGTTTGGGTCAAAATTAGGGTTTAGGCTTTGAATTAGGGTTTTGGGTTAAAAATTGGGTTTTGTATCTAAATTAGGGTTTTGGGTAAGAATTAGGGTTTTGGGTCAAAATTAGGGCTCTAGGTTATAATTTGGGTTTTGGGTCAAAATTTGGGTTTTGGGTCAAATTTAGGGTTTAGGGTTTGAATTAGGGTTTTGGGTAAAAATTAGGGTTCTGGGTCAAATTTAGGGTTTTGGGTCAACATAAGGGTTTAGTGTTTTGGGTCAAAAGTAGGGTTAGAATTATGTTTTTTCGTTAAAATTATGGTTTTGGGTCAAAAATAGGGTCCCGTGTCAAATTTAGGGTTTTGGGTCAAAAATAGGGTTCGAATTAGGGTTTGGATCGAAATTAGCGTTGTGTGTCTAAATTAGGGGTTCTGGATCTGAATTAGGGTTTTGGGTCAAAATTAGGGCTTTGGGTTAGTTTGGGTCAAAATTTAGGTTTTGGATCCAAATTAGGGTTTTGGGTCAAAATTAGGGTTTAGGGTTTGAATTATGGTTTTGAGTAAAAAATAGGGGTTTGGGACAAAAATAGGGTTAGAAATAGGGTTTTTGGGTCTAAATAAGAGTCTTGGGTCAAAATTAGAATTCCTGGTTAAATTTAAGGTTTTGGGTCATAATATAGGGTTTTGGATTAAATTTAGGGTTTAGGGTCAAAATTAGGGTTTAGGCTTTGAATTGGGGTTTTGGGTCAAAATAAGGGCCTAAAAATAGGGTTTTGGGTCTAAATTTGGGTTTTGGGTCAGAATTAGGGTTTTGGGTCAAATTAGGGCTCTGGGTTATAATTTGGTTTTATGTCAAAATTTGGGTTTAGGCCCAAAATTAGGGTTTAGGGTTTGAATTAGGGTTTTGGGTAAAAATTAGGGTTCTAGGTCAAATTTGGAGTTTTGGGTCAACATTAGGGTTTAGGGTTTGAATTTGGGTTTTGAGTTAAAAATAGGGTTTTGGGTCAAAAATAGGGTTAGAATTAGGGTTTTGGGTCAAAAATAGGGTTAGAATTAGGGTTTTGGGTAAAATTAGGGTTCTTGGTCAAATTTAGGGTTTAGGGTAAAAAATAGGGTTCGAATTGGGGTTTTGGATCAGAATTAGGGTTTTGGGTCTAAATTAGTGTTTTGGGGTCAGAATTAGGGTTTTGGGGTCAGAATTAGGGTTTTGGGTTTTGTCGGTCAAAATTACGATTTTGGGTCCAAATTATGGTTTTGGGTCTAAATTAGGGTTTTGGGTCCAAATTTGGGTTTTGGGTCAAAAATAAGGTGTCGGCTTTTGAGTTAAAAAATGGGTTTTGGGACAAAAATAGGGTTACAATTAGGGTTTTTGGGTCTAAATTAGCTTTTGGGTCTAAATTGGGGTTTTGGGTCAAAATAAGGACTCTGGGTTCTAGGTTAAATTTAGGGTTTAGGGTCAAAATTTAGGGATTTGAGTTAAAATTAGGGTTCTTGGTTAAATTTAGGGTTTTGGGAGAAAAATAGGGTTAGAATTAGGGTTTTGGTTCAAATTTAGGGTTTAGGGTTGAAATTAGGGTTTAAGCTTTGAATTAGGGTTTTTGGTTAAAAATAGGGTTTTGTGTCTAAATTAGGGTTTCGGGTCAGAATTAGGGTCTTGGGTCAAAATTAGGGCTCTGGGTTATAATTTGGGTTTTGGGTCAAAATTAGGGTTTGAAATAGGGTTTTGGGTCAAAATTCGGGTTTTGGGTCAAAATTCGGGTTCTGGGTCAAATTTAGGGTTCTGGGTCAACATTAGGGTTTAGGGTTTGAATTTGGCTTTTGAGTTAAAAATACGGTTTTGGCTTTGAATTAGGATTTTGGGTTTAAAATAGGGATTTGGGTCAGAATTAGGGTTTTGGGTCAAAATTAGGGCTCTGGGTTATAATTTGGGTTTTGGGTCAAAATTTCGGTTTTCGGTCAAAATTAGGGTTTCAGGTTTGAATTTGGTTTTTGAGTTAAAAAGAGGGTTTTGGGTCAAAAATAGGGTTAGAATTAAGGTTTTGCGTTAAAATTAGGGTTTAGGGTGAAAAATAGGGTTCTGGGTCAAATTTAGGGTTTTGGGTCATAAAAAGGGTTCGAATTAGGGTTTTGGATCAGAATTAGGGTTTTGTGTCTAAATTAGGGCTTTGGGTTATTTTGCGTCAAAATTTTGGTCA
Source organism: Sophora flavescens (assembly GCA_030762895.1). Taxonomy (NCBI): domain Eukaryota; kingdom Viridiplantae; phylum Streptophyta; class Magnoliopsida; order Fabales; family Fabaceae; genus Sophora; species Sophora flavescens. The sequence continues at coordinate 10,584,655 of CM061066.1, forward strand.
AAATTAGGGTTTAGGGTTTGAATTAGGGTTCTGAGTAAAAAATAGGGTTTTGGGACAAAAATAGGGTTAGAATTAGGGGTATGGGTCTAAATTAGGGTTAGAATTAGGGTTTTGGGTCAAAATTAGGGTTTTGGGTCTAAATTAGGGTTTTAGGTCAGAATTAGGGGTTAGGGTCAAAATTAGGGATTTGGGTTAAAATTAGGGTTCGGGTCAAAATTTTGGTTTTGGGTCAAAATTAGGGTTCAGGGTTTGAATTAGGGTTTGGACTACAAAATAGGGTCTTGGGTCAAAATTAGGGTTCTGGGTTAACTTTTGGGTTTAGGGTCAAAATTTTGGGTTTTGGATTAAAATTAGGGTTCTAGGTTAAATTTAGGGTTTTGGGACAAAAATTGGGTCAAAATTAGGGTTTTCGGTCAAAATTAGGTTTTAGGCTTTGAATTAGGGTTTAGGGTTAAAAATAGGGTTTTGGGTCAAATTTAGGGTTTTGGGTTAAAATTAGTGTTTTGGGTCAAAATTTCGGGTTTTGGGTCAAAATGAGGGTTCGTGGTTAAATTTAGGGTTTAGGGTCAAAGTTTGGGTTATGGGTGTAAAGTAGGGGTGTGGGTTATTTTTGATCAAAATGTCGGTTTTGGGTCAAAATTAGGGTTTAGGGTTTCAATTAGGGTTTTGAGTAAAGAGGTGGGTTTTGGGACAAAAATAGGGGTTAGAATTAGGGTTTTGTGTCTAAATTAGGGTTTTGGGTCAAAATTAGGGCTACGGGTTATAATTTGGGTTTTGGGTCAAAATTTGGTTTTCGGTCAAAATTAGGGTTTCGGGTTTGAATTTGGTTTTGAGTTAAAAATTGGGTTTTGGGTCAAAAATAGGGTTAGAATTAAGGTTTTGCGTTAAATTAGGGTTTAGGGTCAAAAATAGGGTTCGTGTCAAATTTAGGGGTTTGGGTCAAAAAAGGGTTGAATTTGGGTTTTGGACCAAAATTAGGGTTCAGGTTTGAATTAGGGTTTGGACTACAAAATAGGGTCTTAGGTCAAAATTAGGGTTCTGGTTAAATTTAGGGTTTAGGGTCAAAATTTAGGGTTTTAGATTAAAATTAGGGTTCTGGGTTAAATTTAGGATTTTGGGACAAAAATAGGGTTAGAATTAGGGTTTTGGTTCAAATTTAGGGTTTAGGGTCAAAATTAGGGTTTAGGCTCTGAATTAGGGTTTAGGGTTAAAAATAGGGTTTCAGGCACAATTTAGGTTTATTAGTTAAATATAGGGTTTTGGGTCAAAATTTAGGATTTTGGGTTAAAATTAGGGTTCTGTGTTAAATTTAGGGTTTAGGATCAAAATTTGGGTTTTGGGTTGAATTAGGGTTTTGAGTTAAAAATAGGGTTTTGGGACAAAAATAGAGTTAGAATTAGGGTTTTGGTTCAAATTTAGGGTTTAGGATCAAAATTAGGATTTAGGCTTTGAATTAGGGTTTTGGGTTTAAAATAGGGTTTTGTGTCTAAATTAGGGTTTTGGGTGGAATTTGGGTTTTGGGTCAAAATCGGTGCTCTGGGTTATAATTTGGGTTTTGGGTCAAAATTTGGTTTTGGCTCAAAATTAGGGTCTAGGGTTTGAATTTGGGTTTTGGGTTAAAATTCGGGTTTTGGATTAAAATTCTGCGTCATATTTAGGGTTTTGGGTCAACATTAGGGTTTAGGATTTGAATTAGGTGTTTGGGTCAAAATTAGGGTTTAGGCTTTGAATTAGGGTTTTGGGTTAAAAATTGGGTTTTGTATCTAAATTAGGGTTTTGGGTAGAATTAGGGTTTTGGGTCAAAATTAGGGCTCTAGGTTATAATTTGGGTTTTGGGTCAAAATTTGGGTTTGGCTCAAATTTAGGGTTTAGGGTTTGAATTAGGGTTTGGGGAAAAGTGGGGTTGGGTCAAATTTAGGGTTTTGGGTCAACATTAGGGTTTAGGGTTTTTGGTCAAAATTAGGGTTAGTATTAAGTTTTGCGTTAAAATTATGGTTTTGGGTCAAAAACAAACCGTGTCAAATTTAGGGTTTTGGGTCAAAAATAGGGTTCGAATTAGGGTTCGGATCGAATTAGCGTTGTGTGTCTAAATTAGGGGTTTTGGGTGAATTAGGGTTTTGGGTCAAAATAAGGGCTTTGGGTTATTTTGGGTCAAAATTTAGGTTTTGGATCCAAATTAGGGTTTTGGGTCAAAATTAGGGTTTAGGGTTTGAATTATGGTTTTGAGTAAAAAATAGGGGTTTGGGACAAAAATAGGGTTAGAAATAGGGTTTTTGGGTCTAAATAAGAGTCTTGGGTCAAAATTAGAATTCCTGGTTAAATTTAAGGTTTTGGGTCATAATATAGGGTTTTGGATTAAATTTAGGGTTTAGGGTCAAAATTAGGGTTTAGGCTTTGAATTGGGGTTTTGGGTAAAATAAGGGCCTAAAAATAGGGTTTTGGGTCTAAATTTGGGTTTTGGGTCGAATTAGGGTTTTGGGTGAAAATTAGGTCTCTGGGTTATAATTTGGGTTTTAGGTCAAAATTTCGGGTTTGGCTCAAAATTAGGGTTTAGGGTTTGAATTAGGGCTTTGGGTAAAAATTAGGGTTTTGGTCAAATTTAGGGTTTTGTGTCAACATTAGGGTTTAGGGTTTGAATTTGAGTTTTGTGTTGAAAATAGGGTTTTGGGTCAAAATAGGGTTAGAATTAGGGTTTTGGGTCAAAAATAGGGTTAGAATTAGGGTTTTGCGTTAAAATTAGGGTTTTGGTAAAAATTAGGGTTTAGGGTAAAAATAGGGTTCGAATTGGGGTTTTGGATCAGAATTAGGGTTTTGGGTCTAAATTAGTGTTTTGGGGTGAATTAGGGTTTTGGGGTCGAATTGGGTTTTGGGTTTTGTCGGTCAAAATTACGATTTTGGGTCCAAATTATGGTTTTGGGTCTAAATTAGGGTTTTGGGTCCAGAATTTGGGTTTTGGGTCAAAAATAAGGTGTCGGCTTTTGAGTTAAAAAATGGGTTTTGGGACAAAAATAGGGTTCCGATTAGGGTTTTGGGTCTAAATTAGCTTTTGGGTCTAAATTGGGGTTTTGGGTCAAAATAAGGACTCGGGTTCTAGGTTAAATTTAGGGTTTAGGGTCAAAATTTATGGATTTGTGTTTAAATTAGGGTTTTTGGTTATATTTAGGGTTTTGGGAGAAAAATAGGGTTAGAATTAGGGTTTTGGTTCAAATTTAGGGTTTAGGGTTGAAATTAGGGTTTAAGCTTTGAATTAGGGTTTTGGTTAAAAATAGGGTTTGTGTCTAAATTAGGGTTTTGGGTGAATTAGGGTCTTGGGTCAAAATTAGGGCCCGGGTTATAATTTGGGTTTTGGGTCAAAATTAGGGTTTGAAATAGGGTTTTGGGTCAAAATTCGGGTTTTGGGTCAAAATTCGGGTTTAGGTCAAATTTAGGGTTCTGGGTCAGCATTAGGGTTTAGGGTTTGAATTTGGCTTTTGAGTTAAAATACGGTTTTGGCTTTGAATTAGGATTTTGGGTTTAAAATAGGGATTTGGGTCGGAATTGGGTTTTGGGTCAAAATTAGGGCTCAGGGTTATAATTTGGGTTTTGGGTCAAAATTTGGTTTCGGTCAAAATTAGGGGTTTGAGGTTTGAATTTGGTTTTGAGTTAAAAAGGGTTTTGGGTCAAAAATAGGGTTAGAATTAAGGTTTTGCGTTAAAATTAGGGTTTAGGGTGAAAAATAGGGTTGGGTCAAATTTAGGGTTTTGGGTCATAAAAGGGTTCGAATTAGGGTTTTGGATCAGAATTAGGGTTTTGTGTCTAAATTAGGGCTTTGGGTTATTTTGCGTCAAAATTTTGGTCAAAATTAGGGTTTAGGGTTTGAATTAGGGTTTTGAGTAAAAAATAGGGTTTTGGGACAAAAATAGGGTTAGAATTAGGGGTATGGGTCTAAATTAGGGTTAGAATTAGGGTTTTGGGTCAAAATTAGGGTTTTGGGTCTAAATTAGGGTTTTAGGTCAGAATTAGGGGTTAGGGTCAAAATTAGGGATTTGGGTTAAAATTAGGGTTCTGGGTCAAATTTTTGGTTTTGGGTCAAAATTAGGGTTGGGAGGTTTGAATTAGGGTTTGGACTACAAAATAGGGTCTTGGGTCAAAATTAGGGTTCTGGTTAAATTTAGGGTTTAGGGTCAAAATTTAGGGTTTTGGATTAAAATTAGGGTTTGGGTTAAATTTAGGGTTTTGGGACAAAAATAGGGTTAGAATTAGGGTTTTGGTTCAAAATTAGGGTTTACGGTCAAAAGTAGGGTTCATGCTTTGAATTAGGGTTTAGGGTTAAAAATAGGGTTTGGTCAAATTTAGGGTTAAGGTTAAATTTAGTGTTTTGGGTCAAAATTTAGGGTTTTGGGTTAAAATTAGGGTTACGTGTTAAATTTAGGGTTTAGGGTCAAAGTTTGGGTTTTGGGTGTAAATTAGGGCTTTGGGTTATTTTTGATCAAAATGTCGGTTTTGGGTCAGAATTAGGGTTTAGGGTTTCAATTAGGGTTTTGAGTAAAGAGGTGGGTTTTGGGACAAAAATAGGGTTAGAATTAGTGTTTTGTGTCTAAATTAGGGTTTTGGGTCAAAATTAGGGCTTTCGGGTTATAATTTGGGTTTTGGGTCAAAATTTCGGTTTCGGTCAAAATTAGGGTTTTGGGTTTGAATTTGGTTTTGAGTTAAAAGAGGGTTTTGGGTCAAAAATAGGGTTAGAATTAAGGTTTTGCGTTAAAATTAGGGTTTAGGGTCAAAAATAGGGTTATGTGTCAAATTTAGGGGTTTGGGTCAAAAAAGGGTTGAATTTGGGTTTTGGACCAGAATTAGGGTTCGAGGTTTGAATTAGGGTTTGGACTACAAAATAGGGTCTTAGGTCAAAATTAGGGTTCTGGTTAAATTTAGGGTTTAGGGTCAAAATTTAGGGTTTTAGATTAAAATTAGGTTTGGGTTAAATTTAGGATTTTGGGACAAAAATAGGGTTAGAATTAGGGTTTTGGTTCAAATTTAGGGTTTAGGGTCAAAATTAGGGTTTAGGCTCTGAATTAGGGTTTAGGGTTAAAAATAGGGTTTGGGCACAATTTAGGGTTAAGGTTAAATTTAGGGTTTTGGGTCAAAATTTAGGATTTTGGGGTTAAAATTAGGGTTGTGTTAAATTTAGGGTTTATGGTCAAAATTTGGGTTTTGGGTTGAATTAGGGTTTTGAGTTAAAAATAGGGTTTTGGGACAAAAATAGAGTTAGAATTAGGGTTTTGGTTCAAATTTAGGGTTTAGGATCGAAATTAGTGTTTAGGCTTTGAATTAGGGTTTTGGGTCTAAAATAGGGTTTGGTGTCTAAATTAGGGTTTGGGTGAATTTGGGTTTGGGTCAAAATGGTGTGCTGGGGTTATAATTTGGGTTTTGGGTCAAAATTTCGGTTTTGGGTCAAAATTAGGGTCTAGGGTTTGAATTTGGGTTTTGGGTTAAAATTCGGGTTTTGGATTAAATTCTGCGTCATATTTAGGTTTTGGGTCAACATTAGGGTTTAGGATTTGAATTAGGTGTTTGGG
>CM061066.1:10590706-10646184 GCA_030762895.1 Sophora flavescens
AATTTGGGTTTTAAGTTAAAAATAGGGTTTTGGGTCAAAAATAGGGTTAGAATTAGGGTTTTGCGATAAAATTAGGTTTTGGGTCGAAAATAGTGTTCTTGGTCAAATTTAGGGTTTAGGGTAAAAAAATAGGGTTCGAATTAGGGTTTTGGATCAGAATTAGGGTTTTGGGTCTAAATTAGGGTTTTGGGTCAAAATTACGATTTTGGGTCCAAATTAGGGTTTTGCGTCTATATTAGGGTTTAGGGTTTAGGGTCCAAATTTGGGTTTTGGGTCAAAAATAAGGTGTCGACTTTTGAGTTAAAACATGGGTTTTGGGACCAAAATAGGGTTAGAATTAGGGTTTTTGGGTCTAAATTAGGTTTTTGGTCTAAATTAGGGTTTTGGGTCAACATTAGGGCTCTGGGTTCTAGGTTAAATTTAGGGTTTTGAATTAAAATTTGGGTTCTTGGTTAAATTTAGGGTTTTGGGACAAAAATAGGGTTAGAATTAGGGTTTTGGTTCTAATTTAGTGATCAGGGTTATAATTAGGGTTTGAGCTTTGAATTAGGGTTTTTGGTTAAAAATAGGGTTTTGTGTCTAAATTAGGGTTTCGGGTCAGAATTAGGGTCTTGGGTCAAAACTACGGCTCTGGGTTATAATTTGGGTTTTGGGTCAAAATTTCGGTTTTGGGTCAAAATTAGGGTTTGAAATAGGGTTTTGGGTCAAAATTCGAGTTCTGGGTCAACATTAGGGTTTAGGGTTTGAATTTGGATTTTGAGTTAAAAATAGTGTTTTGGGCCAAAAATAGGGTTAGAATTAAGCTTTTGCGTTAAAATTAGGGTTTAGGGTCAAAAATAGGGTTCTGGGTCAAATTTAGGGTCTTGGGTCAAAAATAGGGTTCGTATTAGGGTTTTGGGTGGAAATTAGGGTTTTGGGTCTAAATTAGGGCTTTGGGTTATTTTGGGTCAAAATGTCGGTTTTGGGACAAAATTAGGGGTTTGGGTCAAATTTAGGGTTTAGGGTTTCAATTAGGGTTTTGAGTAAAGAATTGGGTTTTGGGACAAAAATAGGGTTAGAATTAGGGTTTTTGTGTCTAAATTAGGTTTTGGGTCTAAATTAGGGTCTTGGGTCAAAATTAGGGTTATGGGTCAAATTTAGGGTTATGGGTCAAATTTAGGGTTTACGGTCAAAATTTAGGGGTTTGGATTAAAATTAGGGTTCTGGGTTAAATTTGGGGTTTTGGGACAAAAATAGGTTTAGAATGAGGGTTTTGGTTCAAATTTAGGGTTTAGGATCAAAACTAGGATTTAGGGTTAAAATTATGGTTTAGGCTTTGAATAAGGATTTTGGGTTTAAAATAGGGTTTTGTGTCTAAATTAGGGTTTTGGGTCAGAATTAGGGTTTTGGGTCAAAATTAGGGCTCTGGGTTATAATTTGGGTTTTGGCACAAAATTTCGGTTTTGGCTCAAAATTAGGTTTTGGGGTTTGAATTAGGGTTTTGGGTTAAAATTCGGCTTTTGGATTAAAATTCTGGGTCAAATTTGGGGTTTTGGGTCAACATTAGGGTTTAGGATTTGAATTAGGTGTTTGGGTCAAAATTACGGTTTTGGGTCAGAATTAGAATTTTAGGTCAAAAATAGGGTTTGAATCAGGGTTTTAGGTCTAAATTAGGGTAAGAATTAGGTTTTGGGTCTAAATTAGGGTTTTGGGTTGAATTTAGGGTTCTGTGTTAAATTTAGGGTTTAGAGTCAAAATTTAGGGTTTTGGGTTCAATTTAGGGTTAGAATTAGGGTTTTGGTTCAGATTTAGGGTTTTGGAATAAAATTAGGGTTTAGGGTCAAAATTAGGGTTTAGGCTTTGAATTAGGGTTTTGGGTTAAAAATAGGGTTTTGTGTCTAAATTAGGGTTTTGGGTCAAAATTTCTGGTTTGGCTCAAAATTAGGGTTTAGGGTTTGAATTAGGGTTTTGGGTAAAAATTAGGGTTCTGGGTCAAATTTATGGTTTTGGGTCAACATAAGGGTTTAGGGTTTGAGGTCAACATAAGGGTTTTGGGTCAAAAATAGGGTTAGAATTAGGGTTTTGCGTTAAAATCAGGTTTTTGGGTTGAAAATAGGGTTCTTGGTCAAATTTAGGGTTTAGGGTAAAAAATAGGGTTCGAATTAGGGTTTTGGACAGAATTAGGGTTTTGGGTCTAAATTAGGGTTTGGGGGTCAGAATTAGGGTTTTGGGTCAAAATTAGGGCTTTGGGTTATTTTGTTTCAAAATTACGGTTATGGGTCCAAATTAGGGTTTTGGATCTAAATTAGGGTTTAGGGTCCAAATTTGGGTTTTGGGTCAAAAATAAGGTGTCGACTTTTGAGTTAAAACATGGGTTTTGGGACAAAAATAGGGTTAGAATTAGGGTTTTTGGGTCTAAATTAGGTTTTGGGTCTAAATTGGGGTTTTGGGTCAAAATTAGGGCTCTGGGTTCTAGGTTAAATTTAGGGTTTTGAATTAAAATTAGGGTTCTTGGTTAAATTTAGGGTTTTGGGACAAAAATAGGGTTAGAATTAGGGTTTTGGTTCAAATTTAGGGTTTAGGGTTAAAATTAGGGTTTTTGGCTAAAAATAGGGTTTGTGTCTAAATTAGGGTTTCGGGTCAGAATTAGGGTCTTGGGTCAAAACTTGGGCTCTGGGTCAAAACTTGGGTTCTGGGTTATAATTTGGGTTTTGGGTCAAAATTAGAGTTTGAAATAGGGTTTTGGGTCAAAATTCGGGTTCTGGGTCAAATTTAGGGTTCTGGGTCAACATTAGGGTTTAGGGTTTGAATTTGGCTTTTGAGTTAAAAATAGGGTTTTGGGCCAAAAATAGGGTTAGAATTAAGCTTTTGCGTTAAAATTAGGGTTTAGGGTCAAAAATAGGGTTCTGGGTCAAATTTAGGGTCTTGGGTCAAAAATAGGGTTCGTATTAGGGTTTTGGGTGTAAATTAGGGTTTTGGGTCTAAATTAGGGCTTTGGGTTATTTTGGGTCAAAATGTCGGTTTTGGGACAAAATTAGGGGTTTGGGTCAAAATTAGGGTTTAGGGTTTCAATTAGGGTTTTGAGTAAAGAATTGGGTTTTGGCACAAAAATAGGGTTAGAATTAGGGTTTTGGGTCTAAATTAGGGTTTTTGGTAACAATTTGGGTTTTGAGTTAAAAAAAGGGTTTTGGGACAAAAATAGGGTTAGAATTAGGGTTTTGTGTCTAAATTAGGTTTTGGGTCTAAATTAGCGTCTTGGGTCAAAATTAGGGTTATGGGTCAAATTTATGGTTTTGGGTCAAAATTTAGGGGTTTGGATTAAAATTAGGGTTCTGGGTTAAATTTAGGGTTTTGGGACAAAAATAGGTTTAGAATTATGGTTTTGGTTCAAATTTTAGGGTTTAGGATCAAAACTAGGGTTTAGGGTTAAAATTATGGTATAGGCTTTGAATAAGGATTTTGGGTTTAAAATAGGGTTTTGTGTCTAAATTAGGGTTTTGGGTCAGAATTAGGGCTCTGGGTTATAATTTGGGTTTTGGGTCAAAATTTCGGTTTTCGGTCAAAATTAGGGTTTCGGGTTTGAATTTGGTTTTTGAGTTAAAAAGAGGGTTTTGGGTCAAAAATAGGGTTAGAATTAAGGTTTTACGTTAAAATTAGGGTTTAGGGTCAAAAATAGGGTTATAGGTCAAATTTAGGGTTTTTGGTCAAAAAAGGGGTTCAAATTAGGGTTTTGGATCAGAATTAGGGTTTTGGGTCTAAATTAGGGGTTTGGGTTATTTTGCGTCAAAAATTCGGTTATGGATCCAAATTAGGGTTTTGGGTCAAAATTAGGGTTTAGGGTTTGAATTAGGGTTTTGGGACAAAAATAGGGTTAGAGTTAGGGGTATGGGTCTAAATTAGGGTTTTGGGTCTAAATTAGGGTTTTAGGTCAGAATTAGGGGTTAGGGTCAAAATTAGGGTTCTGGGTCAAAATTAGGGTTCATGGTTTGAATTAGGGTTTGGACTACCAAATAGGGTCTTGGGTCAAAATTAGGGTTCCTGGTTAAATTTAGGGTTTAGGGTCAAAATTTATGGTTTTGGATTAAAATTAGGGTTCTGGGTTAAATTTTGGGTTTTGGGACAAAAATAGGGTTAGAATTAGGGTTTTGGTTCAAATTTAGGGTTTAGGGTCAAAATTAGGTTTTAGGCTTTGAATTAGGGTTTAGGGTTAAAAATAGGGTTTCGGGTCAAATTTAGGGTTCTGGGTTAAATTTAGGGTTTTGGGTCAAAATTTAGGATTTTGGGTCAAAAGTAGGGTTGTGTTAAATTTAGGGTTTATTGTCAAAATTTGGCTTTTGGGTTGAATTAGGGTTTTGAGTTAAAAATAGGGTTTTGGGACAAAAATAGAGTTAGAATTAGGGTTTTGGTTCAAATTTAGGGTTTAGGATCGAAATTAGGGTTTAGGCTTTGAATTAGGGTTTTGGGTTAAAAATAGGGTTTTGTGTCAAAATAGGGTTTTGGGTCAGAATTTGGGTTTTGGGTCAAAATTAGTGCTTTGGGTTATAATTTGGGTTTTGGCACAAAATTTCGGTTTTGGCTCAAAATTAGGGTTTGGGGTTTGAATTAGGGTTTTGGGTTAAAATTCGGGTTTTGGAATAAAATTCTGGGTCAAATTTAGGGTTTTGGGTCAACATTAGGGTTTAGGATTTGAATTAGGTGTTTGGGTCAAAATTACGGTTTTCGGCAGAATTAGGATTTTGGGTCAAAAATAGGGTTAGAATCAGGGTTTTGGGACTAAATTAGGGTAAGAATTAGGTTTTGGGTCTAAATTAGGGTTTTGGGTTAAATTTAGGGTTGTGTTAAATTTAGGGTTTAGAGTCAAAATTTAGGGTTTTGGGTTCAATTTAAGGTTTTGGGACAAAAATAGGGTTAGAATTAGGGTTTTGGTTCAGATTTAGGGTTTTGGAATAAAATTAGGGTTTAGTGTCAAAATTAGGGTTTAGGCTTTGAATTAGGGTTTTGGGTTAAAAATAGGGTTTTGTGTCTAAATTAGGGTTTTGGGTCAAAATTTCTGGTTTGGCTCACAATTAGGGTTTAGGGTTTGAATTAGGGTTCTGGGCCAAATTTAGGGTTTTGGGTCAACATTAGGGTTTAGGGTTTGAATTTGGGTTTTAAGTTAAAAATAGGGTTTTGGGTCAAAAATAGGGTTAGAATTAGGGTTTTGGGTCGAAAATAGTGTTCTTGGTCAAATTTAGGGTTTAGGGTAAAAAAATAGGGTTCGAATTAGGGTTCTGGATCAGAATTAGGGTTTTGGGTCTAAATTAGGGTTTTGGGTCAAAATTACGATTTTGGGTCCAAATTAGGGTTTTGCGTCTAAATTAGGGTTTAGTGTTTAGGGTCCAAATTTGGGTTTTGGGTCAAAAATAAGGTGTCGACTTTTGAGTTAAAACATGGGTTTTGGGACCAAAATAGGGTTAGAATTAGGGTTTTTGGGTCTAAATTAGGTTTTTGGTCTAAATTAGGGTTTTGGGTCAACATTAGGGCTCTGGGTTCTAGGTTAAATTTAGGGTTTTGAATTAAAATTTGGGTTCTTGGTTAAATTTAGGGTTTTGGGACAAAAATAGGGTTAGAATTAGGGTTTTGGTTCAAATTTAGGGTTCAGGGTTAAAATTAGGGTTTGAGCTTTGAATTAGGGTTTTCGGTTAAAAATAGGGTTTTGTGTCTAAATTAGGGTTTCGGGTCAGAATTAGGGTCTTGGGTCAAAACTACGGCTCTGGGTTATAATTTGGGTTTTGGGTCAAAATTTCGGTTTTGGGTCAAAATTAGGGTTTGAAATAGGGTTTTGGGTCAAAATTCGAGTTCTGGGTCAACATTAGGGTTTAGGGTTTGAATTTGGATTTTGAGTTAAAAATAGTGTTTTGGGCCAAAAATAGGGTTAGAATTAAGCTTTTGCGTTAAAATTAGGGTTTAGGGTCAAAAATAGGGTTCTGGGTCAAATTTAGGGTCTTGGGTCAAAAATAGGGTTCGTATTAGGGTTTTGGGTGGAAATTAGGGTTTTGGGTCTAAATTAGGGCTTTGGGTTATTTTGGGTCAAAATGTCGGTTTTGGGACAAAATTAGGGGTTTGGGTCAAATTTAGGGTTTAGGGTTTCAATTAGGGTTTTGAGTAAAGAATTGGGTTTTGGGACAAAAATAGGGTTAGAATTAGGGTTTTTGTGTCTAAATTAGGTTTTGGGTCTAAATTAGGGTCTTGGGTCAAAATTAGGGTTATGGGTCAAATTTAGGGTTTACGGTCAAAATTTAGGGGTTTGGATTAAAATTAGGGTTCTGGGTTAAATTTGGGGTTTTGGGACAAAAATAGGTTTAGAATGAGGGTTTTGGTTCAAATTTAGGGTTTAGGATCAAAACTAGGGTTTAGGGTTAAAATTATGGTTAAGATTTGAATAAGGATTTTGGGTTTAAAATAGGGTTTTGTGTCTAAATTAGGGTTTTGGGTCAGAATTAGGGTTTTGGGTCAAAATTAGGGCTCTGGGTTATAATTTGGGTTTTGGCACAAAATTTCGGTTTCGGCTCAAAATTAGGTTTTGGGGTTTGAATTAGGGTTTTGGGTTAAAATTCGGGTTTTGGATTAAAATTCTGGGTCAAATTTGGGGTTTTGGGTCAACATTAGGGTTTAGGATTTGAATTAGGTGTTTGGGTCAAAATTACGGTTTTGGGTCAGAATTAGAATTTTAGGTCAAAAATAGGGTTAGAATCAGGGTTTTAGGTCTAAATTAGGGTAAGAATTAGGTTTTGGGTCTAAATTAGGGTTTTGGGTTGAATTTAGGGTTCTGTGTTAAATTTAGGGTTTAGAGTCAAAATTTAGGGTTTTGGGTTCAATTTAGGGTTTTGGGACAAAAATAGGGTTAGAATTAGGGTTTTGGTTCAGATTTAGGGTTTTGGATTAAAATTAGGGTTTAGGGTCAAAATTAGGGTTTAGGCTTTGAATTAGGGTTTTGGGTTAAAAATTGGGTTTTGTGTCTAAATTAGGGTTTTGGGTCAAAATTTCTGGTTTGGCTCAAAATTAGGGTTTAGGGTTTGAATTAGGGTTTTGGGTAAAAATTAGGGTTCTGGGTCAAATTTAGGGTTTTGGGTCAACATAAGGGTTTAGGGTTTGAATTTGGGTTTTGAGTTAAAAATAGGGTTTTGGGTCAAAAATAGGGTTAGAATTAGGTTTTGCGTTAAAATCAGGTTTTTGTGTTGAAAATAGGGTTCTTGGTCAAATTTAGGGTTTAGGGTAAAAAATAGGGTTCGAATTAGGGTTTTGGACAGAATTAGGGTTTTGGGTCTAAATTAGGGTTTGGGGGTCAGAATTAGGGTTTTGGGTCAAAATTAGGGCTTTGGGTTATTTTGGTTCAAAATTACGGTTATGGGTCCAAATTAGGGTTTTGGATCTAAATTAGGGTTTAGGGTCCAAATTTGGGTTTTGGGTGAAAAATAAGGTGTCGACTTTTGAGTTAAAACAATGGTTTTGGGACAAAAATAGGGTTAGAATTAGGGTTTTTGGGTCTAAATTAGGTTTTGGGTCTAAATTGGGGTTTTGGGTCAAAATTAGGGCTCTGGGTTCTAGGCTAAATTTAGGGTTTTGAATTAAAATTAGGGTTCTTGGTTAAATTTAGGGTTTTGGGACAAAAATAGGGTTAGAATTAGGGTTTTGGTTCAAATTTAGGGTTTAGGGTTAAAATTAGGGTTTTTGGTTAAAAATAGGGTTTTGTGTCTAAATTAGGGTTTCGGGTCAGAATTAGGGTCTTGGGTCAAAACTAGGGCTCTGGGTTATAATTTGGGTTCTAGGTTATAATTTGGGTTTTGGGTCAAAATTCGGGTTCTGGGTCAAATTTAGGGTTCTGGGTCAACATTAGGGTTTAGGGTTTGAATTTGGCTTTTGAGTTAAAAATAGGGTTTTGGGCCAAAAATAGGGTTAGAATTAAGCTTTTGCACCCCAAACCCAAATTTTGACCTAAAACCCTAATTCAAACCCTAATTTTGACCCAAAACCGAAATTTTGACCCAAATTATAACCCAGAGCCCTAATTTTGACCCAAAACCCTAATTCTGGCCCGAAACCCTAATTTTAACCAAAAACCATAATTCGAAGCTTAAACCCTAATTTTAACCCTAAACCCAAAATTTGAACCAAAATCCTAATTCTAACCCTATTTTTGTCCCAAAACCCAAAATTTAACAAGAACCCTAATTTTAATTCAAAACCCTAAATTTTGACCCTAAACCCTAAATTTAACCTAGAACCCAGAGCCCTAATTTTGACCCAAAACCTAATTTAGACCCAAAACCCTAATTCTAACCCAAAACCCTAAATTTGACCCAAAACCCGAATTTTGACCAAAAATCCTAATTCAAACCCGAAACCCTAATTTTGACCGAAAACCGAAATTTTGACCCAAAACCCAAATTATAACCCAGAGCCCTAATTTTGACCCAAAACCCTAATTCTGACCCATAACCCTAATTTTGACCCAAGACCCTAATTTTGATCCAAAAACCCTAATTCTAACCCTATTTTTGTCCCAAAACCCTTTTTTTAACTCAAAACCTGACACCTTTATTTTGACCCAAAACCCAAAATTTGACCCAAAACCTAAATTCTAACCCAAAACCCTAATTATAACCCTATTTTTGTCCCCAAACCCTATTTTTTACTCAAAACCCTAATTTGGACCTAAAACCGAAATTTTGACCCAAAATAACCCAAAGCCCTAATTTTGACCCAAAACCCTAATTCTCACCCCAAAACCCTAATTCTGACCCAAAACCCTAATTTAGACAAAAAACCCTATTTTAAACCCAAAATCCTAATTCAAAGCCTAAACCCTAATTTTAACCCTAAACCCTAATTTTGATCCTAAACCCTAAATTTGAACCAAAACCCTAATTCTAACCTTATTATTGTCCCAAAACCCTAAATTTAACCCTAAACCCTAATTTTGATCCTAAACCCTAAATTTGAACCAAAACCCTAAATTTCACCCATAACCCTAATTTTGACCCAAGACCCTAATTTAGACACAAAAACCCTAATTCTAACCCTATTTTTATCCCCAAACCCTTTTTTTAACTCAAAACCCTACACCTTAATTTTGACCCAAAACCCAAATTTAGACCCAAAACCCTAATTCTAACCCTATTTTTGTCCCAAAACCCAATTCTTTAATCAAAACCCTAAATGAAACCCTAAACCCTAATTTTGACCCAAAATAACCCAAAGCCCTAATTTAAACCCAAAACCCTAAGTTAGACCCAAAAACCTAATACGAACCATACTTTTGATCCAAGACCCTAAATTTGACCCAGAACCCTATTTTTGACCCTAAACCCTAATTTTAATGCAAAACCTTAATTCTAACCCTATTTTTGACCCAAAACCCTATTTTTAACTCAAAAGCCAAATTCAAACACTAAACCCTAATGTTGACCCATAACCGTAAATTTGACCCAGAACCCGAATTTTGACCCGAAACCCTAATTCAAACCTAAATTTTGACCCAAAACCCAAATTATAACCCAGAGCCCTAATTGTGACCCAAAACCCTAATTCTGACCCAAAACCCTAATTTAGACACAAAACCCTATTTTTAACCAAAAACCCTAATTCGAAGCTTAAACCCTAATGTTAACCCTGAACCCTAAATTTGAACCAAAATCCTAATTCTAACCCTATTTTTGTCCCAAAACCCTAAATTTAACAAGAACCCTAATTTTAATTCAAAACCCTAAATTTTGACCCTAAACCCTAAATTTAACCTAGAACCCAGAGCCCTAATTTTGACCCAAAACCTAATTTAGACCCAAAACCCTAATTCTAACCCAAAACCCTAAAGTTGACCCAAAACCCGAATTTTGACCCAAAATCCTAATTCAAACCCGAAACCCTAATTTTGACCGAAAACCGAAATTTTGACCCAAAACCCAAATTATAACCCAGAGCCCTAATTTTGACCCAAAACCCTAATTCTGACCCAAAACCATAATTTAGACACAAAAACCCTATTTTCAACCCAAAATCCTAATTCAAAGCCTAAACCCTAATTTTAACCCTAAACCCTAATTTTGATCCTAAACCCTAAATTTGAACCAAAACCCTAATTCTTACCCTATTTTTGTCCCAAAACCCTAAATTTAACCCTAAACCCTAATTTTGATCCTAAACCCTAAATTTGAACCAAAACCCTAAATTTCACCCATTACCCTAATTTTGATCCAAGACCCTAATTTAGACACAAAAACCCTAATTCTAACCCTTTTTTTTATCCCAAAACCGTTTTTTTAACTCAAAACCCTACACCTTAATTTTGAACCAAAACCCAAATTTAGACCCAAAACCCTAATTCTAACCCTATTTTTGTCCCAAAACCCAATTCTTTACTCAAAACCCTATATGAAACACTAAACCCTAAGTTAGACCCAAAACCCTAATACGAACCCTACTTTTGACCCAAGACCCTAAATTTGACCCAAAACCCTAATTCTGGCCCGAAACCCTAATTTAGACACAAAACCCTATTTTTAACCAAAAACCCTAATTCGAAGCTTAAACCCTAATTTTAACCCTAAACCCTAAATTTGAACCAAAATCCTAATTCTAACCCTATTTTTGTCCCAAAACCCTAAACTTTTACAAGAACCCTAATTTTAATTCAAAACCCTAAATTTTGACCCTAAACCCTAAATTTAACCTAGAACCCAGAGCCCTAATTTTGACCCAAAACCTAATTTAGACCCAAAACCCTAATTCTAACCCAAATCCCTAAATTTGACCCAAAACCCAAATTTTGACCCAAAATCCTAATTAAAACCCGAAACCCTGATTTTGACCGAAAATCCAAATTATAACCCAGAGCCCTAATTTTGACCCAAAACCCTAATTCTGACCCATAACCCTAATTTTGACCCAAGACCCTAATTTTGATCCAAAAACCCTAATTCTAACCCTATTTTGACCCAAAACCCAAAATTTGACCCAAAACCCAAATTCTAACCCAAAACCCTAATTCTAACCCTATTTTTGTCCCCAAACCCTATTTTTTACTCAAAACCCTAATTTGGACCTAAAACCGAAATTTTGACCCAAAATAACCCAAAGCCCTAATTTTGACCCAAAACCCTAATTCTCACCCCAAAACCCTAATTCTGACCCAAAACCCTAATATAGACAAAAAACCCTATTTTAAACCCAAAATCCTAATTCAAAGCCTAAACCCTAATTTTAACCCTAAACCCTAATTTTGATCCTAAACCCTAAATTTGAACCAAAACCCTAATTCTAACCCTATTTTTGTCCCAAAACCCTAAATTTAACCCTAAACCCTAAATTTGAACCAAAACCCTAAATTTCACCCATAACCCAAATTTTGACCCAAGACCCTAATTTAGACACAAAAACCCTAATTCTAACCCTATTTTTATCCCAAAACCCTTTTTTTGACTCAAAACCCTACACCTTAATTTTGACCCAAAACCCAAATTTAGACCCAAAACCCTAATTCTAACCCTATTTTTGTCCCAAAACCCAATTCTTTAATCAAAACCCTAAATGAAACCCTAAACCCTAATTTTGACCCAAAATAACCCAAAGCCCTAATTTAGACCCAAAACCCTAAGTTAGACCCAAAACCGTAATACGAACCCTACTTTTGACCCAAGACCCTAAATTTGACCCAGAACCCTATTTTTGACCCTAAACCATAATTTTAACGCAAAACCTTAATTCTAACCCTATTTTTGACCCAAAACCCTATTTTAACTCAAAAGCCAAATTCAAACCCTAAACCCTAATGTTGACCCAGAACTCGAATTTTGACCCAAAACCCGAATTTTGACCCGAAACCCTAATTCAAACCGAAATTTTGACCCAAAACCCAAATTATAACCCAGAGCCCTAATTTTGACCCAAAACCCTAATTCTGACCCGAAACCCTAATTTAGACACAAAACCCTATTTTTAACCAAAAACCCTAATTTGAAGCTTAAACCCTAATTTTAACCCTAAACCCTGAATTTGAACCAAAACCCTAATTCTAACCCCATTTTTATCCAAAACCCTAAATTTAACCAAGAACCCTAATTTTAATTCAAAACCCTAAATTTTGACCCTAAACCCTAAATTTAACCTAGAACGCAGAGCCCTAATTTTGACCCAAAACCCCAATTTAGACCCAAAACTCTAATTCTAACCCAAAACCCTAAATTTGACCCAAAACCCGAATTTTGACCCAATATCCTAATTCAAAACCGAAACCCTAATTTTGACCAAAAACCGAATTTTTGACCAAAAGCCCAAATTATAACCAAGAGCCCTAATTTTGACCCAAAACCGAAATTTTGACACAAAACCCAAATTACAACCCAGAGCCCTACTTTTGACACAAAACCCTAATTCTGACCCGAAACCCTAATTTAGACACAAAACCCTATTTTTAACCAAAAACCCTAATTCGAAGCTTAAACCCTAATTTTAACCCTAAACCCTAAATTTGAACCAAAACCCTAATTCTAACCCTATTTTTGTCCCAAAACCCTAAATTTAACCAAGAACCCTAATTTTAATTCAAAACCCTAAATTTTGACCATAAACCCTAAATTTAACATAGAACCTAGAGCCCTAATTTTGACCCAAAACCCTAATTCTAAACCAAAACCCTAAATTTGACACAAAACGCGAATTTTGACCCAAAATCCTAATTCAAACCCGAAACCCTAATTTTGACCGAAAACCGAAATTTTGACCCAAAACCCAAATTATAACCCAGAGCCCTAATTTTGACCCAAAACCCTAATTTAGACAAAAAAACCCTGTTTTAAACCCAAAATCCTAATTCAAAGCCTAAACCCTAATTTTGTTCCTAAACCCTAAATTTGAACCAAAACCCTAATTCTAAACCTATTTTTGTCCCAAACCCCTAAATTTAACCCTAAACCCTAATTTTGATCCTAAACCCTAAATTTGAAACAAAACCCTAAATTTGACCCAGAACCCTAAATTTGACCCATAACCCTAATTTGGACCCAAGACCCTAATTTTGACCCAAAACCTAATTTAGACACAAAAACCCTAATTCTAACCCTATTTTTGTCCCAAAACCCTTTTTTTAACTCAAAACCCGACACCTTAATTTTGACCCAAAACCCTAATTTAGACCCTAAACCCTAATTTTAACCCTATTTTTGCCCCAAAACCCAATTCTTTACTCAAAACCCTAAATGAAACCCTAAACCCTAATTTTGACCCAAAACCGACATTTTGACCCAAAATAACCCAAAGCCCTATTTTTGTCCCAAAACCCTTTTTTTTAACCCAAAACCCGACACCTTAATTTTGACCCAAAACCCTAATTTAGACCCAAAACCCTAATTTTAACCCTATTTTTGTCCCAAAACCCAATTCTTTACTCAAAACCCTAAATGAAACCCTAAACCCTAATTTTGACCAAAAACCGACATTTTGACCCAAAATAACCCAAAGCCCTAATTTTGACCCAAAACCCTAATTTAGACCCAAAACCCTAACACCAACCCTACTTTTGACCCAAGACCCTAAATTTGACCCAAAACCCTATTTTTGACACTAAACCCTAATTTTAACGCAAAAACTTAATTCTAACCCTATTTTTGACCCTAAACACTAATGTTGACCCAAAACCCTAAATTTGACCCAAAACCCGACTTTGACCCAAAACCCTAATTCAAACCCGAAACCCTAATTTTGACCGAAAACCGAAATTTTGACCCCAAACCAAAATTATAACCCAGAGTCCTAATTTTGACCCAAAACCCTAATTCTGACGCAAAACCCTATTTTAAACCCAAAATCCTAATTCAAAGCCTAAACCCTAATTTTAACCCTAAACCCTAGTTTTGATCCCAAACCCTATATTTGAACCAAAACCCTAATTCTAACCCTATTTTTGTCCCAAAACCCTAAATTTAACCCAGAACCCTAATTTTAATCCAAACCCCTAAATTTTGACCCTAAACCCTAAATTTGACCCATAACCTAATTTAGACACAAAAACCCTAATTCTAACCCTATTTTTGTCCCAAAACCCTTTTTTTAACTCAAAACGCGACACCTTAATTTTGACCCAAAACCCTAATTTAGACCGAAAACCCTAATTCTAACCCTATTTTTGTCCCAAAACCCAATTATTTACTCAAAACCCTAAATGAAACCCTAAACCCTAATTTTGACCCAAAACCGACATTTTGAACCAAAATAACCCAACACCATAATTTTGACCCAAAACCCAAATACGAACCCTATTTTTAACCCAGGACACTAAATTTAACCCAAAACCCTAAATTTGACCCAAAACTCTATTTTTAACCCTAAACCCTAATTCAAAACATAAACCCTAATTTTGACCCAAAACCCTAATTTAGAACCTAAACCCTAAATTTGAACCAAAACCCTAATTCTAACCCTATTTTTCTCCCAAAACCCTAAATTTAACCAAGAACCCTAATTTTAATTCAAAACCCTAAATTGACCCTAAACCCTAAATTTAACATAGAACCTAGAGCCCTAATTTTGACCCAAAACCCCAATTTAGACGCAAAACCATAATTCTAACCCAAAACCCTAAATTTGACACAAAACGCGAATTTTGACCCAAAATCCTAATTCAAACCAGAAACCCGAAACCCTGATTTTGACCGAAAACCGAAATTTTGACCCAAAACCCAAATTATAACCCAGAGCCCTAATTTTGACCCAAAACCCTAATTTAGACAAAAAAAACCCTGTTTTAAACCCAAAATCCTAATTCAAAGCCTAAACCCTAATTTTGATCCTAAACCCTAAATTTGTCCCAAACCCCTAAATTTATCCCTAAACCCTATTTTTGATCCTAAACCCTAAATTTGAACCATAACCCTAAATTTGACCCAGAACCCTAAATTAGACCCATAACCCTAATTTTGACGCAAGACCCTAATTTTACCCAAAACCTAATTTAGACACAAAAAACCCTAATTCTAACCCTATTTTTGTCCCAAAACCCTTTTTTTTTAACTCAAAACGCGACACCTTAATTTTGACCCAAAACCCAAATTTTGACCCAAAACCCAAATTTAGACCCCAAACCCAAATTTTAACCTTATTTTTGTCCCAAAACCCAATTCTTTACTCAAAACCCTAAATGAAACCCTAAACCCTAATTTTGACCCAAAACCGACATTTTGACCCAAAATAACCCAAAGCCCTAATTTTGACCCAAAACCCTAATACGAACCCGACTTTTGACCCAAGACCCTAAATTTGACCCAGAACCCTATTTTTGACACTAAACCCTAATTTTAACGCAAAAACTTAATTCTAACCCTATTTTTGACCCTAAACCCTATTGTTGACCCAAAACCCTAAATTTGACCCAAAACCCGATTTTGACCCAAAACCCTAATTCAAACCCGAAACCCTAATTTTGACCGAAAACCGAAATTTTGACCCCAAACCAAAATTATAACCCAGAGTCCTAATTTTGACCCAAAACCCTATTTCTGACCCAAAACCCTATTTTAAACCCAAAATCCTAATTCAAAGCCTAAACCCTAATTTTAACCCTAAACCCTAGTTTTGATCCTAAACCCTAAATTTGAACCAAAACCCTAATTCTAACCCTATTTTTGTCCCAAAACCCTAAATTTAACCTAGAACCCTAATTTTAATCCAAACCCCTAAATTTTGACCCTAAACCCTAAATTTAACCCAGAACCCTAAATTTGACCCATAACCCTAATTTTGACCCAAAACCTAATTTAGACACAAAAACCCTAATTCTAACCCTATTTTTGTCCCAAAACCCTTTTTTTAACTCAAAACCCGACACCTTAATTTTGACCCAAAACCCTAATTTAGACCCAATACCCTAATTCTAACCCTATTTTTGTCCCAAAACCCAATTATTTACTCAAAACCCTAAATGAAACCCTAAACCCTAATTTTGACCCAAAGCCCTAATTTTGATCCAAAATACCCCAAAGCCCTAATTTTGACCCAAAACCCTAATACGAACCGTATTTTTGACCCAAGACCCTAAATTTAACCCAGAACACTAAATTTGACCCAAAACTCTATTTTTAACCCTAAACCCTAATTCAAAACATAAACCCTAATTTTGACCCAAAACCCTAATTTAGATCCTTAACCCTAAATTTGAACCAAAACCCTAATTCTAACCCTATTTTTGTCCCAAAACCCTAAATTTAACCCAGAACCCTAATTTTAATCCAAATACCTAAATTTTGACCCTAAACCCTAAATTTAACCAGGAACCCTAATTTTGACCCAAGACTCTAATTTAGACCCAAAAACCCTAATTCTTATCCTCTTTTTGTCCCAAAACCCTATTTTTTACTCAAAACCCTAATTCAAACCCAAAACCCTAATTTGGATCCAGAACCGAAATTTTGACCAAAAATAACCCAAAGCCCTAATTTTGACCCAAAACCCAAATTCTGACCCCAAAACCCTAATTTAGACCCAAACACTAATTCTGATCCAAAACCCTAATTCGAACCCTAAATTTAACCCAGAACCCTATTTTTGACCATAAACCCTAAATTTAACGCAAAAACTTAATTCTAACCCTATTTTTGACCCTAAACCCTAATGTTGACCCAAACCCTAAATTTGACCCAAAACCTGATTTTGACCCAAAACCCTAATTCAAACCCGAAACCCTAATTTTGATCGAAAACCGAAATTTGACCCCAAACACAAATTATAACCCAGAGTCCTAATTTTCACCCAAAACCCTAATTTTGATCCTAAACCCTAAATTTGAACCAAAACCCTAATTCTAACCCTATTTTTGTCCCAAAACCCTAAATTTAACCCAGAACCCTAATTTTAATCCAAACTCCTAAATTTTGACCTTAAACCCTAAAATTAACCCCGAACCCTAAATTTGACCCAAACCCTAATTTAGACACAAAAACCCTAATTCTAACCCTATTTTTGTCCCAAAACCCAATTCTTTACTCAAAACCCTAATATTGACCCTAAACCGACATTTTGACCCAAAACCGACATTTTAACCCAAAATAACCCAAAGCCCTAATTTAGACCCAAAACCCTAATACGAACCCTACTTTTGACCCAAGACCCTAAATTTGACCCTAAACCCTAATTTTAACGCAAAAACTTAATTCTGACCCTATTTTTGACCCTAAACCCTAATGTTGACCCAAAACCCGATTTTGACCCCAAACCCAAATTATTACCCAGAGTTCTGATTTTGACCCAAAACCCTAATTCTGACACAAAACCCTATTTTAAACCCAAAATCCTAACTCAAAGCCTAAACCCTAATTTTAACCCTAAACCCTAGTTTTGATCCTAAACCTTAAATTTGAACCAAAACCCTAATTTTAACCCTATTTTTGTCCCAAAACCCTAAATTTAACCCAGAACCCTAATTTTAATCCAAACCCCTAAATTTTGACCCTAAACCCTGAAATTAACCCAGAACAGTAAATTTGACCCATAACCCTAATTTCGACCCAAAACCTAATTTAGACACAAAAACCCTAATTCTAACCCTATTTTTGTCCCAAAACCCTTTCTTTAACTCAAAACCTGACACCTTAATTTTGAACCAAAACCCAAATTTTGACCCAATACCCTAATTCTAACCCTATTTTTGTCCCAAAACCCAATTCTTTACTCAAAACCCTAATTGAAACCCTAAACCCTAAATTTGACCAAGGACCCTATTTTTTACCCTAAACCCTAATTTTAACGCAAAACCTTAATTCTAACCCTATTTTGACCCAAAACCCTATTTTTAACTCAAAAGGCAAATTCAAACCCTAAACCCTAATGTTGACCCAGAACCCTAAATTTGACCCAGAACCCTAATTTTGACCCAAACCCCAAATTTTGACCCAAAACCCTAAATCAAACCCTAATTTTGACCCAAAACCGAAATTTTGACCCAAAACCCAAATTATAACCCAGAGCCCTAATTTTGACCCAAAACCATAATTCTGACCCGAAACCCTAATTTAGACACAAATCCCTATTTTTAACCAAAAACCCTAATTCGAAGCTTAAACCCTAATTTTAATCCTAAACCCTAAATTTGAACCAAAACCCTAATTCTAACCCTATTTTTGTCACAAAACCCTAAATTTAACCAAGAACCCTAATTTTAATTCAAAACCCTAAATTTTGACCCTAAACCCTAAATTTAACCTAGAACCCAGAGCCCTAATTTTGACCCAAAACCCCAATTTAGATCCAAAACCTAATTTAGACCCAAAAACCCTAATTCTAACCCTATTTTTGTCCCCAACCCCATTTTTTAACTCAAAAGCCGACACCTTATTTTTGACCCAAAACCCAAATTTGGACCCTAAACCCTAATTTAGACCCAAAACCCTAATTTGGACCCAAAACCGTAATTTTGACCCAAAACCCAAAACCCTAATTCTGACCCCAAAACCCTAATTTAGACCCAAAACCCTAATTCTGATCCAAAACCCTAATTCGAACCCTATTTTTTACCTTAAACCCTAAATTTGACCAAGAACCTTATTTTCGACCCAAAACCCTAATTCTAACCCTATTTTTGACCCAAAGCCCTATTTTTAACAAAACCCAAATTCAAACCCTAAACCCTAATGTTGACCCAAAACCCTAAATTTGACCCAGAACCCTAATTTTTACCCAAAACCCTAATTCAAACCATAAACCCTGATTTTGAGCCAAACCCGAAATTTTGACCCAAAACCCAAATTATAACCCAGAGCACTAATTTTGACCCAAAACCGAAATTCTGACCCAAAAACCTAATTTAGACACAAAACCCTATTTTTAACCCAAAACCCTAATTCAAAGCCTAAACCCTAATTTTGACCCTAAACCCTAAATTTAATCCAAAACCCTAAATCTGAACCAAAACCCTAATTCTAACCCTATTTTTGTCCAAAAACCCTAAATTGAACACAAAACCCTAATTTTAATCCAAAACCCTAAGTTTTGACCCTAAACCCTAAATTTAACACAAAACCCTAAATTTAACCCAAAACCTAATTCTAACCCTAATTTAGACCCAAAACCCTAATTCTAACCCTATTTTTGACCCAAAACCCTAATTCTGACCCAAAACCGTAATTTTGACCCAAACACCTAATTCAAATCCTAAACCCTAATGTTGACCCAAAACCGAAATTTTGACCCAAAACCCAAATTATAACCCAGAGCACTAATTTTGACCCAAAACCCTAATTCTGACCCAAAACCCTAATTTAGACACAAAACCCTAATTCTGACCCAAAACCCTAATTTAGACACAAAACCCTATTTTTAACCCAAAACCCTAATTCAAAGCCTAAACCCTAATTTTGATCCTAAACCCTAAATTTTGAACCAAAACCCTAATTCTAACTCTATTTTTGTCCCAAAACCCTATTTCAATCCAAAACCCAAATTTTGACCCTAAACCCTAAATTTAATACAGAACCCTAATTTTAACACAAAATCCTAAATTTTGACCCAAAACCCTAAATTTAACCCAGAACCCTTAATTTGACCCCAAACCCTATTTTTAACCCTAAACCCTAGTTCAAAGCCTAAACCCTAAATTTAACCTTAATTCTAACCCTAAATTTGAACCAAAACCCTAATTCTAACCCTATTTTTGTCCCAAAACCCTAAATTTAACCCAGAACCCATATTTTAAACTAAAACCCTAAATTTTGACCCTAAACCCTAAATTTAACCAGGACCCCTAATTTTGACCCAAGACCCTAATTTAGACCAAAAACCCTAATTCTAACCCTATTTTTGTCCCAAAACCCTAATTCAAACCTTAAACCCTAGTTTTGACCCAAAACCCTAATTTGGATCCAAAACCGAAATTTTGACGCAAAATAACCCAAAGCCCTAATTTAGACCGAAAACCCTAATTCTGATCCAAAACCCTAATTCGAACCCTTTTTTTGACCCAAAACCCTAAATTTGACCCTAAACCCTAATTTTAACGCAAAACCTTAATTCTAACCCTATTTTTGACCCAAAACCCTCTTTTTAACACAAAAACCAAATTCAAACCCAAAACCCGAATTTTGACCCAAAATCCTAATTCAAACCCGAATCCCTAATTTTGACCGAAAACCGAAATTTTGACCCAAAACCCAAATTATAACCCAGAGCCCTTATTTTGACCCAAAACCCTAATTCTGACCCAAAACCCTAATTTAGAAAAAAACCCTATTTTAAACCCAAAATCCTAATTCAAAGCCTAAACCCTAATTTTAACCCTAAACCCTAATTTTGATCCTAAACCCTAAATTTGAACCAAAACCCTAATTCTAACCCTATTTTTGTCCCAAAACCCTAAATTTAACCCAGAACCCTAATTTTAATCCAAACCCCTAAATTTTGACCCTAAACCGTAAATTTAACCCAGAACCCTAAATTTGACCCACAACCCTAATTTTGACCCAAGACCTTAATTTTGACCCAAAACCTAATTTAGACACAAAAAACCTAATTCTAACCCTATTTTTGTCCCAAAACCCTTTTTTTAACTCAACCCGACACCTTAATTTTGACCCAAAACCCAAATTTTGACGTAAAACCCTAATTTAAACCCAAAACCCTAATTCTAGCCCTATTTTTGTCCCAAAACCCAATTCTTTACTCAAAACCCTAAATGAAACCCTAAACCCTAATTTTGACCCAAAACCGACAATTTGACCCAAAATAACCCAAAGCCCTATTTTAGACCCAAAACCCTAATACGAACCCTATTTTTGACCCAAGACCCTAAATTTGACCCAAAACCCTATTTTTGACCCTAAACCTTAATTTTAACGCAAAAACTTAATTCTAACCCTATTTTTGACCCTAAACCCCAATGTTGACCCAAAACCCTGAATTTGACCCAGAACCCGATTTTGACCCAAAACCCGAATTTTGACCCAAAACCCTAATTTTGACCCAAAACCGAAATTTTGACCCTAAACCCAAATTATAACCCAGAGCCCTAATTTTGACCGAAAACCCTAATTCTGACCCGAAACCCTAATTTAGACACAAAACCCTATTTTTAACCAAAAACCCTAATTCGAAGCTTAAACCTTAATTTTAACCCTAAACCCTAAATTTGAACCAAAACCCTAATTCTAACCCTATTTTTGTCCCATGATGAGTGTGATTTCACCTCATCTTTGTCTATCATTTTGCATGCATTTTCATGTAGTTTAGGGACATTTAATTGGATTTTTGGTTATTTTTACTTTGGAACGGGTAAGGCGGTTTTTGTGGTGTTGTTTGGCAGAAATCAAGGGTAAAATGCTCAAGATCAACCATGATGGAGTTTGGATGAAGAAGGAGCTTGAAAAGTGAAGAAAATGAGCCAAACAGAGCCCATCACGGCCTAGCCGTGATGCCCATCACGGCCTAGCCGTGATGCCCATCACGGCCATGATCGAGTAAAACTGAAAAAGAAGAAAGACTGAAGTCAGAACCGGTCACGACCTAGCCGTGATGTCCATCACGGCCGTGACCTTTCACCCCCACAAGTCAGAATATGTCATGGCCTAGCCGTGATTCCTATCACGATCGTGACAGGTAAAAATTGAAGTTTCGCGACGCGAATGTCCTCTCGCCTCGCGAGAATTTGAAATTTATAGAAGTGCCCGAGGCAGAAGCCGTCACGGCCTGGCCGTGATGGCCGTCACGGCCTGGCCGTGATGGCCATCACGGCCGTGACGCGCATTACTTGGACCTGAAGCAACTGAATTGGATCAGAATTTGAGTTAGATTGGGATTCAAACTTCCCACATCTATAAATAAGGACCCAGGCAGAGGCAGAAGGGGGACTGAGACTTTTTGGGCTGCTATCACTTAGGCTTTAATCTAGGATCTCTCTTCTCCTTCTTCTTCTCTGATTTTCTGTTTTCATGTTATTTGTAATCAAGCTTGTCGTCTCCATGACAAGGCTTGAGTAGTAGCTTAGTTTCTAGGGATTGGGGCCATGCCCGAGATCTGATTTATGTCGTTAATTTGATGTAATATCTTTGTTAATTTCAATTTTGTTTTAGATCTGATTTCTAGTATTTGAATCACTAGTAAATTCGGTGGCCACTTGTTTGAGTGTCATAGGCATTCTAAGGAGGAACCTAGCGGTGAACTTAGGTGTCGGATCTATAGAGTCAGACTTGGGACTGAAATCACGAGAGTTAGAAGCCGTCCTTCGAGGATCAACGAGTTGTCACGAAACACAAAGGGTCCAATCTGAATTCGACTACCACGAGAGTAGGGGTTGGTTCAATTGGGCACGGTTTTTGTAACCCGAGAGGGACTTAAACTATTAGAGGACAAACTCGCCTTCAAGGCAATTCCGATAATTAACAAGGGTAAATCAGATTAGTAACATAAACAGCCTCGTAGGTAACCCAAATCCCTAGGAATCCATTTAGATCCAAAAACCACAAATAGATTTGTTTTCTGTTTTATTTATCTCTTAATTCAAATTCAAAACCTTTTCAATATCAAAATCTTTTTATACAGTCCAGCTTTATCATTTAACAATTAGTTGCGATTTGAGATAACAGTCTCTGTGGGATCGATATCTTTTATTACTTGGAGACGAATCCGGTACACTTGCCGGAATCGCACGTGCGCTCGCACGTCCACCAAGTTTTTGGCGCCGTTGTCGGGGATTGTGTGTTTTCGAATCTCAATTTAATTTTTAAATTGATTTTTCTGGACCTTTGCTTTTTATTTAATTTTTATATTTGAAAAAAAATTTCAAAATTTCTTTCCTTCTAGTGTATCCATCTCTCTGTGTTTTTCTGTTTTATACAAAGGTCCCTAAGTCTTGGAAACCTTATTGAAGTCAACCCCGAAATCGAGAGGACCTTTCACAGATGAAGGAGGCTACAAAGAGAGAGAGAGGTTGATCCCCATTCCACTCATGGCGAATCTACCGGATACGAAACCATTGAAGGACTACGTAGCCCCAAATAATAGGGGCTTGCGAACTGGGATGCTAGGCCAGAGATTGAGGCGGAGAACTACACTATACCGCCTATGCTAATCAACATGATTAGTATTGAGTCACCGACAAGTGTACCGGGTCGTCGCAAGTAATAAAAGAAACACGGTAAGTAATTACCGAGGTCGAACTCAGGGATTGGGCTACCAATTCAACTAATTTGCTGGAAATCCGATACGTTTGGTCAAGCGAAGAAAGTGGTTGAGAGAGAGATTAAGATCACAATTCAAATAACAAATCAAATAAAGCTAATTAACTAAAAATCAGGAATTAAAATATCTAGGGTCTCAAATCCACCTACCCAGTCATGCATAGTACCCAAGTGATGATGTATTCCTCCCTAAGTTCAATTACAATGTCAACCGGGACCCCCAAATTCTCCTATATCCACTGTCGTGCTCAATAGGACGTATTCGAAGATTGGATTAATTACTTACTAGGTCTCATAATCCTAATCATCAAATTCTATTAAATCTTGTTCCCTATACGGTTGCACCAATCACCTACTCACTCTCGTACAATATTCGATCGATGATCCCAATTCAAGTTCTAAAACGCGAATCGCCAATCAGCCTCAACACGTTTAACTAGTTAATCACGCAAGCATATGATCAACACATTCAAATCAGAATTGGAAAACAAGAATTGAATTAAAGGGGAGAAAAACATACATCACATGAACACTATACCGCCATGGGTGGCTTCATCGATCCCCTAGACGAGGGGATTAGTTCCTCATGCCCCAAAGGACAAACGAACAATCGGCAATAATCTCCATAATAAAATAAGAAAAGAGAAGAGAAGGGAGACGCGGCTCCAGAAACAAGGATTCGTCCTAAAACTGATCTAAAACAAGTGAGTATCCAAGGTCCCCCAATCTGATCTGAAACAGCCTATAAATAGGGATTCTGGTTCTCGGATGCTCGCGGGGCGAACCATATTTCGCGAGGCGAACATTAGTTTTGGTGGGCTTTCATTTTGGATTCTCGCGAGGCGAGAGTGTGTTCGCGGGGCGAGTCTTCAAACCTTATTCTGTCACAGCCGTGACCTTCATCACGGCTAAGCCGTGATGGTCTCTGTCTTCCAGGGTCTTCAAACTCTCGCGGGGCGATCTTCCTCTCGCGGGGCGAGTCTTCAAACCTTAATCTGTCACAGCCGTGACCTTCATCACGGCTAGGCCGTGATGGTCTCTGTCTTCCAGGTCTTCAGTTTCTCGCGAGGCGAGAAGCCTCTCCCGTGGCGATCCAGAATTGATGACTGTTGCTGTTTTGCGGATCTTCAGGCTCGCGAGGCGAGCATCTACTCGCGGGGCGAGTATCACCAGAATGGAAATTTCCACTGTTTCCTTGACTCGAAGTGCTTCCTTGACTCTTGGAGCTTCACTTCTAACCTGAAACAATAAAAAGAAACAAAAAGCGTAATTCTATTCAAAATAGACTAAAAACTACTAAAAATGCCTAGAACGAGTCAAAGTCTACTTAGGAACAAAACAAGGCCAAATTTGGGCGAAAACGAGATTGAACTCGAATAATTTGCACAAAAACCACAGTCCATCTAGATATAAAACTAGATAAGCCAAAGACTTATCAAAACACCCCAAACTTAAACCTTGCTTGTCCCCAAGCAAGCTAAAACTCAAAAACGACTCAAGACTTGGCAAGATTAAGGGAATCAATCGATTTCGTACAAATTTCATGCAATCAAAACAGTTTTTCTCCAATGATTCGCCCCCTTACATCAACGTAATCCCCACATTCATTTACTTTAAACAATTGAGAACTTATCATTCATGCAAGCATTAATCTAAGTTGAGGATCAGAGTTACACACAAAAGGAAGATCACCAATTTCAAATAATTGCCTTCCTCACAAGGGTTTGTAAAATTTCACTCATTCGCTCAAATTCGTCTAGGCTATCAACTTTTCACTCAATTTCACATATCAAGAGCACTTCCCATGAATTTGATTTTTATCTCAAAAATGGTTCCCACGAAAACATGCATGCAACATCAGAAGGTCTTATAAAGGTTGTAATAGGGCCTGGCTGAGGGTAGGATATTCAAGGATACTAGGCTTAAGTCCCTGGGAACTAAGAGAGCATGAGCATTTGACACATCTTTCACTCGAATTCCTTTTTCCATTTTTCCTTTTTGCCTCGGGTGACCACAGCCTTTTCCTTGCTAATCATTTTGTTTTGCCCCATTTCTTTTCACAGTTTTTTTTTTTGGGTTTCAACCTTTATTTTTCTTTTTCTCAACCCAAAATGACATATCACCTTGTATCCACCCCAAACTTAGTTTCCCACAACCCTTCTCTTGCTAAGTGTCCATGCTCACCTAATCCTAAGATTGGGTTAACATGGTTTTTCAGATTTTGGCTTGTAATATAGGGTCATCAAGAAACAATAGGCTAATTAGGCTCAATGTGGTTAACTAGGGAACATGCATTCGGGTTGGTTCTTTTTAGGCAAAGTAGTTATTCAAAGAAAATTGCCTAAATCATTTGATGCAACATATAAACATGCAAACCATGAAGAGATTCAAGCAAATTCGGGAAAGTGCAACTTAATAGTGATTCACGCAATCAAAAACAAAGTTGGAGGCTCAAATCCTCACCTGGACATTTTGCAAATTTTTTGACCGAGATACAATTCCTAGTGTGTGCACCCCTTCACCCCAAACTTATCATAAATCAAGTAATCACAATAAAATTCTCAAAGTTCAATTTTCAATTTTTCACATGGGGATCAATTTTTCTAATTTCAGAACCTAGGGGGAAATCATCGATGGTCAATATAAATCATGCAATCAATCTATGCTCAATTTAATTAAATTCCAACAAGCTTGCCGACACACTATTCATACACAAACTCTTGATCTTCTCCTATTATTCAAGAGTGACAAACAAAAACAAAAACAAAAACAAGAGTGAGGAAAGGAGAGGGTGCTCCCTGATCGAGTTTCCATGGTTGCCTCCTCATCCAATTGGTCTCACGGGCTCCCTTCTGTTGCATAGCATCCTGGAAGAACTCCTGCAAATTAAAACCTTAAGTGCAGATTCGCGAGGCGAGAGATCACTCGCGAGGCGAATCTGGAAAAATTGTTTTCACACTTTCCAGAATAACGAGGCGAGTAGTATCTCGCGAGGCGAATCTGGAATTCCAACAGATGATGATGCCTAGAATCGCGAGGCGAAAGTATACCTCGCGACGCGAGACAGAAATGAAAGCAAGCCTCTGAGATTCAGGGCTTCTGTCTCGCGTGACCACTGTGGATTCACGTGGGGAATCAAGCTTTTTTTTATAATTTATTTATCAATGAAAATGACAGAAACTAAAATTAAAGGATACCTAGCTTGGGTTGCCTCCCAAGTAGTGCTTCTTTAACGTCCCGAGCCTGACTCAAGTCACCCCTAAGGGTTAATCCGGAGGAAGAAACGGCTTGTAATTTGGGACTGATTCCCCATGGTCATGCCTTATCATTTGCCCATTCACCTTGAAGTTACCAGAGGCCCCTTCTAACTCTACTGTTATGCGAGGACAAACTTGGAGGACCTTGAATGGTCCTGACCACCTCGATCTTGGCTTTCCCGGAAAGAGTTTCAACCTTGAGTTGTCAAGAAGTAACGCTTGCCCGGGCTCAAGCTCCCTAGGCAAGATGTGTGTGTCCCGCCTTTCCTTAGTCCGCTTTTTGTGGTTTGCTTGCTTGCAGATCCCGGACAACTCATTTAAATCCAAAAGCCCTCTATAATCGGCACATACTCTCCACTCCGTGATGGTCCCTTTTGGGATCAACTGGTTGTTTTCATTGACCACCACGGTTGTGCCACCTTTCAACTTTGGTGCTTTATCCTCTTTTTCTATGCCCTTGTTGTTGCTCTCTTCCCTTGCACATTCATCCCTTGGGGAACTCGGTAAGGCTTCCATGTCTTTCAACCACTCGAGATAGACCTCATCCCCCAAAGGGTCTTTTTTCTCACTATCATCATCATGGGATTTTACCAACACTTGAGCAAGTGAAGAACCATGGGATTCTCTAGTTGCCTTTGCCTTGACAGTTGGATCCACCATATCCACTCGATACACTTCCGACCTCTCTGCAGGGTGCTTCATTGCTTCAAAGAGATTAAAGACTACCTCATCATCTTGCACCCTTAGAGTGAGTTTCCCTTGTCGCACACCTATCAAGGTACCCCCAGTGGCCAAGAAGGGCCTACCCAATATGAGAGGGATCTCGGCGTCTTCATCCATATCTAGCACTACAAAGTCCACCGGAAATATGAGCTTGTCCACCTTTACTAACAAGTCTTCGACCACCTGGTGGTGAACGCCGGCAAGTGTACCGGGTCGTCGCAAGTAATAAAATAAACACGGTAAGTAATTACCGAGGTCGAACTCAGGGATTGGGCTACCAATTTGACTAATCCGCGGGAAATCCGATACGTTTGGTCAAGTTACATAAGGTGGTTGAGAGAGAGAAGAGAGGATCGATATTCAATTAACAAATCTAATAAAACTAAACTATTAAAATCTGAAATTAAAATGTCCAAGGTCACAAATCCACCTACCCAACATGCATACCCAAGTGATGATGAATTCCTCCCTAAGTTCAATTACAATGTCAACCGGGACCCCCAAATTCTCCTAAATCCACTCTCGTGCTCATTAGGACGTATTCGACGATTGGATTAATTACTTACTAGGTCTCATAATCCTAATCTCGAATTTGGTTAATTCTTGTTCCCTATATGGTTGCACTAATCTCCTACTCACTCTCGTGCAATATTCGATTAGTGATCCCAATTCAAGTTCTAAAACGCGAATCACCGTTCGGCCTCAAACACGTTTAACTAATTAATCACGCAAAACATATGATCAATGCATTCAAATCAGAATTGGAAAACAAGAATTGAATTAAAGGAGAAAGACATACATCATATCGGATTTACATCGCCATGGGTGGCTTCATCGTTCCCTCGGACGAGGGGATTAGTTCCTCATGCTCATAGACAAACAATCGGAACTCATCCTAAGACTAAGAATAAGAAAAGAGAAGAGGAGACGCAACCCCAGAATAAGGATTCTAAAAGATCTCTAATCAGTTCGGATCCAAAAGTCCTCTAATTATGTTCTGCAGTGCCTTATTTATAGGGAGGCCACGCGTCACGGCCGTGATGGTCATCACGGCCAGGCCGTGACGGCTTCTGTTTCTGGCGCACTTCTGGAATTTAAACCCTCGCGACGCGAAGGATGTCTCGCGACACGATCCTTCTTTTCACGGCCCGTGATGTGAATCACGGCTAGGCCGTGATGGTCTCTGACTTGTGTGGCTTTTAGGTCACGGCCGTGATATACATCACGGCTAGGCCGTGATATACATCACGGGTAGGTCTCTGTCTTCCCGGGTCTTCAAACTCTCGCGAGGCGAGCTTCCTCTCGCGGGGCGAGAATCTCCAGAATGGCAATCTCCACGATTTCTTGACTTTCCTTAATTCTCAGAGCTTCACTTATTGACCTGAAAACAACACAAGCAACCACAAGCGTAATTCTATCCAAAAGAAGCTAAAAACTACACAAAAGACGCAAAACGAGTCAAAGTCCAACTTAGGAACAAAACAAGGCAAATTTGGGCGAAAACGAGAGTGAACTCGAATAAATTGGCACATAAACCCTAGTTCATCTAGTCATAAAACTAGATAAGCCAGAGGCTTATCAAACACCCCAAACTTAAACCTTGCTTGTCCCCAAGCAAGCTTAAAACTCAAAAACGACTCAAGACTTGGCAAGCCTAAAGGAATCAATCGATTTCGCACAAATTTCATGTAATCAAAACAGTTTTTCTCCAATGATCTCCCCCCTACATCAATGTAATCCCCACATTCATTTACTTTAAACAATTGAGAACTTATCATTCATGCAATCATTAATCTAAGTTGAGGATCAAAGCGACACACACAAAGGAAGATCACCTATTCCAAACAATTGCCTTCCTCACAAGGGTATGTAAAATTTCACTCGTTCGCTCAATTCGTCAAGGCTTTCAACTTTTTCACTCAATTTCACTTATCAAGAGCACTTCCCATGAATTTGATTTTCATCTCAAAAGTAGTTCCCACGAAAACATGTATGCAACATCAGAAGGTCTTTTAAAGGTTGTAATGGGGCCTGGCTCAGGGTAGGATAATGAAGGATATTTAGGCTTAAGTCCCTAGGAACTAAGAGAGCATGAGCATTTTGACACTTTTTCCACTCAAATTCCTTTTTCCATTTTTCATTTGGGCTCGGGTGACTACATCCTTTTCCTTGGTAATTTTTTTGTTTTGCCCCTTTTCTTTTTGGCAATTTTTTTTGTTTTCTTCTTTTCTTTTCCTTTCTTTTTGCCTTGGGTCAACCTTTATTTTCTTTTTCTCATCCCAATATGACATATCACCTCGTAGCCACCCCAAACTTAGTTTCTCACAACTCTTTTCTCATTAAGCTTTCATGCTCTCCTAATCCTAAGATTGGGTTAACATGGTTTTTTCATATTTCGGCTCATAATATAGGGTCATAAAGAAACAATAGGCTAATTAGGCTCAATGTGGCTGACTAGGGAACATGCATGAGGGATGGTTCATTTTAGGCCAAGTAGTTATTTCAAAGAAAATCGCCTAAATCATTTGATGCAACACATAATCATGCAAACCATAAAGAGATTCAAGCAAATTCGGGAAATTTCAACTTAAAAGTGATTTCACACATTCAAAAACAGAGTTGGAGGCTCAAATCCTCACCTGGACATTTTGCAAATTGTTTGACCGAGATACGATTCCTAGTGTGTGCACCCCCTCACCCCAAACTTATCATAAATCAAGTAATCACAATAAAATTCTCAAAGTTCAATTTTCAATTTTTAAGTGGGGATAAACTTTTCTAATTTCAGAACTTAGGGGAAATCATCAATGGTCAAATAATTCATGCAATCAATCTATTCTCAATTTAATTCAATATCCAACAAGCTTGCCCGACACACATTCATACACAAACTCTTGATCTTCTCAAATTATTCAAGAGTGACAAACAAAAACAAAACAAAAACAAAAGCAAAACAAAAGTTAGGAAAAGAGAGGGATACCTAGCTTGGGTTGCCTCCCAAGTAGCGCTTGTTTAAAGTCCCGAGCCTGACTTATTAAGAAGCAACCACCTGGATCCCATAGTCTGTGGTACAATGGCCAAGAGATGCTCATTATGTGAGATTCTCCACCCGGATCAAATGGTAATTGGAGTGGAGATCGTAGCAGCAATATGACTTTATCATCAACTTCACCCAGCCAGTGTGTGAAAACTCCATTGACCTTTGTAATTATGAATCCACTTCCTCTCGGGTCAAATGGTGTTTTCTCGAGGAAGTGTGCCAGACGAGTGGAAGGGTCTAACTTACCCATGTCCACACATGCATGTAAGCCAACATAGTTATCCAATGCATCAAAATCAGGTTGCTTGACAAGCATGGTGAAATCCTCTGCCACTTTATCTTCATCTTGATCTCTACCCCCTTGCTCTGGTGCCTTGTCCTTTGCCAACTCCTCTTCCTTAGGTTGCTCTTTCTCAACATGTGGTTGTCCCGGGGCCTTGTTGCTTGTCAATTCCTCTTCCTCCGGTTGTTCTTCCTCAACATGTGGTAGTTCTTCCTCAACTCCCTGAGAACTAGTTACATCCCAGTCATATCCCAACACCCCACTGCTTCTAGTTGTTGTGGCATTGCATTGGTTCTTAGGGTCGTTCTCGGTATCAACTGGGAAAGTCTCTGGGGGATGCTCATTTAGTTGCCTTGCGAGTTGGGCAATCTGCATCTCTAGATTCTGAAGTGCCATCCCTGTATGAGTTGCCAACTTGTCAATGGCTACGTTTGTATTGATTGACACTTTCTCAAGTGTCGCACTCAACTTCTCAAAAGCCAACTCCCAAGGTTGTCTTCCACCATTCTGTTGAGGTTGTTGTTGCCAATTTTGTTGAGGTTGTGGTTGCCAGGCTAGACCATCGTCAGCAATACTCCAAGCGAAATCCGGATGGTCTCTACTCATATCACCCCAATACTGATTCTGACTCTGATAGTTGTTCTGGGGCATGCTGTCATTATGCCATGGTTCCACATATACTTGAGGGAAGTAGAACGGACAACTCCAAGTGTCATGGTTCCCATTACAATATTCGCAACCCGGAAGCATTCCTTCGTGTACCTCGCATACAAAACAAGGCAAGACCAAGTGGAATCAAAGAAGTAAAGAGAGATAGTAGAAAATAAAAAGAAAAAAAATAAAAAAAATAAGAACAAAAATAACTTAACCAAATAATCAAACTCCCTAAAATTAGGAAAATTGGTTGTGCCAATCCCCGGCAACGGCGCCAAAAACTTGGTGGTGAACGCCGGCAAGTGTACCGGGTCGTCGCAAGTAATAAAATAAACACGGTAAGTAATTACCGAGGTCGAACTCAGGGATTGGGCTACCAATTTGACTAATCCGCGGGAAATCCGATACGTTTGGTCAAGTTACAGAAGGTGGTTGAGAGAGAGAAGAGAGGATCGATATTCAATTAACAAATCTAATAAAACTAAACTATTAAAATCTGAAATTAAAATGTCCAAGGTCACAAATCCACCTACCCAACATGCATACCCAAGTGATGATGAATTCCTCCCTAAGTTCAATTACAATGTCATACGGGACCCCCAAATTCTCCTAAATCCACTCTCGTGCTCATTAGGACGTATTCGACGATTGGATTAATTACTTACTAGGTCTCATAATCCTAATCTCGAATTTGGTTAATTCTTGTTCCCTATATGGTTGCCCTAATCTCCTACTCACTCTCGTGCAATATTCGATTAGTGATCCCAATTCAAGTTCTAAAACGCGAATCGCCGTTCGGCCTCAAACATGTTTAACTAATTAATCACGCAAAACATATGATCAATACATTCAAATCAGAATTGGAAAACAAGAATTGAATTAAAGGAGAAAGACATACATCATATCGGATTTACATCGCCATGGGTGGCTTCATCGTTCCCTCGGACGAGGGGATTAGTTCCTCATGCTCATAGACAAACAATCGGAACTCATCCTAAGACTAAGAATAAGAAAAGAGAAGAGGAGACGCAGCCCCAGAATAAGGATTCTAAAAGATCTCTAATCAGTTCTGATCCAAAAGTCCTCTAATTCTGTTCTGCAGTGCCTTATTTATAGGGAGGCCACGCGTCACGGCCGTGATGGTCATCACGGCCAGGCCGTGACGGCTTCTGTTTCTGGCGCACTTCTGGAATTTAAACCCTCGCGACGCGAAGGATGTCTCGCGACGCGATCCTTCTTTTCACGGCCCGTGATGTGAATCACGGCTAGGCCGTGATGGTCTCTGACTTGTGTGGCTTTTAGGTCACGGCCGTGATATACATCACGGCTAGGCCGTGATGGTCTCTGTCTTCCCGGGTCTTCAAACCCTCGCGAGGCGAGCTTCCTCTCGCGGGGCGAGAATCTCCAGAATGGCAATCTCCACGATTTCTTGACTTTCCTTAATTCTCAGAGCTTCACTTATTGACCTGAAAACAACACAAGCAACCACAAGCGTAATTCTATCCAAAAGAAGCTAAAAACTACACAAAAGACGCAAAACGAGTCAAAGTCCAACTTAGGAACAAAACAAGGCAAATTTGGGCGAAAACGAGAGTGAACTCGAATAAATTGGCACATAAACCCTAGTTCATCTAGTCATAAAACTAGATAAGCCAGAGGCTTATCACCACCCCATAAGGATATTTTATAGAATGATCGGCGAGTTGGAGTGACATCCGTGTATCCTTGACTTCTTTGATCCCCAACCTCTTCATCATAGAGAGGGGCATCAAGTTGATGCTTGCCCCTAGATCACACAATGCCTGCCCTAGAGTCATCCCCCCAATGGTGCATGGTATCGAAAAAGAACCGGGATCCTTCAGCTTTGGAGGTAGTTTTCTTTGAAGAATGGCACTACACTCCTCGGTCAAAGCAACAATTTCCTCATCCACTATTCTCCGCTTCTTGGAGAGAAGCTCCTTCATAAACCGGGCATAAGATAGCATTTTTTCCAAGGCTTCCGCAAATGGAATGTTAATTTGAAGTTTGCGGAAGACATCAAGGAATCTGTTGAACTGCTTATCCTGTTGAGGCTTCTTCAATCTTTCAGGATACGGTACCTTCATGTAGAGCGGGAGGTCTTGGGGTTCAACCCACTTCTTCTTTCGGAACTCTTCATCCACAAGTTTTAGCCTTCCCCCTTGCTCCGGTGCCTTGTCACTTGCCAACTCCTCTTTCTCAGGCGGCTCTTTCTCAACATGTGGTTGTTCAGGGGCCTTGTCTTCCTGAGAACTAGTTGCACCCCTGTTAGATCCCAACACCTTACCGCTCCTAGATTGTGAATTGATGCCCCTGTATGCGTTGCCAACTTGTCAACTGTCACATTCACCTTCTCTGTGTTGATTACCATCTTTTCCATTGCCGCATTCATCTTCTCAAAAGCCATTTCCCAAGGCTGCCTTCCACTATCTGTTATTTGCAACTGATTAGGCCCCGGAAGAGCCTGCTGAGTATTGCGCTGCTGCATCCCAATGTTTGGTCTCAGACCCTGTTGAGGTTGTTGTTGCCCGGATAGACCACCACTAGCATTACTCCAAGCAAAACCCGGATGGTCTCTCCTCATATACCTTCTATTCTGATTCTGACTGTAGTCATTCTGTCTGTTCCTCTGATAGTTATTCTGGGGCACAGTGTCATAGAAGTTGTGGCATGAGTCCACATGTTCCTGAGAGAAGTTGAGCGGACAACTATGAGTGTCATGATTTCCATTACAATTGTCACAACCCGGAGGCATCCCCTCATGTATCACATTAACCCTTTTGTTTCCAGACAAAGCCTCATTCTGCATCTTCAACAATCTGTTTTGCTCAAGAATGGCTTCCATTGTCGCTGAACTGATTCCACTTGAGGTTTCCCTACCACGGTTGTAATCATTATATGACATCTTTTCCAATAATGCCCTTCCATCCTCAGCTGATAAATAGGAAAAAGAACCGCCAGCTGCGGCATCACAGTTCATCTGATAGCGTCCCCTCAACCCATTAAAGAAATGCTGAACTTTGGAGACCGGGTCAAAGAACGCTGAAGGGCATCTTCTAAGGAGCCCGTTGTACCTCTCCCAAGCTTCATTATAAGTTTCATCTTCTGTCTGCCTGAAAGATGTAACGGCTACTCTTGCTTGTGCCGCTTTATGAGGAGGAAAATATTTGGTTAGGAACTTTTGTGCCATTTGCTCCCAAGTTCTGATGCTGTTCCTATCCAAGTTGTCAACCCAATCGCGAGCGACATCCCTAAGAGAGAGAGGGAAAAGCCGCAAGCGAAACTCATCTTGTGAGACTCCTCTTGTCTTCTGCAAGTCACAAGCTTCAAGGAAGCGAGTGATGTGTCTATGAGGGTCCTGTTTGCCACTCCCATCAAACTGATTCTCACGGATCTGGAATGTGACACATCCTTCCTCTCTGAAGGAGTCTGTATTTAGGTTGCCCCTCACAATAGAAGAATCACAATCACCCAAGCTGGGTAGATCGTACTCGAAGAGAGGCTTGTAACGAGGAGGAGGAGGAGGGTTTTCTTCAGCCATGTCCTCTATTTTAATTCCTTCAAGTCTCTTCCGTTCCCTGGCTTCTTTCCTTAATCTTGTCTCGGTCCTGGTGATCTCTGAATCAAATAGCAGGTCCTCTTGTGAAAGGGTACCTCGCATACAAAAACACGGCAAGACCAAGTGGAATCAAAGAAGTAGAAAGAAATAATAGCAATTAAATAAAAGAAAATAAAAATGAAAGTCAGCTTAACCAAACAACCGAATTTCCTAAAAATTAGGAAAATTGGTTGTGCCAATCCCCGGCAACGGCGCCAAAAACTTGTTGAGTCACCGGCAAGTGTACCGGGTCGTCGCAAGTAATAAAAGAAACACGGTAAGTAATTACTGAGGTCGAACTCAGGGATTGGGCTACCAATTCAACTAATTCGCGGGAAATCCGATACGTTTGGTCAAGCGAAGAAAGTGGTTGAGAGAGAGATTAAGATCGCAATTCAAATAACAAATCAAATAAAGCTAATTAACTAAAAATCAGGAATTAAAATATCTAGGGTCTCAAATCCACCTACCCAATCATGCATAGTACCCAAGTGATGATGTATTCCTCCCTAAGTTCAATTACAATGTCAACCGGGACCCCCAAATTCTCCTATATCCACTGTCGTGCTCAATAGGACGTATTCGAAGATTGGATTAATTACTTACTAGGTCTCATAATCCTAATCATCAAATTCTATTAAATCTTGTTCCCTATACGGTTGCACCGATCTCCTACTCACTCTCGTACAATATTCGATCGATGATCCCAATTCAAGTTCTAAAACGCGAATCGCCGATCAGCCTCAACACGTTTAACTAGTTAATCACACAAGCATATGATCAACACATTCAAATCAGAATTGGAAAACAAGAATTGAATTAAAGGGGAGAAAAACATACATCACATGAACAATATATTGCCATGGGTGGCTTCATCGATCCCTTAGACGAGGGGATTAGTTCCTCATGCCCCAAAGGACAAACGAACAATCGGCAATAATCTCCATAATAAAATAAGAAAAGAAAAGAGAAGGGAGACACGGCTC
This sequence comes from Sophora flavescens, assembly GCA_030762895.1. Lineage (NCBI taxonomy): Eukaryota > Viridiplantae > Streptophyta > Magnoliopsida > Fabales > Fabaceae > Sophora > Sophora flavescens. Next base: position 10,626,434 of record CM061066.1, read on the forward strand.
CAGAAACAAGGATTCGTCCTAAAACTGATCTAAAACAAGTGAGTATCCAAGGTCCCCCAATCTGATCTGAAACAGCCTATAAATAGGGATTCTGGTTCTCGGATGCTCGCGGGGCGAACCATATTTCGCGAGGCGAACATTAGTTTTGGTGGGCTTTCAATTTGGATTCTCGCGAGGCGAGAGTGTGTTCGAGGGCCGAGTCTTCAAACCTTATTCTGTCCCAGCCGTGACCTTCATCAAGGCTAAGCCGTGATAGTCTCTGTCTTCCAGGGTCTTCAAACTCTAGCGGGGCGATCTTCCTCTCGCGGGGTGAGTCTTCAAACCTTAATCTGTCACAGCCGTGACCTTCATCACGGCTAGGCCGTGATGGTCTCTGTCTTCCAGGTCTTCAGTTTCTCGCGAGGCGAGAAGCCTCTCGCGTGGCGATCCGGAATTGATGACTATTGCTGTTTTGCCGATCTTCAGGCTCGCGAGGTGAGCATCTACTCGCGGGGCGAGTATCACCAGAATGGAAATTTCCACTGTTTCCTTGACTCGAAGTGCTTCCTTGACTCTTGGAGCTTCACTTCTAACCTGAAACAATAAAAAGAAACAAAAAGCGTAATTCTATTCAAAATAGACTAAAAACTACTAAAAATGCCTAGAACGAGTCAAAGTCTACTTTGGAACAAAACAAGGCCAAATTTGGGTGAAAACGAGATTGAACTCGAATAATTTGCACAAAAACCACAGTCCATCTAGTTAATTAGGCAGCACCAATTCGGAGGATTGCCTTCGGAGGACCCGACTGATCACGTAGAAACATTCTTGGAGTTCACAGATGCAATTAGGATTCATGGTGCCCCGGTCGATGCTATACGCTTAAGGTTATTCCCCTCATCTCTGACTGGAAAGGCAAAGGCTTGGCTAAAGCAATTGCCCGCCAACACCTTGTCTACTTGGGACCAACTGGAACAGACGTTCTTGGAGAAATTCTTTCCTCCATCCAAGACGGCCTACATACGAACCTAGATCACCGGCTTCTTCCAAAAAGACGGAGAATCCTTATTGGAAGCTTGGGATCGCTACAAGGGACTGCTGGAGTCTTGCCCACACCATGGACTCGAGAGGTGGTTACTAGTGCACACCTTCTACAACGGATTGGACTACTCTTTGAAGGTGTCACTTGATTCTGCAGCTGGTGGAGCCTTTATGAACAGGCCTCTGACCGAGGCATTCAACATCATTGAAAACGTGGCCACCAACTACCACCAATGGGGTTCAGAAAGAGGTAATAACCCGAACAAGATTTCGGGGGGTAAGTTTGAAGTTAATAGCACTGATCTTATAATGTCAAAAATAGACTCACTTAATAAACGTTTTGATCGGCTTGAAAGGGCTAATGTGAGTGCAATAGGTGCTACTAACCTTGTTTGTGAGATTTGTGGAATGCAGGGACACGGCATCATGGAGTGCCCACGAGGTATTGCTCATGGATCCAGCGCTTCGGAGGAACAAGTGAACGCTTGTCACAACTTCTACGACACAAACCCGAAGTTGCCCAATTATGCTCCCCCAAATCCCTACAACCAAAGGAAGAACAACCCTTACCTCTCCTACGGCAACTACAGCAACACGCTGAACCATGAGTTCCAAGAGGGCCAAGGTAATAGGATACCCGCACCGGGGTATCCTCAGGTACAGAAATCTAGACTCGAGTCTTTATTGGAAAGTTTTGTTGAAGCTCAAACAAAACAAAATGAGGAGTTTAGACAGCAAGGCAGGGCAGTAAACGAGGCAATAAAAGAGCTAGCATCTAAGGTAGACAACTTAGCAATTCATAACAAGATGCTAGAAACCCAGATTGCCCAACAAGCCAGCACATACACTAGACCTAAGGGTACATTCCCGGGTCAACCCGAAGCTAATCCCATTGAGCATTGTAATGCCATACACTTGAGGGATGATAAGCTTGGGGTGGGGGAAAAGGACGTGGAACCGGAGGAGGACATGAGCGAAGATGAAGAGCCAGAACCAAAGTATGTCCCTCCACCACCGTACCAACCCCCGATACCTTTCCCACAAAGGTTGGTCAAGAGAAAGCAAGTAGACATAGAAGCTAAAATGCCTCCTAAACTGAAAGACCCAGGTAGCTTCTCTATCGCTTGCTCAATTGAACAAGTGCAAATCGACCGAGCCTTATGTGACTTAGGGGCTAGTGCAAGCTTGATGCCCCTCACTATCTTGGAAAGGTTGGGAACCAAAGAGTTGAGTCCATTCAAATTCTCCTTACAATTTGCGGATGGCTCAACTAGGACTCCTCTAGGCATACTAGAGAACGTTCCTGTAAAGGTAGGGAAATTCTTCATCCCTACCGATTTCCTGGTATTGGATATGAAAGGGAATTCTGAATTCCCCATCATTTTAGGAAGGCCATTCTTGGCCACCGCTGGAGCAGTAATAGATGTAAGGAATGGCAAACTCTCTCTAAATGTAGAGGAAGGTAGGGTCGATTTTGAATTTACTAACTCATATAACAGCCCTCCTTTTGAGAGCCATGTGTGCAGGATCGATATCACGTCTCCAGTGGTAAAGGAAGAGCTCAACATGGAAGCAACTCCGAAGATTTGCATGGCTGATGATGCACCAAATGGTGATGGAGTTGGAGTTGCTGATCATGTGGAAACAAAACTTCCGCCGGGAGGGAGTAAGGCCAGGGAGCTCCGAGAGAAAAGAGCGAAGCGGAAGCGCAACTGGCCGTATGAGCAGAATCAGCTTTTCGAAGGAGTTCCATGGAGGAGAAGTGTTCCTGCACTTCTACGCCCAGCCAACCCCGGTTGATTGAAGGAAGTTTGGTCAAGCTTAGGACCGTAAACAAGCGCTTCTTAGGAGGCAACCCAAGTTTTCTTTCCCTTTTCCTTTTATTTTTGAATTTATCTCTTGAATAATTTGAGAAGATCAAGAGGCAAAAATCATAAATTAATAGATTTGTCTAGTGTTCTCGGGTTAAAGAGGAAGGAAGAACAAAAAGAGCAAGGACTGATAAAGTCAGAAGCCATCACGCCCAGGCCGTGATAATGGTCACGGCCGTGATGAGCTAATAAAGGAGATCAGAATTGATCACGGCCTACCCGTGATGAGCCTCACGGCCGTGATACAGTTTCCAACAAGTTTTTGACTGGAATGTGAGCCAACACCCGCTACCACCTCGGTAAGTTGTTCCATTTTTTCTCCTCTCTCCGACTTGATTATTTACATTGGGGACAATGTAAGTTTTAAGCTTGGGGTAGGGGTATTTTTGAAAAATTTTGCATTTTTGCATTTTTCATGTTGTATTCATATAGGCATAGGTTTGCATGATCACATTCTCTAGATTGCCCCTCACTTAGATTATGCATCTAATTGTGAGAACTTGGTGCCAAATGAATTGAGATAGTGAATTTTTTAACCCAATTTTGTTTTCTCTTATGATAAGGCTAAAAATAAAAATTCTTGAGATGATCTTTCGATAGTTGATAATTAGCATGTGGTTCCTTGAATCTGTATTTCTCACTGATTTTTGAACTACTAAATGTACGATTTTGAGCCAAAAAGGGGTACTCACTAAATCTACCCCATTCCTTGTGATAGAGTGTTTTAATCCCTCTTGGATCGTATTCTCTAGAACTTGACTTGAAACCGTTTTGAAACTTGAAAATTTTTGAAAACATTTTTGAAAATGATTGATGCACTAGGTATTTTTCCGGTCTTCTGAGCTTTGATTGATTAAATGCTACCCCTTAGTTGCCCAATTTTGAGCCTAAAAGAATAAAATACTTTTCTTGGTACCTTGAATTACTTTGATGAATAATGTTTGATATGGCACCTTTTAAAGTAGTACAAAAGGGTAAAAAGGTAGTTTGAAAAAGTATGGGATGAGAAAGTTAGAAAATATTTCTCTTGAGCTAAAAATCTCCCCATCTCCAAATAAATAAAATGAAATAAACACAAAAAAAAAATGGAGAAGGGGATGACAAAAGAAAGTGAGAAATAAAAATAAAAAGAAAGAAAGGTGGAAAAATGAATCAAAGCCCAAAAAGGTATTTTAGAAGGTGTCATGCTTTGCAAAGTTTGATAATTTGTTTAACCTTCTTGAAATTTCCTTTTCTTGATCTCCCCACCTGACAATTAATCCCATGGCCACATTACAACCAAAGTAAAAGACCTCTTGATTCTTATGTGTTTTCATTAATAAAGTAGAGATTTGGTTAATAGTCAAGCCTATGGTAGAATACCTTCCTTGAGGAAATTGAGCGAAATGTCATATACCCTGGAACACTTGAGTGAGGTGAGACGAGTGCCTAAATCAGTGAGAATATGAATTTGAAGAACCTAAGCTTCTAATTGGACTTGAAATCGATCATCTCTTGGGGATTTATTCGAATGTGCCTGTCACTTGGATTAGTTTCTCGGGTTCTTGATTCACTATCCATGCTCTGATTATTTATATCTTCTAGCCTTAGTGATTGCATGAGGACAAGCAAAATCTTAAGCTTGGGGTGATTTGATGAGTGTGATTTCACCTCATCTTTGTCTATCATTTTGCATGCATTTTCATGTAGTTTAGGGACATTTAATTGGATTTTTGGTTATTTTTACTTTGGAACGGGTAAGGCGGTTTTCGTGGTGTTGTTTTGCAGAAATCAAGGGTAAAATGCTCAAGATCAACCATGATGGAGTTTGGATGAAGAAGGAGCTTGAAAAGTGAAGAAAATGAGCCAAACAGAGTCCATCACGGCCATGATCGAGCAAAACTAAAAAAGAAGAAAGACTGAAGTCAGAACCGGTCACGTCACGGCCGTGATGTCCATCACGGCCGTGACCTTTCACCCCCACAAGTCAGAATATGTCACGGCCTAGCCGTGATTCCTATCAAGGTCGTGACAGGTAAAACTTGAAGTTTCGCGACGCGAAAGTCCTCTCGCCTCGCGAGAATTTGAAATTTATAGAAGTGCCCGAGGCAGAAGCCGTCATGGCCTGGCCGTGATGGCCATCACGGCCGTGACGCGCATTACTTGGACCTGAAGCAACTGAATTGGATCAGAATTTGAGTTAGATTGGGATTCAAACTTCCCACATCTATAAATAAGGACCCAGGCAGAAGCAGAAGGGGGACTGAGACTTTTTGGGCTGCTATCACTTAGGCTTTAATCTAGGATCTCTCTTCTCCTTCTCCTTCTTCTTCTTCTCTGATTTTCTATTTTCATGTTATTTGTAATCAAGCTTGTCGTCTCCATGACAAGGCTTGAGTAGTAGCTTAGTTTCTAGGGATTGGGGCCATGCCCGAGATCTGATTTATGTTATTAATTTGATGTAATATCTTTGTTAATTTCGATTTTGTTTTAGATCTGATTTCTAGTATTTGAATCACTCGTAAATTCGGTGGCCACTTGTTTACGTGTCATAGGCATTCTAAGGAGGAACCTAGCGGAGAACTTAGGTGTCGGATCTATAGAGTCAGACTTGGGACTGAAATCACGAGAGTTAGAAGCCGTCCTACGAGGATCACTGAGTTGTCACGAAACGCAAAGGGTCCAATCTGAATTCGACTACCACGGGAGTACGGGTTGGTTCAATTGGGCACGGTTTTTGTAACCCGAAAGGGAGCTTAAACTATTAGAGGATAAACTCGCCTTCAAGGCAATTTCGATAATTAACAAGGGTAAATCAGATTAGTAACATAAACAGCCTCGTAGGTAACCCAAATCCCTAGGAATCCATTTAGATCCAAAAACCACAAATAGATTTGTTTTATTTATCTCTTAATTCAAATTCAAAACCTTTTCAATATCAAAATCTTTTTATACAGTCCAGCTTTATCATTTAACAATTAGTTGCGATTTGAGATAACAGTCTCTGTGGGATCGATATCTTTTATTACTTGGCGACGAATCCGGTACACTTGTCGGAATCGCACGTGCGCTCGCACGTCCACCATCCCAAAACCCTAAATTTAACCAAGAAACCTAATTTTAATTCAAAACCCTAAATTTTGACCCTAAACCCTAAATTTAACCTAGAACCCAGAGCCCTAATTTTGACCCAAAACCCCAATTTAGACCCAAAACCTAATTTAGACCCAAAAACCCTAATTCTAACCCTATTTTTGTCCCAAAACCCATTTTTTAACTCAAAAGCCGACACCTTATTTTTGACCCAATACCCAAATTTGGATCCTAAACCCTAAACCCTAATTTAGACCCAAAACCCAAATTTGGACCCTAAACCGTAATTTTGACCGAAAACCCAAAACCCTAATTCTGACCCCAAAACCCTAATTTAGACCCAAAACCCTAATTCTGATCCAAAACCCTAATTCGAACCCTATTTTTTACCTTACACCCTAAATTTGACCAAGAACCTTATTTTCGACCCAAAACCCTAATTTTAGCGCAAAACCCAAATTCTAACCCTATTTTTGACCCAAAACCCTATTTTTAACTCAAAACACAAATTCAAACCCTAAACCCTAATGTTGACCCAAAACCCTAAATTTGACCCAGAACCCTAAAATTTACCCAAAACCCTAATTCAAACCATAAACCCTAATTTTGAGCCAAACCCGAAATTTTGGCCCAAAACCCAAATTATAACCCAGAGCCCTAATTTTGACCCAAAACCCTAATTCTGACCCAAAACCCTAATTTAGACACAAAACCCTATTTTTAACCCAAAACCCTAATTCAAAGCCTAAACCCTAATTTTGACCATAAACCCTAATTTTAATCCAAAACCTTAAATCTAAACCAAAACCCTAATTCTACCCCTATTTTTGTCCCAAAATCCTAAATGGAACCCAAAACCCTAATTTTAATCCAAAACCCTAAATTTAGACCCTAAACCCTAAATTTAACACAGAACCCTAAATTTAAACCAAAACCCTAATTTAGACCCAAAACCTAATTCTAACCCAAATTTAGACCCAAAACCCTAATTCTAACCCTATTTTTGACCCAAAACCCTAATTCTGACCCAAAACCGTAATTTTGACCCAAACACCTAATTCAAATCCTAAACCCTAATGTTGAACCAAAACCGAAATTTTGAAGCAAAACCCAAATTATAACCCAGAGCACTAATTTTAACCCAAAACCCAAATTCTGACCCAATACCCTAATTTAGACACAAAACCCTATTTTTAACCCAAAACCCTAATTCAAAGCCTAAACCCTAATTTTGATACTAAACCCTAAATTTGAACCAAAACCCTAATTTTAACCCAAAACCCTAATTCAACCCAAAACCCAAATTTTGACCCTAAACCCTAAATTTAACACAGAACCCTAAATTTAACCCAGAACCCTAAATTTAACCCAGAACCCTAAATTTGACCCGAAACCCTATTTTAACCCTAAACCCTAGTTCAAAGCCTAAACCTTAATTTTGACCCCTAAACCCTAAATTTGAACCAAAACCCTAATTCTAACCCTATTTTTGTCCCAAAACCCTAAATTTAACCCAGAACCCAAATTTTAATCCAAAACCCTAAATTTTGACCCTAAACCCTAAATTTAACCAGGAACCCTAATTTTGACCCAAGACCCTCATTTAGACCAAAAAACCCTAATTCTAACCCTATTTTTGTCCCAAAACCCTAATTCGAACCCTAAACCCTAATTTTGACCCAAAACCCTAATTTGGATCCAAAACCGAAATTTTGACTCAAAATAACCCAAATCCCTAATTTAGACCGAAAACCCTAATTCTGATCCAAAACCCTAATTCGAACACTTTTTGACCCAAAACCCTAAAATTGACCCAGAACCCTATTTTTGACCCTAAACCCTAATTTTAACGCAAAACCTTAATTCTAACCCTATTTTTGACCCAAAACCCTCTTTTTAACTCAAAAACCAAATTCAAACCTAAAACCCTAAATTTTACCCAAAACCCTAATTCAAACCATAAACCCTAATTTTGAGCCATACCCGAAATTTTGACCCAAAACCCAAATTATAACCCAGAGCCCTAATTTTGACCCAAAACCCTAATTTAGACAAAAAAACCCTATTTTAAACCCAAGACCCTAATTCAAACCTTAAACCCTAATTTTAACCCAAAACCCTAATTTTGATCCTAAACCCTAAATTTCAACCAAAACCCTAATTCTGACCCTATTTTTGTTCCAAAACCCTAAATTTAACCCAGAACCCTAATTTTAATCCAAACCGCTAAATTTTGACCCTTAACCCTAAATTTAACCCAGAACCCTAAATTTGACCCATAACCCTAATTTAGACACAAAAACCCTAATTCTAACGCTATTTTTGTCCCAAAATCCTTTTTTTAACTCAAAACCCGACACCTTAATTTTGACCCAAAACCCTAATTTAGACCCAAAACCCTAATTCTAACCCTATTTTTGTCCCAAAACCCAATTCTTTACTCAAAACCCTAAATGAAACCCTAAACCCTAATTTTGACCCAAAACCCATAATTTTGACCCAAAACCGACATTTTGACACAAAATAACCCAAAGCCCTAATTTAAACCCAAAACCCTAATACGAACCCTATTTTTGACCCAAGATCCTAAATTTGACCCAGAACCCTATTTTTGACCCTAAACCCTACTTTTGACGCAAAACCTTAATTCTAACCCTATTTTTGACCCAAAACCCTACTTTTAACTCAACAGCCAAATTCAAACCCTAAACCCTAATGTTAACCCAAAACCATAAATTTGACCCAGAACCCGAATTTTGACCCAAAACCCGAATTTTGACCCAAAACCCTAATTCAAACCCTAAATTTGACCCAAAACAGAAATTTTGACCCAAAACCCAAATTATAACCCAGAGCCCTAATTTTGATCCAAAACCCCAATTTAGACCCAAAAGCCCTAATTCTAACCCTAATTTTGTCCCAAAACCCATTTTTTAACTCAAAAGCCGACAACTTATTTTTGACCCAAACCCCAAATTTGGACCCTAAACCCTAATTTAGACCCAAAACCCTAATTTGGACCCAAAACCGTATTTTTGACCCAAAATAACCCAAAGCCCTAATTTTGACCCAAAACCCTAATTCTGACCCCAAAACCCTAATTTTAAACCCAAAACCCTAATTCTGATCCAAAACCCTAATTCGAACCCTATTTTTTACCCTAAACCCTGAATTTGACCAAGAACCCTATTTTTGACCCAAAACCCTATTTTTAACTCAAAACCCAAATTCAAACCCTAAACCCTAATGTTGAACCAAAACCCTAAATTTGACCCAGAACCCTAATTTTTACCCAAAACCCTAATTCAAACCCAAAACCCTAATTTTGAGCCAAAACCTAAATTTTGACCCAAAACCCTAATTCCAACCCAAAACCCTAATTTAAACTCAAAACCCTATTTTTAACCCAAAACCCTAATTCAAAGCCTAAATCCTAATTTTGACCCTAAACCCTAATTTTAATCCAAAACCCTAAATCTTAACCAAAACCCCAATTCTAACCCTATTTTTGTCCCAAAACCCTAAATTGAACCCAAAACCCTAATTTTAATCCAAAACCCTCAAATTTGACCCTAAATTTAACCCAAAACCCTAATTTGGACCCAAAACCTAATTCTAACCCTAATTTAGACCCAAAAACCTAATTCTAACCCTATTTTTGACCCAAAACCCTAATTCTGACCCAAACCCGTAATTTTGACCCGAACACCTAATTCAAATCCTAAACCCTAATGTTGACCCAAAACCCTAAATTTGACCCAGAATTTTAATCCAAAACCAGAATTTTAACCCAAAACCCTAATTCAAACCCTAAACCCTAAATTTGACCCAAAACAGAAATTTTGACCCAAAACCCAAATTATAACCCAGAGCACTAATTTTGACCCAAAACCCAAATTCTGACCCAAAACCCTAATTTAGACACAAAACCCTAATTCAAAGCCTAAACCCTAATTTTGATCCTAAACCCTAAATTTGAACCAAAACCCTAATTCTAACTCTAGTTTTGTCCCAAAACCCTATTTTTAACTCAAAACCCTAATTCAACCCAAAACCCAAATTTTGACCCTAAACCCTAAATTTAACCCAGAACCATAAATTTGATATGAAACCCTATTTTTACCCTAAACCCTAATTCAAAGCCTAAACCCTAGTTTTGACCCTAAACCCTAAATTTGAACCAAAACCTTAATTCTAACCCTATTTTTGTCCCAAAACCCTAAATTTAACCCAGAACCCTAATTTTAATCCAAAACCCTAAATTTTGACCCTAAACCCTAAATTTAACCAGGAACCCTAATTTTGACCCAAGACCCTTATTTAGACCCAAAAACCCTAATTCTAACCCTATTTTTATCCCAAGACCCTAATTCAAACCTTAAACCCTAATTTTGACCCAAAACCCTAATTTGGATCCAAAACCGAAATTTTGATGCAAAATAACCCAAAGCCCTAATTTAGACCCAAAACACTAATTCTGATCCAAAACCCTAATTTTGACCCTTTTTTTGATCCAAAACCCTAAATTTGACCCAGAACCCTATTTTTGACCCTAACCCCTAATTTTAACACAAAACCTTAATTCTAACCCTATTTGTGACCCAAAACCCTCGTTTTAACTCAAAAACCAAATTCAAACCCAAAACCCTAAATTTGACCCAAATCCCGAATTTTGACCCAATATCCTAATTCAAACCCGAAACCCTAATTTTGACCGAAAACCGAAATTTTGACCCAAAACCCAAATTATAACCCAGAGCCCTGGTTTTGACCCAAAACCCTAATTCTGACCCAAAACCCTAATTTAGACAAAAAAAACCCTATTTTAAACCCAAAATCCTAATTCAAAGCCTAAACCCTAATTTTAACCCTAAACCCTAATTTTGATTCTAAACCCAAAATTTGAACCAAAACCCTAATTCTAACCCTATTTTTGTCCCAAAACCCTAAATTTAACCCAAAACTCTAATTTTAATCCAAACCCCTAAATTTTGACCCTAAACCCTAAATTTGACACATGACCCTAATTTTGACCCATAACCCTAATTTTGACCCAAGACTCTAATTTAGAACCAAAAACCCTAATTCTAACCCTATTTTTGCCCCAAAACCCTATTTTTAACTCAAAACCCGACATCTTAATTTTGTTCCAAAACACAAAATTTGACCCAAAACCCAAATTTAGACCCAAAACCCTAATTCTAACCCTATTTTTGTCCCAAAACCCTATTTTTTACTCAAAACCCTAATTTTGACCCAAAACCCTAATTTGGACCCAAAACCGAAATTTTGACCCAAAATAACCCAAAGCCCTAATTTTGACCGAAAACCCTAATTTAGACACAAAACCCTAATACGAACCCTATTTTTGACCCAAGACCCTAAATTTAACCCAGAACCCTAAATTTGACCCAAAACCCTATTTTTAAACCTAAACCCTAAATTTAACCAGGAACCCTAATTTTGACCCAAGACTCTAATTTAGACCCAAAACCCTAATTCTAACCCTATTTTTGTCCCAAAACCCAATTCTTTACTCAAAACCCTAAATGAAACCCTAAACCCTAATTTTGACCCAAAACTGACATTTTGACCCAAAATAACCCAAAGCCCTAATATAGACCCAAAACCCTATTTTTGACCCAAAACCCTAATACGAACCCTATTTTTGACCCAAGACCCTAAACCCTAATTTTAACGAAAAACCTTAATCTAACCCTATTTTTGACCCAAAACAATACTTTTAACTCAACAGCCAAATTCAAACCCTAAACCCTAATGTTGACCCAGAACCCTAAATTTGACCCAGAACCCTAATTTTGACCCAAAACCCGAATTTTGACCCAAAACCCTAATTCAAACCCTAAATTTAACCCAAAACAGAAATTTTGACCCAAAACCCAAATTATAACCCAGAGCACTAATTTTGACCCAAAACCCAAATTCTGACCCAAAACCCTAATTTAGACACAAAACCCTAATTCAAAGCCTAAACCCTAATTTTGATCCTAAACCCTAAATTTGAACCAAAACCCTAATTCTAACTCTATTTTTGTCCCAAAACCCTATTTTTAACTCAAAACCCTAATTCAACCCAAAACCCAAATTTTGACCCTAAACCCTAAATTTAACCCAGAACCGTAAATTTGATCTGAAACCCTATTTTTACCCTAAACCCTAATTCAAAGCCTAAACCCTAGTTTTGACCCTAAACCCTAAATTTGAACCAAAACCTTAATTCTAACCCTATTTTTGTCCCAAAACCCTAAATTTAACCCAGAACCCTAATTTTAATCCCAAACCCTAAATTTTGACCCTAAACCCTAAATTTAACCAGGAACCCTAATTTTGACCCAAGACCCTAATTTAGACCCAAAAACCCTAATTCTAACCCTATTTTTATCCCAAGACCCTAATTCAAACCTTAAACCCTAATTTTGACCCAAAACCCTAATTTGGATCCAAAACCGAAATTTTGACGCAAAATAACCCAAAGCCCTAATTTAGACCCAAAACCCTAATTCTGATCCAAAACCCTAATTTTGACCCTTTTTTTGATCCAAAACCCTAAATTTGACCCAGAACCCTATTTTTGACCCTAACCCCTAATTTTAACACAAAACCTTAATTCTAACCCTATTTGTGACCCAAAACCCTCGTTTTAACTCAAAAACCAAATTCAAACCCAAAACCCTAAATTTGACCCAAATCCCGAATTTTGACCCAATATCCTAATTCAAACCCGAAACCCTAATTTTGACCGAAAACCGAAATTTTGACCCAACACCCAAATTATAACCCAGAGCCCTATTTCTGACCCAAAACCCTAATTTAGACAAAAAAACCCTATTTTAAACCCAAAATCCTAATTCAAAGCCTAAACCCTAATTTTAACCCTAAACCCTAATTTTGATCCTAAACCCAAAATTTGAACCAAAACCCTAATTCTAACCCTATTTTTGTCCCAAAACCCTAAATTTAACCCAAAACTCTAATTTTAATCCAAACCCCTAAATTTTGACCCTAAACCCTAAATTTGACCCATGACCCTAATTTTGACCCATAACCCTAATTTTGACCCAAGACTCTAATTTAGAACCAAAACCCCTAATTCTAACCCTATTTTTGCCCCAAAACCCTTTTTTTAACTCAAAACCCGACATCTTAATTTTGTCCGAAAACACAAAATTTGACCCAAAACCCAAATTCTAACCCAAATTTAGACCCAAAACCCTAATTCTAACCCTATTTTTGTCCCAAAACCCTATTTTTTACTCAAAACCCTAATTTTGACCCAAAACCCTAATTTGGACCCAAAACCGAAATTTTGACCCAAAATAACCCAAAGCCCTAATTTTGACCGAAAACCCTAATTTAGACACAAAACCCTAATACGAACCCTATTTTTGACCCAAGACCCTAAATTTAACCCAGAACCCTAAATTTGACCCAAAACCCTATTTTTAAACCTAAACCCTAAATTTAACCAGGAACCCTAATTTTGACCCAAGACTCTAATTTAGACCAAAAAACCCTAATTGTAACCCTCTTTTTGTTCCAAAACCTTATTTTTTACTCAAAACCCTAATTCAAACCCAAAACCCTAATTTGGATCCAAAACCTAAATTTTGACCCGAAATAACCCAAAGCCCTAATTTTGACCCAAAACCCAAATTCTGTCCCAAAAACCCTAATTTAGACCCAAAACCCTAATTCGAACCCTAAATTTGACCCAGATCCTATTTTTGACCCTAAACCCTAATTTTAACGCAAAAACTTAATTCTAACCCTATTTTCGACACTAAACCCTAATGTTGACCCAAAACCCTATAATTGACCCAAAACCCGATTTTGACCAAAAACCCTAATTCAAACCCGAAACCCTAATTTTGACCGAAAATCGAAATTTTGACCCCAAACCCAAATTATAACCCAGAGTCCTAATTTTGACCCAAAACCCTAATTCTGACACAAAACCCTTTTTTAAACCCAAAATCCTAATTCAAAGCCTAAACCCTAACTTTAACCCTAAACCCTAGTTTTGATCCTAAACCCTAAATTTGAACCAAAACACTAATTCAAACCCTATTTTTGTCCCAAAACCCTAAATTTAACCCAGAACCCTAAATTTGACCCATAACCCTAATTTTGACCCAAGACCCAAATATTGACCCAAAACCTAATTTAGACACAAAAACCCTAATTCTAACGCTATTTTTGTCCCAAAATCCTTTTTTTAACTCAAAACCCGACACCTTAATTTTGACCCAAAACCCTTATTTAGACCCAAAACCCTAATTCTAACCCTATTTTTGTCCCAAAACCCAATTCTTTACTCAAAACCCTAAATGAAACCCTAAACCCTAATTTTGACCCAAAACCGACATTTTGACCCCAAACCCAAATTATAACCCAGAGTCCTAATTTTGACCCAAAACCCTAATTCTGACACAAAACCCTTTTTTAAACCCAAAATCCTAATTCAAAGCCTAAACCCTAACTTTAACCCTAAACCCTAGTTTTGATCCTAAACCCTAAATTTGAACCAAAACACTAATTCTAACCCTATTTTTGTCCCAAAACCCTAAATTTAACCCAGAACCCTAAATTTGACCCATAACCCTAATTTTGACCCAAGACCCAAATATTGACCCAAAACCTAATTTAGACACAAAAACCCTAATTCTAACGCTATTTTTGTCCCAAAATCCTTTTTTTAACTCAAAACCCGACACCTTAATTTTGACCCAAAACCCTTATTTAGACCCAAAACCCTAATTCTAACCCTATTTTTGTCCCAAAACCCAATTCTTTACTCAAAACCCTAAATGAAACCCTAAACCCTAATTTTGACCCAAACCGACATTTTGACCCAAAATAACCCAAAGCCCTAATATAGACCCAAAACCCTATTTTTGACCCAAAACCCTAATACGAACCCTATTTTTGACCCAAGACCCTAAACCCTAATTTTAACGCAAAACCTTAATTCTAACCCTATTTTTGACCCAAAACCCTACTTTTAACCCAAAACCCTAATTCAAACCCTAAATTTAACCAAAAACAGAAATTTTGACCCAAAACCCAAATTATAACCCAGAGCACTAATTTTGACCCAAAACCCAAATTCTGACCCAAAACCCTAATTTAGACACAAAACCCTAATTCAAAGCCTAAACCCTAATTTTGATCCTAAACCCTAAATTTGAACCAAAACCCTAATTCTAACTCTATTTTTCTCCAAAACCCTATTTTTAACTCAAACCCCTAATTCAGCCCAAAACCCAAATTTTGACCCTAAACCCTAAATTTAACCCAGAACCGTAAATTTGATCTGAAACCCTATTTTTACCCTAAACCCTAATTCAAAGCCTAAACCCTAGTTTTGACCCTAAACCCTAAATTTGAACCAAAACCTTAATTCTAACCCTATTTTTGTCCCAAAACCCTAAATTTAACCCAGAACCCTAATTTTAATCCAAAACCCTAAATTTTGACCCTAAACCCTAAATTTAACCAGGAACCCTAATTTTGACCCAAGACCCTAATTTAGACCCAAAAACCCTAATTCTAACCCTATTTTTATCCCAAGACCCTAATTCAAACCTTAAACCCTAATTTTGACCCAAAACCCTAATTTGGATCCAAAACCGAAATTTTGATGCAAAATAACCCAAAGCCCTAATTTAGACCCAAAACCCTAATTCTGATCCAAAACCCTAATTTTGACCCTTTTTTTGATTCAAAACCCTAAATTTGACCCAGAACCCTATTTTTGACCCTAACCCCTAATTTTAACACAAAACCTTAATTCTAACCCTATTTGTGACCCAAAACCCTCGTTTTAACTCAAAAACCAAATTCAAACCCAAAACCCTAAATTTGACCCAAATCCCGAATTTTGACCCAATATCCTAATTCAAACCCGAAACCCTAATTTTGACCGAAAACCAAAATTTTGACCCAAAACCCAAATTATAACCCAGAGCCCTGATTCTGACCCAAAACCCTAATTTAGACAAAAAAACCCTATTTTAAACCCAAAATCCTAATTCAAAGCCTAAACCCTAATTTTAACCCTAAACCCTAATTTTGATCCTAAACCCAAAATTTGAACCAAAACCCTAATTCTAACCCTATTTTTGTCCCAAAACCCTAAATTTAACCCAAAACTCTAATTTTAATCCAAACCCCTAAATTTTGACCCTAAACCCTAAATTTGACCCATGACCCTAATTTTGACCCATAACCCTAATTTAGACACAAAACCCTAATACGAACCCTATTTTTGACCCAAGACCCTAAATTTAACCCAGAACCCTAAATTTGACCCAAAACCCTATTTTAACCCTAAACCCTAAATTTAACCAGGAACCCTAATTTTGACCCAAGACTCTAATTTAGACCAAAAAACCCTAATTGTAACCCTCTTTTTGTCCCAAAACCCTATTTTTTACTCAAAACCCTAATTCAAACCCAAAACCCTAATGTTGACCCAAAACCCTAAATTTGACCCAACACACGATTTTGACCCAAAACCCTAATTCATACCCGAAACCCTAATTTTGACCGAAAACCGAAATTTTGACCCCAAACCCAAATTATAACCTAGAGTCCTAATTTTGACCCAAAATCCTAATTCAAAGCCTAAACCCTAATTTTAACCCTAAACCCTAGTTTTGATCCTAAACCCTAAATTTGAACCAAAACCCTAATTCTAACCCTATTTGTGTCCCAAAACCCTAAATTTAACCCAGAACTCTAAATTTGACCCATAACCCTAATTTTGACCCAAGACCCTAATTTTGACCCAAAACCTAATTTAGACACAAAAACGCTAATTCTAACCCTATTTTTGTCCCCAAACCCTTTTTTTAAACTCAAAACCTGACACCATAATTTTGATCCAAAACCCTAATTCTAACCCTATTTTTGTCCCAAAACCCTATTTTTAACTCAAAAGCCAAATTCAAACCCTAAACCCTAATGTTGACACAGAACCCTAATTTTGACCTAAAACCCGAATTTAGACCCAAAACCCTAATTCTGACCCGAAACCTTAATTTAGACACATAACCTTATTTTTAACCAAAAACACTAATTCGAAGCTTAAACCCTAATTTTAACCCTAAAACCTAAATTTGAACCAAAACCCTAATTCTAACCCTATTTTTGTCCCAACACCCTAAATTTAACCAAGAACCCTAATTTTAATTCAAAACCCTAAATTTTGACCCTAAACCGTAAATTTAACCTAGAACCCAGAGCCCTAATTTTGACCCAAAACCCCAATTTAGACCCAAAACCTAATTTAGACCCAAAAACACTAATTCTAACCCTATTTTTGTCCCAAAACCCATTTTTTAACTCAAAAGCCGACCCCTTATTTTTGACCCAAAACCCAAATTATAACCCAGAGCACTAATTTTGACCCAAAACCCAAATTCTGATCCAAAACCCTAATTTTGATCCTAAACCCTAAATTTGAACCAAAACACTATTTCTAACTCTATTTTTGTCCCAAAACCATATTTTTAACTCAAAACCCTAATTCAACCCAAAACCCAAATTTTGACCCTGAACCCTAAATTTAACACAGAACTCTAATTTTAACCCAAATTCCTAAATTTTGACCCAAAACCCTAAATTTAACCCATAACCCTAAATTGGACCCGAAACCCTATTTTTAACCCTAAACCCTAGTTCAAAGCCTAAACCCTAATTTTGACCCTAAACCCTAAATTTGAACCAAAACCCTAATTCTAACCCTATTTTTGTCCCAAAACCCTAAATTTAACCCAAAACCCTAATTTTAATCCAAAACCCTAAATTTTGACCCTAAACCCTAAATTTAACCAGGAACCCTAATTTAGACCCAAAAACCCTAATTCTAACCCTATTTTTGTCCCAAAACCCTAATTCAAACCCTAAACCCTAATTTTGACCCAAAACCCTAATTTGGATCCAAAACCGAAATTTTGACGCAAAATAACCCAAAGCCCTAATTTAGACCGAAAAACCTAATTCTGATCCAAAACCCTAATTCGAACCCTTTTTTTGACCCCAAACCCTAAATTTGACCCAGAACCCTATATTTGACCCTAAATCCTAATTTTAACGCAAAACCTTAATTCTATCCCTATTTTTGACCCAAAACACTCTTTTTAACTCAAAAACCAAATTCAAACCCAAAACCCGAATTTTGACCCAAAATCATAATTCAAACCCGAAACCCTAATTTTGACCCAGAGCCCTAATTCTGACCCAAAACCCTAATTCTGACCCAAAACCCTAATTTAGACAAAAAAACCCTATTTTAAACCCAAAATCCTAATTCAAAGCCTAAGCCCTAATTTTGACCCTAAACCGTAATTTTGATCCTAAACACTAAATTTGAACCAAAACCCTAATTCTAACCCTATTTTTGTCCCAAAACCCTAAATTTAACCCAGAACCCTAATTTTAATCTAAACCCCTAAATTTTGACCCTAAACCCTAAATTTAACCGAGAACCCTAAATTTGACCCATAACCCTAATTTTGACACAAGACCCTAATTTAGACCCAAAAACCCTAATTCTAACCCTATTTTTGTCCCAAAACCCTATTTTTTACTCAAAACCCTAATTTTGACCCAGAACCCTAAATTTGACCCATAACCCTAAATTTGACCCAAGACCCTAATTTAGACCCAAAACCTTTTTTGGACACAAAAACCCTAATTCTAACCCTATTTTTGTCCCAAAACCCTTTTTTAACTCAAAACCGGACACCTTAATTTTGACCCAAAACCCTAATTTAGACCCAAAACCCTAATTCTAACCCTATTTTTGTCCCAAAACCCAATTCTTTACTCAAAACCGTAATTGAAACCCTAAACCCTAATTTTGACCCAAAACCCTAATTTTGACCCAAAACAGACATTTTGACGCAAAATACCCAAAGCCCTAATTTAGACCCAAAACCCTAATTTAGACCCAAAACCCTAATACGAACCCTATTTTTGACCCTAAACCCTAATTTTAACGCAAAAACTTAATTCTAACCCTATTTTTGACCGAAAACCCTATTTTTAACACAAAAGCCAAATTCAAACCCTAAACCCTAATGTTGACCCAGAACCCTAAATTTGACCCAAAACCCGAATTTTGACCCAAAACCCAAATTATAACCCAGAGCCCTAATTTTGACCCAAAATCCAAATTATAACCCAGAGCCCTAATTTTGACCCAAAACCCTAATTATGACCCGAAACCCTAATTTAGACACAAAACCCTAATTTTAACCAAAAACCCTAATTCAAAGCCTAAACCCTAATTTTAACCCTAAATCCTAAATTTTGACCAAAACCCTAATTCTAACCCTATTTTTGTCCCAAAACCCTAAATTTAACCAAGAACCCTAATTTTAATTCAAAACCCTAAATTTTGACCCTAAAGCCTAAATTTAACCCAGAGCCCTAATTTTGACCCAAAACCCCAAGTTAGACCCAAAACCTAATTTAGACCCACAAACCCTAATTCTAACCCTATTTTTGTCCCAAAACACATTTTTTAACTCAAAAGTCGACACCTTATTTTTGACCCAAAACCCAAATTTGGATCCAAAACCCAAATTTTGACCCTAAACCCTAATTTAGACCCAAAACCCTAATTTGGACCCAAAACCGTAATTTTGACCCAAAATAACCCAAAGCCCTAATTTTGACCCAAAACCCTAATTCTGACCCCAAAACCCTAATTTAGACCCAAAACCCTAATTCTGATCCAAAACCCTAATTCGAACCCTA
>CM061066.1:10646684-10671128 GCA_030762895.1 Sophora flavescens
ATTAGAACTAAATGGAGAAACTGTATTGCTTTGGCTTCCAATTTTACTTTTTAGATTTCTCATGTTTTAAAAGAGGCTAATCATTGTGCTGATAAGCTAGCCAATTTTGGAGTCAGTTCAAAATGCTTCACTTGGTGGAACCTGATTCCAAGTTTTATTAGGCATGATTTCTTCTGTAATAGGTGGGGTCTGCCTAATTTTAGATTCAAGTAATCTCCCCTCTTTTCATGGGTAAGGTTCTATGTCCCCCCATGCTTCTTGTATTTCTTGCATTTTTTAATAATACTCTAGGGTGCTGCAGATGATTGGTAGTGGTTTTGGTGCCAACCTAGTTGGGATGATTTCCACTACAGTGATGCTTTTGAACGCCTTTTGCTTAAAAAAAAAATAGCTGTTTGGGTCAAAATTACGGTTTTGGGTCTGAATTAGGGTTTTGTGTCAAAAATAGGGTTAGAATTAGGTTTTGGGTCTAAATTAGGGTTTTGGGTTAAATTTAGGGTTCTGTGTTAAATTTAGGGTTTAGGGTCAAAATTTAGGGTTTTGGATTAAAATTAGGGTTTTGGGTTCAACTTAGGGTTATGGGACAAAAATAGGGTTGGAATTCGGGTTTTGGTTCAGATTTAGGGTTTTGGATTAAAAGTAGGCTTTAGGGTCAAAATTAGGGTTTAGGCTTTGAATTAGGGTTTTAGGTTAAAAATTGGGTTTTGTATCTAAATTAGGGTTTTGGGTAAGAATTAGGGTTTTGGGTCAAAATTAGGGATCGGGTTATAATTTGGGTTTTAGGTCCAAATTTCGGGTTTGGCTCAACATTAGGGCTTAGGGTTTGAATTTGGGTTGAGTTAAAAATAGGGTTTTGGGTCAAAAATAGGGTTAGAATTAGGGTTTTGCGTTAAAATTAAGGTTTTGGGTCGAAAATAGGATTCTTGGTCAAATTTAGGGTTTAGGGTAAAAAATAGGGTTCGAATTAGGGTTTTGGATCAGAATTAGGGTTTTGGGTCTAAATTAGGGTTTTGGGGTCAGAATTAGGGTTTTGGGTCAAAATTACGGTTTTGGGTCCAAATTAGGGTTTTGGGTCTAAGTTAGGGTTTAGGGTTTAGGGTCCAAATTTGGGTTTTGGGTCAAAAATAAGGTGTCTGCTTTTGAATTAAAAAATGGGTTTTGGGACAAAAATAGGGTTAGAATTAGGGTTTTTGGATCTAAATTAGGTTTTGGGTCTAAATTGGGTTTTTGGGTCAAAATTAGGGCTCTAGGTTCTAGGTTAAATTTAGGGTTTAGGGTCAAAATTTAGGGTTTTGAATTAAAATTAGGGTTCTTGGTTAAATTTAGGGTTTTGGGACAAAAATAGGGTTAAAATTAGGGTTTAGGGTGAAAATTAGGGTTTAAGCTTTGAATTAGGGTTTTTGGTTAAAAATAGGGTTGTGTATAAATTAGGGTTTCGGGTCAGAATTAGGGTTTCGGATCAAAATTTGGGCTCTGGGTTATAATTTGGTTTTTGGGTCAAAATTTCGGTTTTGGGTCAAAATTAGGGTTTTGGGTCATAATTAGGGTTCTAGGTCAAATTTATGGTTCTGGGTCAACATTAGGGTTTAGGGTTTGAATTTTGCATTTGAGTTAAAAATAGGGTTTTGGGTCAAAAATAGGGTTAGAATTAAGGTTTTGTGTTAAAATTAGGGTTTAGGGTCAAAAATAGGGTTCCGGGTCAAATTTAGGGTCTTGGGTCAAAAATAGGGTTCATATTAGGGTTTTTGGGTCTAAATTAGGGTCTTGGGTCAAAATTAGGGTTCTTGGTTAAATTTAGGGTTTAAGGTCAAATTTTGGGTTCTGGGTTGAATTAGGGTTTTGAGTTAAAAATTGGGTTTTGTGACAAAAATAGAGCTAGAATTAGGGATTTGGTTCAAATTTAGGGTTTAGGATAACAATTAGGGTTTAGGCTTTGAATTAGGGTTTTGGGTTAAAAATAGGGTTTTGTTTCTAAATTAGGGTTTTGGGTCAGAATTTGGGTTTTGGGTCAAAATTAGTGCTCTGGGTTATAATTTGGGTTTTGGGTCAAAATTTCGGTTTTGGCTCAAATTTAAGGATTAGGGTTTGAATTAGGGTTTGGGTTAAAATTCGGGTTTTGGATTAAAATCTTGGGTCAAATTTAGGGTTTTGGGTCAACATTAGGGTTTAGGATTTGAATTAGGTGTTTGGGTCAAAATTACGGTTTTGGGTCTGAATTAGGGTATTGGGTTAAAAATAGGGTTAGAATTAGGTTTTGGGTCTAAATTATGGTTTTGGGTTAAATTTAGGGTTGTGTTAAATTTAGGGTTTAGGGTCAAAATTTAGGGTTTTGGATTAAAATTAGGGTTTTGGGTTCAATTTAGGGTTTTGGAACAAAAATAGGGTTGGAATTAGGGTTTTGGTTCCGATTTAGGGTTTTGGATTAAAATTAGGGTTTAGGGTCAAAATTTGGGTTTAGGCTCTGAATTAAGGTTTTGGGTTAAAAATTGGGTTTTGTATCTAAATTAGGGTTTTGGGTAAGAATTAGGGTTTTGGGTCAAAATTTTGGGTTTGGCTCAAAATTAGGGTTTAGGGTTTGAATTAGGGTTTTGTGTAAAAATTAGGGTTCTGGGTCAAATTTAGGGTTTTGGGTCAACATTAGGGTTTAGTGTTTGCATTTTGGTTTTGAGTTAAAAATATGGTTTTGGGTCAATAATAGGGTTAGAATTAGGGTTTTGCGTTAAAATTAGGGTTTTGGGTCGAAAATTGGGTTCTTGGTCAAATTTAGGGTTTAGGGTAAAAAATAGGGTTAAAATTAGGGTTTTGGATCAGAATTAGGGTTTTGGGTCTAAATTAGGGTTTTGGGGTCAGAATTAGGGTTTTGGGTCAAAATTACGGTTTTGGGTCCAAATTAGGGTTTTGGGTCTAAATTAGGGTTTAGGGTCCAAATTTGGGTTTTGGGTCAAAAATAAGGTGTCGA
Source organism: Sophora flavescens (assembly GCA_030762895.1). NCBI lineage: Eukaryota > Viridiplantae > Streptophyta > Magnoliopsida > Fabales > Fabaceae > Sophora > Sophora flavescens. The sequence goes on from CM061066.1 coordinate 10,649,644, forward strand.
CTTTTGAGTTAAAACATGGGTTTTGGGACAAAAATAGGGTTAGAATTAGGGTTTTTGGGTCTAAATTAGGTTTTGGGTCTAAATTGGGGTTTTGTGTCAAAAGTAGGGCTCTGGGTTCTAAGTTAAATTTAGGGTTTAGGGTCAAAATTTAGGGTTCTGAATTAAAATTAGGGTTCTTGGTCAAATTTAGGGTTTTGGGTCAAAAATAGGGTTAGAATTAGGGTTTTGGTTCAAATTTAGGGTTTAGGGTGAAAATTAGGGTTTAAGCTTTGAATTAGGGTTTTTGGTTAAAAATAGGGTTTTGTGTCTAAATTAGGGTTTCGGGTCAGAATTAGGGTTTTGGGTCTAAATTAGGGCTCTGGGTTATAATTTGTGTGTTGGGTCAAAATTTCGTTTTTGGGTCAAAATTAGGGTTTTGGGTCAACATTCGGGTTTTGGGTCAAAATTAGGGTTGTGTCAAATTTAGGGTTCTCGTTCAACATTAGGGTTTAGGGATTGAATTTGGCTTTTGAGTTAAAAATAGGGTTTTGGGTCAAAAATAGGGTTAGAATTAAGGTTTTGCGTTAAAATTAGGGTTTAGGGTCAAAAATAGGGTTCTGGGTCAAATTTAGGGTTTTGGGCTTTGAATTAGGGTTTTGTGTCTAAATTAGGGTTTTGGGTCAGAATTTGGGTTTTGGGTCAAAATTAGTGCTCTGGGTTATAATTTGGGTTTTGGGTCAAAATTTTGGTTTTGGCTCAAAATTAGGGTTTAGGGTTTGAATTAGGGTTTTGGGTCAAAATTTCGGGTTTGGCTCAAAATTAGGGTTTAGGGTTTGAATTAGGGTTTTGGGTAAAAATTAGGGTTGTGGGTCAAATTTAGTGTTTTGGGTCAACATTAGGGTTTAGGGTTTGAATTTGGGTTTTGAGTTAAAAATAGGGTTTTGGGTCAAAAATAGGGTTAGAATTAGGGTTTTGCGTTAAAATTAAGGTTTTGGGTCGAAAATAGAATTCTTGGTCAAATTTAGGGTTTAGGGTAAAAAATAGGGTTCGAATTAGGGTTTTGGATCAGAATTAGGGTTTTGGGTCTAAATTAGGGTTTTGGGGTCAGAATTAGGGTTTTGGGTCAAAATTACGGTTTTGGGTCCAAATTAGGGTTTTGGGTCTAAGTTAGGGTTTAGGGTCCAAATTTGGGTTTTGGGTCAAAAATAAGGTGTCTGCTTTTGAATTAAAAACTGGGTTTTGGGACAAAAATAGGGTTAGAATTAGGGTTTTTGGATCTAAATTAGGTTTTGGGTCTAAATTGGGTTTTTGGGTCAAAATTAGGGCTCTAGGTTCTAGGTTAAATTTAGGGTTTAGGGTCAAAATTAAGGGTTTTGAATTAAAATTAGGGTTCTTGGTAAAATTTAGGGTTTTGGGACAAAAATAGGGTTAAAATTAGGGTTTTGGTTCAAATTTAGGGTTTAGGGTGAAAATTAGGGTTTAAGCTTTGAATTAGGGTTTTTGGTTAAAAATAGGGTTGTGTCTAAATTAGGGTTTCGGGTCAGAATTAGGGTTTCGGATCAAAATTAGGGCTCTGGGTTATAATTTGGGTTTTGGGTCAAAATTTCGGTTTTGGGTCAAAATTAGGGTTTTGGGTCATAATTAAGGTTCTGGGTCAAATTTATGGTTCTGGGTCAACATTAGGGTTTAGGGTTTGAATTTTGCATTTGAGTTAAAAATAGGGTTTTGGGTCAAAAATATGGTTAGAATTAAGGTTTTGTGTTAAAATTAGGGATTAGGGTCAAAAATAGGGTTCCGGGTCAAATTTAGGGTCTTGGGTCAAAAATAGGGTTCATATTAGGGTTTTTGGGTCTAAATTAGGGTCTTGGGTCAAAATTAGGGTTCTTGGTTAAATTTAGGGTTTAAGGTCAAAATTTGGGTTCTGGGTTGAATTAGGGTTTTGAGTTAAAAATTGGGTTTTGTGACAAAAATAGAGTTAGAATTAGGGATTTGGTTCAAATTTAGGGTTTAGGATAACAATTAGGGTTTAGGCTTTGAATTAGGGTTTTGGGTTAAAAATAGGGTTTTGTTTCTAAATTAGGGTTTTGGGTCAGAATTTGGGTTTTGGGTCAAAATTAGTGCTCTGGGTTATAATTTGGGTTTTGGGTCAAAATTTTGGTTTTGGCTCAATTTTAGGGATTAGGGTTTGAATTAGGGTTTGGGTTAAAATTCGGGTTTTGGATTAAAATCTTGGGTCAAATTTAGGGTTTTGGGTCAACATTATGGTTTAGGATTTGAATTAGGTGTTTGGGTCAAAATTACGGTTTTGGGTCTGAATTAGGGTATTGGGTCAAAAATAGGGTTAGAATTAGGTTTTGGGTCTAAATTATGGTTTTGGGTTAAATTTAGGGTTGTGTTAAATTTAGGGTTTAGGGTCAAAATTTAGGGTTTTGGATTAAAATTAGGGTTTTGGGTTCAATCTAGGGTTTTGGGACAAAAATAGGGTTGGAATTAGGGTTTTGGTTCCGATTTAGGGTTTTGGATTAAAATTAGGGTTTAGGGTCAAAATTTGGGTTTAGGCTCTGAATTAAGGTTTTGGGTTAAAAATTGGGTTCTGTATCTAAATTAGGGTTTTGGGTAAGAATTAGGGTTTTGGGTCAAAATTTTGGGTTTGGCTCAAAATTAGGGTTTAGGGTTTGAATTAGGGTTTTGTGTAAAAATTAGGGTTCTGGGTCAAATTTAGGGTTTTGGGTCAACATTAGGGTTTAGTGTTTGCATTTTGGTTTTGAGTTAAAAATAGGGTTTTGGGTCAATAATAGGGTTAGAATTAGGGTTTTGCGTTAAAATTAGGGTTTTGGGTCGAAAATAGGGTTCTTGGTCAAATTTAGGGTTTAGGGTAAAAAATAGGGTTAAAATTAGGGTTTTGGATCAGAATTAGGGTTTTGGGTCTAAATTAGGGTTTTGGGGTCAGAATTAGGGTTTTGGGTCAAAATTACGGTTTTGGGTCCAAATTAGGGTTTTGGGTCTAAATTAGGGTTTAGGGTCCAAATTTAGGTTTTGGGTCAAAAATAAGGTGTCGACTTTTGAGTTAAAACATTGGTTTTGGGACAAAAATAGGGTTAGAATTAGGGTTTTTGGGTCTAAATTAGGTTTTGGGTCTAAACTGGGGTTTTGTGTCAAAAGTAGGGCTCTGGGTTCTAAGTTAAATTTAGGGTTTGGGTCAAAATTTAGGGTTCTGAATTAAAATTAGGGTTCTTGGTTAAATTTATGGTTTTGGGACAAAAATAGGGTTAGAATTAGGGTTTTGGTTCAAATTTAGGGTTTAGGGTGAAAATTAGGGTTTAAGCTTTGAATTAGGGTTTTTGGTTAAAAATAGGGTTTTGTGTCTAAATTAGGGTTTCGGGTCAGAATTAGGGTTTTGGGTCTAAATTAGGGCTCTGGGTTATAATTTGTGTGTTGGGTCAAAATTTCGTTTTTGGGTCAAAATTAGGGTTTGAATTAGGGTTTTGGGTCAACAGTCGGGTTTTGGGTCAAAATTAGGGTTCTGTGTCAAATTTAGGGTTCTCGGTCAACATTAGGGTTTAGGGATTGAATTTGGCTTTTGAGTTAAAAATAGGGTTTTGGGTCAAAAATAGGGTTAGAATTAAGGTTTTGCGTTAAAATTAGGGTTTAGGGTCAAAAATAGGGTTCTGGGTCAAATTTAGGGTTTTGGGCTTTGAATTAGGGTTTTGTGTCTAAATTAGGGTTTTGGGTCAGAATTTGGGTTTTGGGTCAAAATTAGTGCTCTGGGTTATAATTTGGGTTTTGTGTCAAAATTTCGGTTTTGGCTCAAAATTAGGGTTTAGGGTTTGAATTAGGGTTTTGGGTCAAAATTTCGGGTTTGGCTCAAAATTAGGGTTTAGGGTTTGAATTAGGGTTTTGGGTAAAAATTAGGGTTCTGGGTCAAATTTAGGGTTTTGGGTCAACATTAGGGTTTAGGGTTTGAATTTGGGTTTTGAGTTAAAAATAGGGTTTGGGGTCAAAAATAGGGTTAGAATTAGGGTTTTGCGTTAAAATTAGGGTTTTGGGTCGAAAATAGGCTTCTTGGTCAATTTTAGGGTTTAGGGTAAAAAATAGGGTTCGAATTAGGGTTTTGGATCATAATTAGGGTTTTGGGTCTAAATTAGGGTTTTGGGTTCAGAATTAGGGTTTTGGGTCAAAATTAGGGCTTTGGGTTATTTTGGGTCAAAACTACGGTTTTGGGTCCAAATTAGGGTTTTGGGTCTAAATTAGGGTTTAGGGTCCAAATTTGGGTTTTGGGTCTAAAATAAGGTGTCGGCTTTTGAGATAAAAAATGGGTTTTGGGACAAAAATAGGGTTAGAATAAGGGTTTTTGGGTCTGAATTGGGGTTTTGGGTCAAAATTAGGGCTCTAGGTTCTAGGTTAAATTTAGGGTTTAGGGTCAAAAATTAGGGTTTTGAATTAAAATTAGGGTTCTTGGTTAAATTTAGGGTTTTGGGACAAAAATAGGGTTATAATTAGGGTTTTGGTTCAAATTTAGGGTTTAGGGTGAAAATTAGGGTTTACGCTTTGAATTAGGGTTTTTGGTTAAAAATAGGGTTTTGTGTCTAAATTAGGGTTTCGGGTCAAAATTAGGGCTCTGGGTTATAATTTGGGTTTTGGGTCAAAATTTCGGTTTTGGGTCAAAATTAGGGTTTGGGGTCAAAATTAGGGTTCTGGGTCAAATGTAGGGTTCTGGGTCAACATTAGGGTTTAGGGTTTGAATTTGGCTTTTGAGTTAAAAATAGGGTTTTGGGTCAAAAATAGGGTTGGAATTAAGGTTTTGTGTTAAAATTAGGGTTTAGGGTCAAAAATAGGGTTCTGGGTCAAATTTAGGGTCTTGGGTCAAAAATAGGGTTCGTATTGGGGTTTTTGGGTCAAAATTACGGTCTTGGGTCAAAATTAGGGTTCCTGGTTAAATTTAGGGTTTAGGGTCAAAATTTGGGTTTTGGGTTGAATTAGGGTTTTGAGTTAAAAATAGGGTTTTGGGACAAAAATAGAGTTAGAATTAGGGTTTTGGTTCAAATTTAGGGTTTAGGCTTTGAATTAGGGTTTTGGGTTAAAAATAGGGTTTTGTGTCTAAATTAGGGTTTTGGGTCAGAATTTGGGTTTTGGGTCAAAATTAGTGCTCTGGGTTATAATTTGGGTTTTGGGTCAAAATTTCGGTTTTGGCTCAAAATTAGGGTTTAGGGTTTGAATTAGGGTTTTGGGTTAAAATTCGGGTTTTGGATTAAAATTATGGGTCAAATTTAGGGTTTTGGGTCAACATTAGGGTTTAGGATTTGAATTAGGTGTTTGGGTCAAAATAACGGTTTTGGGTCTGAATTAGGGTTTTGGGTCAAAAATAGGGTTAGAATTAGGGTTTTGGGTTAAATTTAGGGTTCTGTGTTAAATTAGGGGTTTAGGGTCAATATTTAGGGTTTTGGATTAAATGTAGGGTTTTGGGTTCAATTTAGGGTTTTGGGACAAAAATAGGGTTGGAATAAGGGTTTTGGTTCAGATTTAGGGTTTTGGATTAAAATTAGGCTTTAGGCTTTGAATTAGGGTTTTGGGTTAAAAATTGGGTTTTGTATCTAAATTTGGGTTTTGGGTAAGAATTAGGGCTCTGGGTTATAATTTGGGTATTGGGTCAAAATTTCGGGTTTGGCTCAAAATTAGGGTTTAGGGTTTGAATTAGGGTTTTGGGTAAAAATTAGGGTTCTGGGTCAAATTTAGGGTTTTGGGTCAACATTAGGGTTTAGGGTTTGAATTTGGGTTTTGAGTTAAAAATAGGGTTTGGGGTCAAAAATAGGGTTAGAATTAGGGTTTTGCGTTAAAATTAGGGTTTTGGGTCGAAAATAGGCTTCTTGGTCAATTTTAGGGTTTAGGGTAAAAAATAGGGTTCGAATTAGGGTTTTGGATCAGAATTAGGGTTTTGGGTCTAAATTAGGGTTTTGGGTTCAGAATTAGGGTTTTGGGTCAAAATTAGGGCTTTGGGTTATTTTGGGTCAAAATTACGGTTTTGGGTCCAAATTAGGGTTTTGGGTCTAAATTAGGGTTTAGGGTCCAAATTTGGGTTTTGGGTCTAAAATAAGGTGTCGGCTTTTGAGATAAAAAATGGGTTTTGGGACAAAAATAGGGTTAGAATAAGGGTTTTTGGGTCTAAATTAGGTTTTGGGTCTGAATTGGGGTTTTGGGTCAAAATTAGGGCTCTAGGTTCTAGGTTAAATTTAGGGTTTAGGGTCAAAATTTAGGGTTTTGAATTAAAATTAGGGTTCTTGGTTAAATTTAGGGTTTTGGGACAAAAATAGGGTTATAATTAGGGTTTTGGTTCAAATTTAGGGTTTAGGGTGAAAATTAGGGTTTACGCTTTGAATTAGGGTTTTTGGTTAAAAATAGGGTTTTGTGTCTAAATTAGGGTTTCGGGTCAAAATTAGGGCTCTGGGTTATAATTTGGGTTTTGGGTCAAAATTTCGGTTTTGGGTCAAAATTAGGGTTTGGGGTCAAAATTAGGGTTCTGGGTCAAATGTAGGGTTCTGGGTCAACATTAGGGTTTAGGGTTTGAATTTTGCTTTTGAGTTAAAAATAGGGTTTTGGGTCAAAAATAGGGTTGGAATTAAGGTTTTGTGTTAAAATTAGGGTTTAGGGTCAAAAATAGGGTTCTGGGTCAAATTTAGGGTCTTGGGTCAAAAATAGGGTTCGTATTAGGGTTTTTGGGTCAAAATTAGGGTCTTGGGTCAAAATTAGGTTTCCTGGTTAAATTTAGGGTTTAGGGTCAAAATTTGGGTTTTGTGTTGAATTAGGGTTTTGAGTTAAAAATAGGGTTTTGGGAAAAAAATAGAGTTAGAATTAGGGTTTAGGGTTAAAAATAGGGTTTTGTGTCTAAATTAGGGTTTTGGGTCAGAATTTGGGTTTTGGGTCAAAATTAGTGCTCTGTGTTATAATTTGGGTTTTGGGTCAAAATTTCGGTTTTGGTTCAAAATTAGGGTTTAGGGTTTGAATTAGGGTTTTGGGTTAAAATTCGGGTTTTGGATTAAAATTATGGGTCAATTTTAGGGTTTTGGGTCAACATTAGGGTTTAGGATTTGAATTAGGTGTTTGGGTCAAAATAACGGTTTTGGGTCTGAATTAGGGTTTTGGGTCAAAAATAGGGTTAGAATTAGGGTTTTGGGTTAAATTTAGGGTTGTGTTAAATTTAGGGTTTAGGGTCAATATTTAGGGTTTTGGATTAAATGTAGGGTTTTGGGTTCAATTTAGGGTTTTGGGACAAAAATAGGGTTGGAATAAGGGTTTTGGTTCAGATTTAGGGTTTTGGATTAAAATTAGGCTTTAGGGTCAAAATTAGGGTTGAGGCTTTGAATTAGGGTTTTGGGTTAAAAATTGGGTTTTGTATCTAAATTTGGGTTTTGGGTAAGAATTAGGGCTCTGGGTTATAATTTGGGTATTGGGTAAAAATTAGGGTTCTGGGTCAAATTTAGGGTTTTGGGTCAACATTAGGGTTTAGGGTTTGAATTTGGGTTTTGAGTTAAAAATAGGGTTTGGGGTCAAAAATAGGGTTAGAATTAGGGTTTTGCGTTAAAATTAGGGTTTTGGGTCGAAGATAGGCTTCTTGGTCAATTTTAGGGTTTAGGGTAAAAAATAGGGTTCGAATTAGGGTTTTGGATCAGAATTAGGGTTTTGGGTCTAAATTAGGGTTTTGGGTTCAGAATTAGGGTTTTGGGTGAAAATTAGGGCTTTGGGTTATTTTGGGTCAAAATTACGGTTTTGGGTCCAAATTAGGGTTTTGGGTCTAAATTAGGGTTTAGGGTCCAAATTTGGGTTTTGGGTCTAAAATAAGGTGTCGGCTTTTGAGATAAAAAATGGGTTTTGGGACAAAAATAGGGTTAGAATAAGGGTTTTTGGGTCTAAATTAGGTTTTGGGTCTGAATTGGGGTTTTGGGTCAAAATTAGGGCTCTAGGTTCTAGGTTAAATTTAGGGTTTAGGGTCAAAATTTAGGGTTTTGAATTAAAATTAGGGTTCTTGGTTAAATTTAGGGTTTTGGGACAAAAATAGGGTTATAATTAGGGTTTTGGTTCAAATTTAGGGTTTAGGGTGAAAATTAGGGTTTACGCTTTGAATTAGGGTTTTTGGTTAAAAATAGGGTTTTGTGTCTAAATTAGGGTTTCGGGTCAAAATTAGGGCTCTGGGTTATAATTTGGGTTTTGGGTCAAAATTTTGATTTTGGGGCAAAATTAGGGTTTGGGGTCAAAATTAGGGTTCTGGGTCAAATGTAGGGTTTAGGGTTTGAATTTGGCTTTTGAGTTAAAAATAGGGTTTTGGGTCAAAAATAGGGTTGGAATCAAGGTTTTGTGTTAAAATTAGGGTTTAGGGTCAAAAATAGGGTTCTGGGTCAAATTTAGGGTCTTGGGTCAAAAATAGGGTTCGTATTAGGGTTTTTGGGTCAAAATTAGGGTCTTGGGTCAAAATTAGGGTTCCTGGTTAAATTTAGGGTTTAGGGTCAAAATTTGGGTTTTGTGTTGAATTAGGGTTTTGAGTTAAAAATAGGGTTTTTGGAATAAAATAGAGTTAGAATTAGGGTTTTGGTTCATTAGGGTTTGAATTAGGGTTTTGGGTTAAAAATAGGGTTTTGTGTCTAAATTAGGGTTTTGGGTCAGAATTTGGGTTTTGGGTCAAAATTAGTGCTCTGGGTTATAATTTGGGTTTTGGGTCAAAATTTCGGTTTTGGCTCAAAATTAGGGTTTAGGGTTTGAATTAGGGTTTTGGGTTAAAATTCGGGTTTTGGATTAAAATTATGGGTCAAATTTAGGGTTTTGGGTCAACATTAGGGTTTAGGATTTGAATTAGGTGTTTGGGTCAAAATAACGGTTTTGGGTCTGAATTAGGGTTTTGGGTCAAAAATAAGGTTAGAATTAGGGTTTTGGGTTAAATTTAGGGTTCTGTGTTAAATTTAGGGTTTAGGGTCAATATTTAGGGTTTTGGATTAAATGTAGGGTTTTGGGTTCAATTTAGGGTTTTGGGACAAAAATAGGGTTGGAATAAGGGTTTTGGTTCAGATTTAGGGTTTTGGATTAAAATTAGGCTTTAGGCTTTGAATTAGGGTTTTGGGTTAAAAATTGGGTTTTGTATCTAAATTTGGGTTTTGGGTAAGAATTAGGGCTCTGGGTTATAATTTCGGTATTGGGTAAAAATTAGGGTTCTGGGTCAAATTTAGGGTTTTGGGTCAACATTAGGGTTTAGGGTTTGAATTTGGGTTTTGAGTTAAAAATAGGGTTTGGGGTCAAAAATAGGGTTAGAATTAGGGTTTTGCGTTAAAATTAGGGTTTTGGGTCGAAAATAGGCTTCTTGGTCAATTTTAGGGTTTAGGGTAAAAAATAGGGTTCGAATTAGGGTTTTGGATCAGAATTAGGGTTTTGGGTCTAAATTAGGGTTTTGGGTTCAGAATTAGGGTTTTGGGTCAAAATTAGGGCTTTGGGTTATTTTGGGTCAAAATTACGGTTTTGGGTCCAAATTAGGGTTTTGGGTCTAAATTAGGGTTTAGGGTCCAAATTTGGGTTTTGGGTCTAAAATAAGGTGTCGGCTTTTGAGATAAAAAATGGGTTTTGGGACAAAAATAGGGTTAGAATAAGGGTTTTGGGTTCTAAATTAGGTTTTGGGTCTGAATTGGGGTTTTGGGTCAAAATTAGGGCTCTAGGTTCTAGGTTAAATTTAGGGTTTAGGGTCAAAATTTAGGGTTTTGAATTAAAATTAGGGTTCTTGGTTAAATTTAGGGTTTTGGGACAAAAATAGGGTTATAATTAGGGTTTTGGTTCAAATTTAGGGTTTAGGGTGAAAATTAGGGTTTACGCTTTGAATTAGGGTTTTTGGTTAAAAATAGGGTTTTGTGTCTAAATTAGGGTTTTGGGTCAACATTAGGGTTTAGGGTTTTAATTTGGGTTTTGGGTCAAAATTTCGGTTTTGGGTCAAAATTAGGGTTTGGGGTCAAAATTAGGGTTCTGGGTCAAATGTAGGGTTCTGGGTCAACATTAGGGTTTAGGGTTTGAATTTGGCTTTTGAGTTAAAAATAGGGTTTTGGGTCAAAAATAGGGTTGGAATTAAGGTTTTGTGTTAAAATTAGGGTTTAGGGTCAAAAATAGGGTTCTGGGTCAAATTTAGGGTCTTGGGTCAAAAATAGGGTTCGTATTAGGGTTTTTGGGTCAAAATTAGGGTCTTGGGTCAAAATTAGGGTTCCTGGTTAAATTTAGGGTTTAGGGTCAAAATTAGGGTTTAGGCTTTGAATTAGGGTTTTGAGTTAAAAATAGGGTTTTGGGAAAAAAATAGAGTTAGAATTAGGGTTTAGGGTTAAAAATAGGGTTTTGTGTCTAAATTAGGGTTTTGGGTCAGAATTTGGGTTTTGGGTCAAAATTAGTGCTCTGTGTTATAATTTGGGTTTTGGGTCAAAATTTCGGTTTTGGCTCAAAATTAGGGTTTAGGGTTTGAATTAGGGTTTTGGGTTAAAATTCGGGTTTTGGATTAAAATTATGGGTCAATTTTAGGGTTTTGGGTCAACATTAGGGTTTAGGATTTGAATTAGGTGTTTGGGTCAAAATAACGGTTTTGGGTCTGAATTAGGGTTTTGGGTCAAAAATAGGGTTAGAATTAGGGTTTTGGGTTAAATTTAGGGTTCTGTGTTAAATTTAGGGTTTAGGGTCAATATTTAGGGTTTTGGATTAAATGTAGGGTTTTGGGTTCAATTTAGGGTTTTGGGACAAAAATAGGGTTGGAATAAGGGTTTTGGTTCAGATTTAGGGTTTTGGATTAAAATTAGGCTTTAGGGTCAAAATTAGGGTTGAGGCTTTGAATTAGGGTTTTGGGTTAAAAATTGGGTTTTGTATCTAAATTTGGGTTTTGGGTAAGAATTAGGGCTCTGGGTTATAATTTGGGTATTGGGTAAAAATTAGGGTTCTGGGTCAAATTTAGGGTTTTGGGTCAACATTAGGGTTTAGGGTTTGAATTTGGGTTTTGAGTTAAAAATAGGGTTTGGGGTCAAAAATAGGGTTAGAATTAGGTTTTGCGTTAAAATTAGGGTTTTGGGTCGAAAATAGGCTTCTTGGTCAATTTTAGGGTTTAGGGTAAAAAATAGGGTTCGAATTAGGGTTTTGGATCAGAATTAGGGTTTTGGGTCTAAATTAGGGTTTTGGGTTCTGAATTAGGGTTTTGGGTGAAAATTAGGGCTTTGGGTTATTTTGGGTCAAAATTACGGTTTTGGGTCCAAATTAGGGTTTTGGGTCTAAATTAGGGTTTAGGGTCCAAATTTGGGTTTTGGGTCTAAAATAAGGTGTCGGCTTTTGAGATAAAAAATGGGTTTTGGGACAAAAATAGGGTTAGAATAAGGGTTTTTGGGTCTAAATTAGGTTTTGGGTCTGAATTGGGGTTTCGGGTCAAAATTAGGGCTCTAGGTTCTAGGTTAAATTTAGGGTTTAGGGTCAAAATTTAGGGTTTTGAATTAAAATTAGGGTTCTTGGTTAAATTTAGGGTTTTGGGACAAAAATAGGGTTATAATTAGGGTTTTGGTTCAAATTTAGGGTTTAGTGTGAAAATTAGGGTTTACGCTTTGAATTAGGGTTTTTGGTTAAAAATAGGGTTTTGTGTCTAAATTAGGGTTTCGGGTCAAAATTAGGGCTCTGGGTTATAATTTGGGTTTTGGGTCAAAATTTTGATTTTGGGGCAAAATTAGGGTTTGGGGTCAAAATTAGGGTTCTGGGTCAAATGTAGGGTTCTGGGTCAACATTAGGGTTTAGGGTTTGAATTTGGCTTTTGAGTTAAAAATAGGGTTTTGGGTCAAAAATAGGGTTGGAATTAAGGTTTTGTGTTAAAATTAGGGTTTAGGGTCAAAAATAGGGTTCTGGGTCAAATTTAGGGTCTTGGGTCAAAAATAGGGTTCGTATTAGGGTTTTGGGTCCAAAATAGGGTTTTGGGACAAAATTAGGGTTCTGGTTAAATTTAGGGTTTAGGGTCAAAATTTGGGTTTGGGTTGAATTAGGGTTTGAGTTAAAAATAGGGTTTGGGAAAATAGAGTTAAATTTAGGGTTTAGGGTCAAATTTAGGGTTTAGGCTTTGAATTAGGGTTTTGGGTTAAAAATAGGGTTTTGTGTCTAAATTAGGGTTTTGGGTCAGAATTTGGGTTTTGGGTCAAAATTAGTGCTCTGGGTTATAATTTGGGTTTTGGGTCAAAATTTGGTTTTGGCGCAAAATTAGGGTTTAGGGTTTGAATTAGGGTTTTGGGTTAAAATTCGGGTTTTGGATTAAAATTATGGGTCAAATTTAGGGTTTTGGGTCAACATTAGGGTTTAGGATTTGAATTAGGTGTTTGGGTCAAAATAACGGTTTTGGGCTGGAATTAGGGTTTTGGGTCAAAAATAGGCTTAGAATTAGGGTTTTGGGTTAAATTTAGGGTTCTGTGTTAAATTTAGGGTTTAGGGTCAATATTTAGGGTTTTGGATTAAATGTAGGGTTTTGGGTTCAATTTAGGGTTTTGGCACAAAAATAGGGTTGGAATAAGGGTTTTGGTTGATTTAGGGTTTTGGATTAAAATTAGGCTTTAGGCTTTGAATTAGGGTTTTGGGTTAAAAATTGGGTTTTGTATCTAAATTTGGGTTTTGGGTAAGAATTAGGGCTCTGGGTTATAATTTCGGTATTGGGTAAAAATTAGGGTTCTGGGTCAAATTTAGGGTTTTGGGTCAACATTAGGGTTTAGGGTTTGAATTTGGGTTTTGAGTTAAAAATAGGGTTTGGGGTCAAAAATAGGGTTAGAATTAGGGTTTTGCGTTAAAATTAGGGTTTTGGGTCTAACATAGGCTTATTTGTCAATTTTAGGGTTTAGGGTAAAAAATAGGGTTCGAATTAGGGTTTTGGATCAGAATTAGGGTTTTGGGTCTAAATTAGGGTTTTGGGTTCAGAATTAGGGTTTTGGGTCAAAATTAGGGCTTTGGGTTATTTTGGGTCAAAATTACGGTTTTGGGTCCAAATTAGGGTTTTGGGTCTAAATTAGGGTTTAGGGTCCAAATTTGGGTTTTGGGTCTAAAATAAGGTGTCGGCTTTTGAGATAAAAAATGGGTTTTGGGACAAAAATAGGGTTAGAATAAGGGTTTTTGGGTCTAAATTAGGTTTTGGGTCTGAATTGGGGTTTTGGGTCAAAATTAGGGCTCTAGGTTCTAGGTTAAATTTAGGGTTTAGGGTCAAAATTTAGGGTTTTGAATTAAAATTAGGGTTCTTGGTTAAATTTAGGGTTTTGGGACAAAAATAGGGTTATAATTAGGGTTTTGGTTCAAATTTAGGGTTTAGGGTGAAAATTAGGGTTTACGCTTTGAATTAGGGTTTTTGGTTAAAAATAGGGTTTTGTGTCTAAATTAGGGTTTCGGGTCAAAATTAGGGCTCTGGGTTATAATTTGGGTTTTGGGTCAAAATTTCGGTTTTGGGTCAAAATTAGGGTTTGGGGTCAAAATTAGGGTTCTGGGTCAAATGTAGGGTTCTGGGTCAACATTAGGGTTTAGGGTTTGAATTTGGCTTTTGAGTTAAAAATAGGGTTTTGGGTCAAAAATAGGGTTGGAATTAAGGTTTTGTGTTAAAATTAGGGTTTAGGGTCAAAAATAGGGTTCTGGGTCAAATTTAGGGTCTTGGGTCAAAAATAGGGTTCGTATTAGGGTTTTTGGGTCAAAATTAGGGTCTTGGGTCAAAATTAGGTTTCCTGGTTAAATTTAGGGTTTAGGGTCAAAATTTGGGTTTTGTGTTGAATTAGGGTTTTGAGTTAAAAATAGGGTTTTGGGAAAAAAATAGAGTTAGAATTAGGGTTTAGGGTTAAAAATAGGGTTTTGTGTCTAAATTAGGGTTTTGGGTCAGAATTTGGGTTTTGGGTCAAAATTAGTGCTCTGTGTTATAATTTGGGTTTTGGGTCAAAATTTCGGTTTTGGTTCAAAATTAGGGTTTAGGGTTTGAATTAGGGTTTTGGGTTAAAATTCGGGTTTTGGATTAAAATTATGGGTCAATTTTAGGGTTTTGGGTCAACATTAGGGTTTAGGATTTGAATTAGGTGTTTGGGTCAAAATAACGGTTTTGGGTCTGAATTAGGGTTTTGGGTCAAAAATAGGGTTAGAATTAGGGTTTTGGGTTAAATTTAGGGTTCTGTGTTAAATTTAGGGTTTAGGGTCAATATTTAGGGTTTTGGATTAAATGTAGGGTTTTGGGTTCAATTTAGGGTTTTGGGACAAAAATAGGGTTGGAATAAGGGTTTTGGTTCAGATTTAGGGTTTTGGATTTTAAAATTAGGCTTTAGGGTCAAAATTAGGGTTGGAGGCTTTGAATTAGGTTTTGGGTTAAAAATTGGGTTTTGTATCTAAATTTGGGTTTTGGGTAAGAATTAGGGCTCTGGGTTATAATTTGGGTATTGGGTAAAAATTAGGGTTCTGGGTCAAATTTAGGGTTTTGGGTCAACATTAGGGTTTAGGGTTTGAATTTGGGTTTTGAGTTAAAAATAGGGTTTGGGGTCAAAAATAGGGTTAGAATTAGGGTTTTGCGTTAAAATTAGGGTTTTGGGTCGAAAATAGGCTTCTTGGTCAATTTTAGGGTTTAGGGTAAAAAATAGGGTTCGAATTAGGGTTTTGGATCAGAATTAGGGTTTTGGGTCTAAATTAGGGTTTTGGGTTCTGAATTAGGGTTTTGGGTGAAAATTAGGGCTTTGGGTTATTTTGGGTCAAAATTACGGTTTTGGGTCCAAATTAGGGTTTTGGGTCTAAATTAGGGTTTAGGGTCCAAATTTGGGTTTTGGGTCTAAAATAAGGTGTCGGCTTTTGAGATAAAAAATGGGTTTTGGGACAAAAATAGGGTTAGAATAAGGGTTTTTGGGTCTAAATTAGGTTTTGGGTCTGAATTGGGGTTTCGGGTCAAAATTAGGGCTCTAGGTTCTAGGTTAAATTTAGGGTTTAGGGTCAAAATTTAGGGTTTTGAATTAAAATTAGGGTTCTTGGTTAAATTTAGGGTTTTGGGACAAAAATAGGGTTATAATTAGGGTTTTGGTTCAAATTTAGGGTTTAGGGTGAAAATTAGGGTTTACGCTTTGAATTAGGGTTTTTGGTTAAAAATAGGGTTTTGTGTCTAAATTAGGGTTTCGGGTCAAAATTAGGGCTCTGGGTTATAATTTGGGTTTTGGGTCAAAATTTTGATTTTGGGGCAAAATTAGGGTTTGGGGTCAAAATTAGGGTTCTGGGTCAAATGTAGGGTTCTGGGTCAACATTAGGGTTTAGGGTTTGAATTTGGCTTTTGAGTTAAAAATAGGGTTTTGGGTCAAAAATAGGGTTGGAATTAAGGTTTTGTGTTAAAATTAGGGTTTAGGGTCAAAAATAGGGTTCTGGGTCAAATTTAGGGTCTTGGGTCAAAAATAGGGTTCGTATTAGGGTTTTTGGGTCAAAATTAGGGTCTTGGGTCAAAATTAGGGTTCCTGGTTAAATTTAGGGTTTAGGGTCCAAATTTGGGTTTTGGGTTGAATTAGGGTTTTGAGTTAAAAATAGGGTTTTGGGTCAAAAATAGAGTTAGAATTAGGGTTTTGGTTCAAATTTAGGGTTTAGGCTTTGAATTAGGGTTTTGGGTTAAAAATAGGGTTTTGTGTCTAAATTAGGGTTTTGGGTCAGAATTTGGGTTTTGGGTCAAAATTAGTGCTCTGGGTTATAATTTGGGTTTTGGGTCAAAATTTCGGTTGTGGCTCAAAATTAGGGTTTAGGGTTTGAATTAGGGTTTTGGGTTAAAATTCGGGTTTTGGATTAAAATTATGGGTCAAATTTAGGGTTTTGGGTCAACATTAGGGTTTAGGATTTGAATTAGGTGTTTGGGTCAAAATAACGGTTTTGGGTCTGAATTAGTGTTTTGGGTCAAAAATAGGGTTAGAATTAGGGTTTTGGGTTAAATTTAGGGTTCTGTGTTAAATTTAGGGTTTAGGGTCAATATTTAGGGTTTTGGATTAAATGTAGGGTTTTGGGTTCAATTTAGGGTTTTGGGACAAAAATAGGGTTGGAATAAGGGTTTTGGTTCAGATTTAGGGTTTTGGATTAAAATTAGGCTTTAGGGTCAAAATTAGGGTTGAGGCTTTGAATTAGGGTTTTGGGTTAAAAATTGGGTTTTGTATCTAAATTTGGGTTTTGGGTAAGAATTAGGGCTCTGGGTTATAATTTGGGTATTGGGTCAAAATTTTGGGTTTGGCTCAAAATTAGGGTTTAGGGTTTGAATTAGGGTTTTGGGTAAAAATTAGGGTTCTGGGTCAAATTTAGGGTTTTGGGTCAACATTAGGGTTTAGGGTTTGAATTTGGGTTTTGAGTTAAAAATAGGGTTTGGGGTCAAAAATAGGGTTAGAATTAGGGTTTTGCGTTAAAATTAGGGTTTTGGGTCGAAAATAGGCTTCTTGGTCAATTTTAGGGTTTAGGGTAAAAAATAGGGTTCGAATTAGGGTTTTGGATCAGAATTAGGGTTTTGGGTCTAAATTAGGGTTTTGGGTTCAGAATTAGGGTTTTGGGTCAAAATTAGGGCTTTGGGTTATTTTGGGTCAAAATTACGGTTTTGGGTCCAAATTAGGGTTTTGGGTCTAAATTAGGGTTTAGGGTCCAAATTTGGGTTTTGGGTCTAAAATAAGGTGTCGGCTTTTGAGATAAAAAATGGGTTTTGGGACAAAAATAGGGTTAGAATAAGGGTTTTTGGGTCTAAATTAGGTTTTGGGTCTGAATTGGGGTTTTGGGTCAAAATTAGGGCTCTAGGTTCTAGGTTAAATTTAGGGTTTAGGGTCAAAATTTAGGGTTTTGAATTAAAATTAGGGTTCTTGGTTAAATTTAGGGTTTTGGGACAAAAATAGGGTTATAATTAGGGTTTTGGTTCAAATTTAGGGTTTAGGGTGAAAATTAGGGTTTACGCTTTGAATTAGGGTTTTTGGTTAAAAATAGGGTTTTGTGTCAAAATTAGGGTTTTCGGTCAATATTAGGGCTCTGGGTTATAATTTGTGTTTTGGGTCAAAATTTCGTTTTGGGTCAAATTTAGTGTTTTGGGTCAAAATTAGGGTTCTGGGTCAAATTTAGGGTTCTGGGTCAACATTAAGGTTTAGGGTTTGAATTTGGCTTTTGAGTTCAAAATAGGGTTTTTGGTCAAAAATAGGGATAGAATTAAGGTTTTACTTTAAAATTAGGGTTTAGGGTCAAAAATAGGGTTCTGGGTCAAATTTAGGGTCTTGGGTCAAAAATAGTGTTCTTATTAGGGTTTTTGGGTAATGATTAGGGTTATGGTTACAAATTAGGTTTCTGGTTAAATTTAGGGTTTAGGGTCAAAATTTGGGTTTTGTTGAATTAGGGTTTTGGTTAAAAATAGTGTTTAAATAGGTTTTGGTTTAAATTAGGGTTTTGGGTCAAATTTGGGTTTTGGGTAAAAATTTCGGTTATAATTTGGGTTTTGGGTCAAAATTTCGGTTTTGGCTCAAAATTAGGGTTTAGGGTTTGAATTAGGGTTTTGGGTTAAAATTCTGGTTTTGGATTAAAATTATGGGTCAAATTTAGGGTTTTGGGTCTACATTAGGGTTTAGGATTTGAATTAGGTGTTTGGGTCAAAATAACGGTTTTGGGTCTGAATTAGGGTTTTGGGTCAAAAATAGGATTAGAATTAGGGTTTTGGGTTAAATTTAGGGTTTAGGGTCAATATTTAGGGTTTTGGATTAAATGTAGGGTTTTGGGTTCAATTTAGGGTTTTGGGACAAAAATAGGGTTGGAATAAGGGTTTTGGTTCAGATTTAGGGTTTTGGATTAAAATTAGGCTTTAGGGTCAAAATTAGGGTTGAGGCTTTGAATTAGGGTTTTGGGTTAAAAATTGTGTTTTGTATCTAAATTTGGGTTTTGGGTAAGAATTAGGGCTCTGGGTTATAATTTGGGTATTGGGTAAAATTGGGTTTGGGTCAAATTTAGGTTTGGGTATTAGGGTTTAGGGTTAGGGTTTTGGGTCAAAATAGGGTTTTGGGTTTGAATTAATTTTGGGCAAATTAGGTTTGGTTAATTAGGTTTTGGGTCAATTTAGGGTTTAGGTGAAATTAGGGTTTGGTTCAAATTAGGGTTTGGGTAAAATTAGGGTTTTGGTTCAAATTAGGGTTTTGGTTAAAATTAGGGTTTTGGAAATTAGGGTTTTTTGGGTCAAATTAGGGTTTTGGGTCCAAATTAGGGTTTTGGGTCAAAATTAGGGTTTTGGGTTTTTTGGGTCAAAATTAGGGTTTTGAGGTAAAAATTGGGTTTTGGGTCAAATAGGTTTAGGGGTTTTGGGTCAAATTAGGGTTTGGGTCAAAATTTGGGTTTTGAGTTAAAAATAGGGTTTTGGGTCTAGGTTAAAATTAGGGTTTTGGGTCAAAATTAGGGCTTAGGGTTAGAATTTGGGTCAAAATTAGGGTCTTGGGTCAAATTTAGGGTTTATGGTTAAAATTGGGGTTTAGGTTCAAATTTAGTGTTTAGGGTCAATATTAGGGTTTAAATTAGGGTTTTGGGTCAAAATTAGTGCTTTGGGTTAAATTTAGGGTTTTGGGTTAAAATTAGGATTTTGGGTCAAAATTAGTGTTTGGGGTTTGAATTAGGGTTTGGAGTTAAAAATATGGTTTTGGGGTCATAAATAGGGTTTTGGGTCAACATTAGGTTTTGGTTCAAAATTAGGTTTGTAAATTAGGGTTTGGGTTAAAATAGTTTAGGTTTTGGGTTAAAATTAGGGTTTTGGGTTAAAAATAGGGTTTTGGGTCAAAATTAGGGTTTTGGGTCAAAATTAGGGTTTTGGGTCAAAATTAGGGTTTGGGTCAAATTTGGGTTTTGGGTCAAATTAGGTTTTAGGGTCCAAATTTGGGTTTGGGTCAAAATTAGGGTTTGAGTTAAAATTAGGGTTTTGGGTTAAAATTAGGGTTTTGGTTCAAATTAGGGTCAAATTAGGGTTTTGGGTTAAAATTAGGGTTTGTATCTAAATTAGGTTTTGGGTCAAAATTGGGTTTTGGGTCAAAATTAGTGTTCTGGGTTATAATTTGGGTTTTGGGTCAAAATTTAGGGTTTTGGTTCAAAATTAGGGTTTAGGGTTTAAATTAGGTTTTGGGTTAAAATTGGGTTTTTTAAATTTGGGTCAAATTTAGGGTTTTTAAATTAGGTTTAATTGAATTAGGGTTTGGGTCAAAAATTAGGGTTTGGGTTAAATTAGGGTTTGGTCAAATTAGTTTTGGGTTAAATTAGGGTTTTGGGTCAAAAATAGGGTTGGAATTAGGGTTTTGGGTTAAATTTAGGGTTTTGGGTTAAAATTAGGGTTTAGGGTCAAAATTTAGGGTTTTGGAAATGTAGGGTTTGAATTAGGGTTTTGGGACAAAAATTGGGGTTTGTATCTAAATTAGGGTTTTGGGTTAAAATTAGGGTTTTGGGTCAAAATTAGGGTTTTGGTTATAATTTTGGTTTTTGGTCAAAATTTATGTTTTGTATCAAAATTATGGTTTAGGTTTAGAATTATGGTTTGGGTCAAAAATTAGGGTTTTGCTAAAAAGTTTAGGGTTAGGGTTCTGGGTTAAATTTAGGGTTTGGGGTCAACATTAGGGTTTAGGGTTTGAATTTGGGTTTTGAGTTAAAAATAGGGTTTGGGGTCAAAAATAGGGTTAGAATTAGGGTTTTGCGTTAAAATTAGGGTTTTGGGTCGAAGATAGGCTTCTTGGTCAATTTTAGGGTTTAGGGTAAAAAATAGGGTTCGAATTAGGGTTTTGGATCAGAATTAGGGTTTTGGGTCTAAATTAGGGTTTTGGGTTCAGAATTAGGGTGTTGGGTCAAAATTAGGGCTTTGGGTTATTTTGGGTCAAAATTACGGTTTTGGGTCCAAATTAGGGTTTTGGGTCTAAATTAGGGTTTGGGGTCAAAATTTGAGTTTTGGGTCAAAAATAAGGTGTCGGTTTTTGAGTTAAAAAATGGGTTTTGGCACAAAAATAGGGTTAGAATTAGGGTTTTTGGGTCTAGATTAGGTTTTGGGTCTAAATTGGGGTTTTGGGTCAAAATTAGGGCTCTAGGTTCTAGGTTAAATTTAGGGTTTAGGGTCAAAATTTAGGGTTTTGAATTAAAATTAGGGTTCTTGGTTAAATTTAGGGTTTTGGGACAAAAATAGGGTTATAATTAGGGTTTTGGTTCAAATTTAGGGTTTAGGGTGAAAATTAGGGTTTACGCTTTGAATTAGGGTTTTTGGTTAAAAATAGGGTTTTGTGTCAAAATTAGGGTTTCGGGTCAAAATTAGGGCTCTGGGTTATAATTTGGGTTTTGGGTCAAAATTTCGGTTTTGGGTCAAAATTAGGGTTTGGGGTCAAAATTAGGGTTCTGGGTCAAATGTAGGGTTTAGGGTTTGAATTTGGCTTTTGAGTTAAAAATAGGGTTTTGGGTCAAAAATAGGGTTGGAATTAAGGTTTTGTGTTAAAATTAGGGTTTAGGGTCAAAAATAGGGTTCTGGGTCAAATTTAGGGTCTTGGGTCAAAAATAGGGTTCGTATTAGGGTTTTTGGGTCAAAATTAGGGTCTTGGGTCAAAATTAGGGTTCCTGGTTAAATTTAGGGTTTAGGGTCAAAATTTGGGTTTTGGGTTGAATTAGGGTTTTGAGTTAAAAATAGGGTTTTGGGACAAAAATAGAGTTAGAATTAGGGTTTTGGGTTAAAAATAGGGTTTTGTGTCTAAATTAGGGTTTTGGGTCAGAATTTGGGTTTTGGGTCAAAATTAGTGCTCTGGGTTATAATTTGGGTTTTGGGTCAAAATTTCGGTTTTGGCTCAAAATTAGGGTTTAGGGTTTGAATTAGGGTTTTGGGTTAAAATTCTGGTTTTGGATTAAAATTATGGGTCAAATTTAGGGTTTTGGGTCTACATTAGGGTTTAGGATTTGAATTAGGTGTTTGGGTCAAAATAACGGTTTTGGGTCTGAATTAGGGTTTTGGGTCAAAAATAGGGTTAGAATTAGGGTTTTGGGTTAAATTTAGGGTTTAGGGTCAATATTTAGGGTTTTGGATTAAATGTAGGGTTTTGGGTTCAATTTAGGGTTTTGGGACAAAAATAGGGTTGGAATAAGGGTTTTGGTTCAGATTTAGGGTTTTGGATTAAAATTAGGCTTTAGGGTCAAAATTAGGGTTGAGGCTTTGAATTAGGGTTTTGGGTTAAAAATTGGGTTTTGTATCTAAATTTGGGTTTTGGGTAAGAATTAGGGCTCTGGGTTATAATTTGGGTATTGGGTCAAAATTTCGGGTTTGGCTCAAAATTAGGGTTTAGGGTTTGAATTAGGGTTTTGGGTAAAAATTAGGGTTCTGGGTCAAATTTAGGGTTTTGGGTCAACATTAGGGTTTAGGGTTTGAATTTGGGTTTTGAGTTAAAAATAGGGTTTGGGGTCAAAAATAGGGTTAGAATTAGGGTTTTGCGTTAAAATTAGGGTTTTGGGTCGAAGATAGGCTTCTTGGTCAATTTTAGGGTTTAGGGTAAAAAATAGGG
>CM061066.1:10671628-10733512 GCA_030762895.1 Sophora flavescens
GGGTTTTGAGTCTAAATTAGGGTTTAGGGTTAAATTTGGGGTTACGTGTTAAATTTGGGGTTATAGTCAAATTTAGGGTTTTGAATTGAAATTAGGGTTTTGGAAGTTAATTTAGTTTTGGGACAAAAATGGGGTTACAAATTAGGTTTGGTTCAGTTTAGGGTTTTAGATTAAGAATTTGGGTTTAAGGGGCAATTTGGGTTTGAGCTTTGAATTGGGGTTTTGGGTTAAAAATTGGGTTTGTGTCAAAAATTAGGAGTTTTAGGTCAGAATTAGGGTTCTGGGTTATAATTTTTGGGGTCAAAATTTGGGTTTGACTAGTGGAATTAGGAGGTTTGGAATTAGGGTTTGGGTAAAAATTGGGGTTGGGTCAAATTTAGGGTTTTGGGTCAGCATTAGGGTTTAGGGTTTGAATTTGGGATGAGATTAAAATAGGGTTATGGGTCAAAAATAGGGTTAGAATTGGGGTTTTGCGTTAAAATTAGGGTTTTTGGGTCGAAAATAGGGTTCTTGGTCAAATTTAGGGTTTAGGGTAAAAAATAGGAGTTGAATTAGGGTTTGGGATCCAAAATTAGGGTTTTGGGTCAATTAGGGTTTTGAGTCAAAATTAGGGCTTCAGGTTAGTAGATTGGAAATTACGGTTTGGGTCCAAATTAGGTTTTTGGAGTCCCAGAAGTGGGTTTAGGGTTTAGCGTCCAAATTTGGGTTTTGGGTCAAAAATAAGGTGTCGACTTTTGAGTTAAAACATGGGTTTTGGGACAAAATAGGGTTAGAATTAGGGTTTTGGGGTCTAAATTAGGTTTTGGGTCTAAATTGGGGTTTTGGGTCAATAATTGAGATGCAGGTTTCTAGGTTAAATTTGGGGTTTGAATTAATTAGGGTTCTTGGTTTTAAATTTAGGGTTTTGGGACAAAAATAGGGTTAAATTAGGGTTTTGGTTCAAATTTAGTTTAGGAGTTAATTATGGTTTAAGCTTTGAATTAGGGTTTTTGGTTAAAAATAGGGTTTTGTGTCTAAATTAGGGTTTCGGGTCAGAATTAGGGTCTTGGGTCAAAATTAGGGCTCTGGGTTATAATTTGGGTTTTGGGTCAAAATTTCAATTTTGGGTCAAAATTAGGGTTTGAAATAGGGTTTTGGGTCAAAATTCGGGTTTTGGTTCAAAATTCGGGTTCTGGGTCAACATTAGGGTTTTGGGGCAAAATTCGGGTTTTGGGTCAAATTTAGGGTTTTGGGTTTGAATTTGGTTTTTGAGTTAAAAAGAGGGTTTTGGGTCAAAAATAGGGTTAGAATTAAGGTTTTGCATTAAAATTAGGGTTTAGGTTCAAAATAGGGTTAGGTCCAAATTTAGGGTTTTGGGTCCAAAAGGGTTCGAATTAGGGTTTTGGATCAGAATTGGGTTTTGGGTCTAAGTGGGGCTTTGGGTTATTTTAAATCCAATGAATTCGTCAGAATTAGGGTTTAGGGTTGGAATTAGGGTTTTGAGTAAAAAATAGGGGTTTGGGACAAAAATAGGGTTAGAATTAGGGTTTCGGTTCAAATTTAGGGTTTAGGCTTTGAATTAGGGTTTAGGGTTAAAAATAGGGTTTAGGGTCAAATTTAGGGTTACACAGGTTAGAATTTAGGTTTTTTGGGTCAAAATTTAGGTTTTTCGGTTAAAATTAGGGTTGTGTTAAATTTAGGGTTTAGGGTCAAAATTTGGGTTTTGGGTTGAATTAGGGTTTTGAGTTAAAAATAGGGTTTTGGGACAAAAATAGAGTTAGAATTAGGGTTTTGGTTCAAATTTAGGGTTTAGGATCAAAATTAGGGTTTAGGCTTTGAATTAGAGTTTTGGGTTAAAAATAGGGTTTTGCGTCTAAATTAGGGTTTTGGGTCAGAATTTGGGTTTTGCGTCAAAATTATTGCTCTGGATTATAATTTGGGTTTTGGGTCAAAATTTCGGTTTTTGCTCAAAATTAGGGTTTAGGGTTTGAACTAGGGTTTTGGGTTAAAATTCGGGTTTTGGATTAAAATTTTGGGTCAAATTTAGGGTTTAGGGTCAACATTAGGGTTTAGGATTTGAATTCGGTGTTTGGGTCAAAATTACGGTTTTGGGCCAGAATTAGGGTTTTGGGTCAAAAATAGGGTTAGAATTAGGGTTTTGGGTCTAAATTATTTTAGAATTAGGTTTTGGGCCTAAATTAGGGTTTTGGGTTAAATTTAGGGTTCTGTGTTAAATTTAGGGTTTAGAGTCAAAATTTAGGGTTTTTAGTTAAATAGGGTTTTGTGTTCAATTTTGCCAGGGTTTTGGGACAAAAATAGGAGTTAGAATTAGGAGTTTTAGTTCGGTTAGGGTTTTTGATTAAAATTAGGGTTTAGGGTCAGAGTGGGAGTTAGGCTTTGAATTAGGGTTTTTCGGTTTAAAAATTTGGTTTTGTGTCTAAATTTTAGGGTTTTGGTCAGGAGAGGAGCTTTTTCCAGGTTATAATTTGGGTTTGGGTCAAAATTTGGGTTTGGCTCGAAAATTAGGTTTAGTGGAGTTGAATTAGGGGTTTGGTGAGAGTGGGGTTCTGGGTTACAAGATTTGGGGTTTTGAGGTCAACAGTTAGGGTTTAGGGTTTTGAATTTGGGTTGAGTTTAAAATAGGGTTTTTAGATTAAAAATAGTTAGAATTAGGGTTTGCGTTAAAATTAGGGTTTGGGTGAAAGTAGGGTTCTTGGTCAAAATTTAGGGTTTGGGTAAATAGGGTTCAATTGGGTTTTGGGATCAAAATTAGGGTTTTGGGTCAGAATTAGGGTTTTTGGGTCAAAATTGGGGCTTTAGGTTCTAGAATTAGGGTTTTAGGGTTTAGGTTCCCAGGTGGAGTTTGGGTTTATTTTGGGTCAAGTACGGTTTGGGTCCAAATTAGGGTTTGAGTCCTAGAGGTTGGGTTTGGGTTCCAAATTTGGGTTTTGGGTCAAAATAGGTGTAAACTTTTGAGTTGAAGAAGGTAGGTTTTAGGACCGAAATACGGTTATAATTAGGGTTTTGGTCTAAATTGGGGTTTTGGGTCAAGAATTAGGGCTGCAGGTTCTAGGTAAATTTAGGGTTTTGAATTAAAATTGGGGTTCTTGGTTAAATTTAGGGTTTTGGGACAAAAATAGGGTTCGTATTATTAGGGTTTGGGTCTAAATTAGGTTTTGGGTCCAAAATTGGGGCTGCAGGTGTTAATTTTAGGGTCTTGGGTCAAAATAGGAGTTCGTGTTAGGGTTTTGGGAATTCGAATTAGGTTTTGGGTCAATATTTCGATTTGGGTCCAAATTAGGTTTTAGATTAGGAAATTAGGGTCATGGAGTCAAATTTAGGGTTATGGGTCAAATTAGGCTTTCCCCCCCCCTCTCGGGTTAGGACAAACGAGGGGTTAGAAGTAGGGTTTTGGTTCAAATTTAGGGTTTAGGATCAAAACTAGGGTTTAGGGTTAAAATTAGAGTTTTGGGTTTAAAATAGGGTTTTGTGTCTAAATTAGGGTTTTGGTTCTAAATTAGGGTTTTAGGTCAGAATTAGGGGTTAGGGTCAAAATTAGGGATTTGGGTTAAAATTAGGGTTATGGGTCAAAATTTCGGTTTTGGTTCCAAAATTAGGAGTTCGAGGTTTTGAATTAGGGTTTTGGACTGCAAATGAGGTCTTAGGTCAAAATTAGGGTTTCTGGTTTATTGGTTGGTCAAAATTTGAGGTTTTAGTTTAGAGTGGGGTTACGGAGTTAGAATTTAGGGTTTGGGACAAAAAATAGGTGTAGAATTAGGGTTTTGGTCCAAATTTAGGGTTTCAAAATAAGGGTTAAATTAGGGTTTTAGGTTCAATTTAGGGTTTTGGGTTAAATTAGGTTTTGAGGTCAAAATTAGGGTTTGGGTTTAAATTAGTTTTGTGTCTAAATTAGGGTTTCGGTCAAATTAGGGTTTTGGGTCAAAATTAGGGCTCTGGGTTATAATTTGGGTTTTGGGTCAAAATTTGGGTTTGTGTCAATTAGGTTTTGGCAAAATTGGGTTTTGGGTCAAAATTAGGGTTTTAGATTTAGGGTTCTGGGTCAAATTTGGGTTTTGGGTTTGAATTTTGCTTTGAGGGTTTACAAAATAGGGTTTTGGGTCAAAAATAGGGTTAGAATTCGGGTTTTGCGTTAAAATTAGGGTTTAGGGTCAAAAATAGGGTTCGGGTCAAATTTAGTGGGCTTAGGAGGTTTAGTATTAGGGTTTTGGGTCTAAATTAGGGTTTTGGGTCAAAATCAGGGCTTTGGGTTATTTTGGGTCAAAATGTCGGTTTTGGGTCAAAATTAGGGTTTTGGGTCAAAATTAGGGTCTAGGGTTTCAATTGAGGGTTTTGAGGAAAGAATTGGGTTTTGGGACAAAAATAGGGTTAGAATTTGGGTTTTGGGTCAAAATTAAGGTTGTTAAAAAAGGGTTTTGAGTTAAATAGGGTTTGGGGAGGGCAAAATTAGGTTTAGGTCAAAATTAGGGTGTTAGGTCAAAATTAGGGTTCTGGGTCAAATTTAGGGTTCTGGGTCAAATTTTGTGTCTAAATTAGGTTTTGGGTCAAAATCGGGGTTTGGGTCAAATTTAGGGTTCTGGGTTAAATTTAGGGTTTTGGGACAAAAATAGGGTTAGAATTATGGTTTTGGTTCAAATTTAGGGTTTAGGATCAAAACTAGGGTTTTAGGTTAAAATTAGGGTTTAGGCTTTGAATTAGGATTTTGGGTTTAAAATAGGGTTTTGTGTCAGAATTAGGGTTTTGGGTCAAAATTAGGACTCTGGGTTATAATTTGGGTTTGGTGTCAAAATTTCGGTTTTCGGTCAAAATTAGGGTTTCGGGTTTGAATTAGAGTTTTGGGTCAAAATCGGGTTTTGGGTCAAATTCAGGCTTTTGGGTCAACATTAGGGTTTAGGGTCAAAAATAGGGTTAGAATTAAGTTTTAGCGTTAAAATTAAGGTTTAGGGTCAAAAATAGGGTTCTGGGTCAAACTTAGGGTCTTGGGTCAAAAATAGGGTTCTTATTAGTGTTTTGGGTCTAAATTAGGGCTTATGTTCAAAAATAGGTCTTTGTGTTATTTTGGGTCAAAAAGTCGGTTTTGGGTCAAAATTAGGGGTTAGGTTTCAGGTAGGGTTTTGAGTAAAGAATTGGGTTTTGGGACAAAAATAGGGTTAAAATTAGGGTTTTGGGTCAAAATTTGGGTTTAATATAATTTAGGTGTTGGGTTTTGAGTTAAAAAAATGGTTTTGGGACAAAAATAGGGTTAGAATTAGGGTTTTTGTGTCTAAATTAGGTTTTGGGTCAAAATTAGGGTCTTGGGTCAAAATTATGGTTATGGGTCAAATTTAGGGTTCTGGGTCAAATTTAGGGTTTTGGTTCAAATTTAGGGTTTAGGATCAAAATTAGGGTTTAGGGTTAAATTTAGGGGTTTGGGATAAAAATAGGTTTAGAATTAGGGTTTTGGTTCAAATTTAGGGTTTAGGATCAAAATTAGGGTTTAGGCTTTGAATTAGGATTTTGGGTTTAAAACAGGGTTTTTTGTCTAAATTAGGGTTTTGGGTCAGAAATAGGGTTTTGGGTCAAAATTATTGGGGGGCCCGGTTATAATTTGAGTTTTGGGTCAAAATTTCGGTTTTCGGTCAAAATTTGGGTTTCGGGTTTGAATTTGGATTTTGGGTCAAAATTCGGGTTTTGGGTCAAATTTAGGGTTTTGGGTCTAAATTGGGGTTTTGGGTCAAAATTAGGGCTCTAGGTTCTAGGTTAAATTTAGGGTTTAGGGTCAAAATTTAGGGTTTTGAATTAAAATTAGGGTTCTTGGTTAAATTTAGGGTTTTGGGACAAAAATAGAGTTAGAATTAGGGTTTTGGTTCAAATTTAGGGTTTAGGATCTAAATTAGGGTTTTGGGTCAAAATTAGGGTTTATGTTTTGAATTAGGGTTTAGGGTTAAAAATAGAGTTTTGGGTCAAATTTAGGGTTTTGGGTTAAATTTAGGGTCTAGGGTCAAAAATAGGGTTCGTATTAGGGTTTTGGGTCTAAATTAGGGTTTTGGGTCAAAATTAGGGCTTTGGGTTATTTTGGGTCAAAATGTCGGTTTTGGGTCAAAATTAGGGTTTAGGGTTTCATTTAGGGTTTTGAGTAAATAATTGGGTTTTGGGACAAAAATAGGGTTAGAATTAGGGTTTTGGGTCTAAATTAGGGTTTTGGGTCAAAATTAAGGTGTCGCGTTTTGAGTTTAAAAAGGGTTTTGGGACAAAAATAGGGTTAGAATTAGGGTTTTTGTGTCTAAATTAGGTTTTGGGTCAAAATTAGGGTTATGGGTCAAATTTAGGGTTCTGGGTTAATTTTAGGGTTTAGGGTCAAAATTTAGGGGTTTGGATTAAAATTAGGGTTCTGGGTTAAATTTAGGGTTTTGGGACAAAAATAGGGTTAGAATTAGGGTTTTGGTTCAAATTTAGGGTTTAGGATCAAAACTAGGGTTTAGGGTTAAAATTAGGGTTTAGGCTTTGAATTAGGATTTTGGGTTTAAAATAGGGTTTTGTGTCAGAATTAGGGTTTTGGGTCAAAATTAGGACTCTGGGTTATAATTTTGGTTTGGGGTCAAAATTTCGGTTTTCGGTCAAAATTAGGGTTTCGGATTTGAATTAGGTTTTTGGGTCAAAATCGGGTTTTGGGTCAAATTTAGGGTTTTGGGTCAACATTAGTGTTTAGGGTAAAAAATAGGGTTAGAATTAAGTTTTTGCGTTAAAATTAGGGTTTAGTGTCAAAAATAGGGTTCTGGGTCAAATTTAGGGTCTTGGGTCAAAAGTAGGGTTGGTATTAGGGTTTTGGGTCTAAATTAGGGTTTTGGGTCAAAATTAGGGCTTTGGGTTATTTTGGGTCAAAATGTCGGTTTTGGGTCAAAATTAGGGTTTAGGGTTTCATTTAGGGTTTTGAGTAAAGAATTGGGTTTTGGGGCAAAAATAGGGTTAAAATTAGGGTTTTGGGTCAAAATTAAGGTGTCCGGTTTTGAGTTAAAAAAAGGGTTAGAATTAGGGTTTTTTGTCTAAATTAGGGTTTTGGGTCAAAATTAGGGCTCTGGGTTATAATTTGAGTTTTGGGTCAAAATTTCGGTTTTCGGTCAAAATTATGGTTTTGGGTTTGAATTAGGATTTTGGGTCAAAATTCGGGTTTTGGGTCAAATTTAGGGTTTTGGGTCTAAATTGGGGTTTTGGGTCAAAATTAGGGCTCTAGGTTCTAGGTTAAATTTAGGGTTTAGGGTCAAAATTTAGGGTTTTGAATTAAAATTAGGGTTCTTGGTTAAATTTAGGGTTTTGGGACAAAAATAGAGTTAGAATTAGGGTTTTGGTTCAAATTTAGGGTTTAGGATCTAAATTAGGGTTTTGGGTCAAAATTAGGGTTTATGTTTTGAATTAGGGTTTAGGGTTAAAAATAGAGTTTTGGGTCAAATTTAGGGTTCTAGGTTAAATTTAGGGTCCTGGGTCAAAATTAGGGTTCGTATTTGGGTTTTGGGTCTAAATTAGGGTTTTGGCTCAAAATTAGGGCTTTGGGTTATTTTGGGTCAAAATGTCGGTTTTGGGTCAAAATTAGGGTTTAGGGTTTCATTTAGGGTTTTGAGTAAATAATTGGGTTTTGGGACAAAAATAGGGTTAGAATTAGGGTTTTGGGTCAAAATTAAGGTGTCGCGTTTTTAGTTAAAAAAGGGTTTTGGGACAAAAATAGGGTTAGAATTACGGTTTTTGGGTCAAAATTAGGTTTTGGGTCTAAATTAGGGTTATGGGTCAAATTTAGGGTTTGGGTTAATTTTAGTGTTTAGGGTCAAAATTTAGGGGTTTGGATTAAAATTATGGTTCTGGGTTAAATTTAGGGTTTTGGGACAAAAATAGGGTTAGAATTAGGGTTTTGGTTCAAATTTAGGGTTTAGGATCAAAACTAGGGTTTAGGGTTAAAATTAGGGTTTAGGCTTTGAATTAGGATTTTGGGTTTAAAATAGGGTTTTGTGTCAGAATTAGGGTTTTGGGTCAAAATTAGGACTCTGGGTTATAATTTTGGTTTGGGGTCAAAATTTCAGTTTTCGGTCAAAATTAGGGTTTCGGGTTTGAATTAGGGTTTTGGGTCAAAATCGGGTTTTGGGTCAAAATCGGGTTTTGGTTCAAATTTAGGGTTTTGGGTCAACATTAGTGTTTAGGGTCAAAAATAGGGTTAGAATTAAGTTTTTGCCTTAAAATTAGGGTTTAGTGTCAAAAATAGGGTTCTGGGTCAAATTTAGGGTCTTGGGTCAAAAGTAGGGTTGGTATTATTGTTTTGGGTCTAAATTAGGGTTTTGGGTCAAAATTAGGGCTTTGGGTTGTTTTGGGTCAAAATGTCGGTTTTGGGTCAAAATTAGGGTTTAGGGTTTCATTTAGGGTTTTGAGTAAAGAATTGGGTTTTGGGACAAAAATAGGGTTAAAATTAGGGTTTTGGGTCAAAATTAAGGTGTCGGGTTTTGAGTTAAAAAAAGGGTTAGAATTAGGGTTTTTGTGTCTAAATTAGGTTTTGGGTCAAAATTAGGGTCTTGGGTCAAAATTAGGGTTATGGGTCAAATTTTGGGTTTTGGTTCAAATTTAGGGTTTAGGATCAAAATTTGGGTTTAGGGTTAAATTTAGGGGTTTGGGACAAAAATAGGTTTAGAATTAAGGTTTTGGTTCAAATTTAGGGTTTAGGATCAAAATTAGGGATTAGGCTTTGAATTAGGATTTTGGGTTTAAAACAGGGTTTTTTGTCTAAATTAGGGTTTGGGGTCAGAATTAGGGTTTTGGGTCAAAATTAGGGCTCTGGGTTATAATTTGGGCTTTGGGCCAAAATTTCGGTCTTCGGTCAAAATTAGGGTTTCGGGTTTGAATTAGGATTTTGGGTCAAAATTTGGGTTTTGTGTCAAATTTAGGGTTTTGGGTTAGAATTAGGGTTTTGGGTCTAAATTGGGGTTTGGGGTCAAAATTAGGGCTCTAGGTTCTATGTTAAATTTAGGGTTTAGGCTCAAAATTTAGGGTTTTGAATTAAAATTAGGGTTCTTGGTTAAATTTAGGGTTTTGGGACAAAAATAGGGTTATAATTAGGGTTTTCGTTCAAATTTAGGGTTTTTTGGTTAAAATTAGGGTTTAAGCTTCGAATTAGGGTTTTTGGTTAAAAATAGGGTTTTGTGTCTAAATTAGGGTTTTTGGTTAAAAATAGGGTTTTGTGTCTAAATTAGGGTTTCGGGTCAGAATTAGGGTTTTGGGTCAAAATTAGGGCTCTGGGTTATAATTTGGGTTTTGGGTCGAAATTTCGGTTTTGGGTCAAAATTAGGGTTTTGGGTCAAAATTCGGGTTTTGGGTCAAAATTAGGGTTTCGGGTCAGAATTAGGGTTTTGGGTCAAAATTAGGGCTCTGGGTTATAATTTGGGTTTTGGGTCAAAATTTCGGTTTGAATTAGGGTTTTGGGTCAAAATTCGGGTTCTGGGTCAAATTTAGGGTTCTGGGTCAACATTAGGGTTTAGGGTTTGAATTTGGCTTTTGAGTTAAAAATAGGGTTTTGGGTCAAAAATAGGGTTAGAATTAAGGTTTTGCGTTAAAATTAGGGTTTAGGGTCAAAAATAGGGTTCTGGGTTAAATTTAGGGTCTTGGGTCAAAAGTAGGGTTCGTGTTAGGGTTTTGGGTCTAACTTAGGGTTTTGGGTCTAAATTTGGGCTTTGGGTTATTTTGGGTCAAAATTTGGGTTTAGGGTTTCATTTAGGGTTTTGAGTAAAGAATTGGGTTTTGGGACAAAAATAGGGTTAGAATTAGGGTTTTGGGTCTAAATTTGGGTTTTGAGTCAAAATTAAGGTGTAGGGTTTTGAGTTAAATAAAGGGTTTTGGGATAAAAATAGGGTTAGAATTAGGGTTTTTGTGTCTAAATTAGGGTCTTGGGTCAAAATTAGGGTTATGGGTCAAATTTTGGGTTTTGGTTCAAATTTAGGGTTTAGGATCAAAATTAGGGTTTAGGGTTAAATTTAGGGTTTTGGGACAAAAATAGGGTTAGAATTAGGGTTTTGGTTCAAATTTAGGGTTTAGGATCAAAATTAGGGTTTAGGGTTAAAATTAGGGTTTAGACTTTGTATTAGGATTTTGGGTTTAAAATAGGGTTTTTTGTCTAAATTAGGGTTTTAGGGTGAGAATTAGGGTTTTGGGTCAAAATTAGGGCTTTGGGTTATTTTG
The DNA here is from genome assembly GCA_030762895.1 of Sophora flavescens. Lineage (NCBI taxonomy): Eukaryota > Viridiplantae > Streptophyta > Magnoliopsida > Fabales > Fabaceae > Sophora > Sophora flavescens. Next base: position 10,681,814 of record CM061066.1, read on the forward strand.
GGTCAAAATTTCGGTTTTAGGTCAAAATTAGGGTTTTTGGTCAAAATTTCGGTTTTGAGTAAAAAATAGGGTTTTGGGACAAAAATAGGGTTAGAATTAGGGTTTTTGGATCAAAATTAGGGTCTTGGGTCAAAATTAGGGTTATGGGTCAGAATTAGGGTTTTGGGTCAAAATTAGGGCTCTGGGTTATAATTTGGGTTTTGGGTCAAAATTTCAGTTTTCGGTCAAAATTAGGGTTTCGGGTTTGAATTAGGATTTTGGGTCAAAATTCGGGTTTTGGGTCAAATTTAGGGTTTTGGGTTAGAATTAGGGTTTTGGGTCTAAATTAGGTTTTGGGTCAAAATTAGGGCTCTGGGTTCTAGGTTAAATTTAGGGTTTAGGGTCAAAATTTAGGGTTTTGGATTAAAATTAGGGTTCTGGGTTAAATTTAGGGTTTTGGGACAAAAATAGGGTTAGAATTAGGATTTTGGTTCAAATTTAGGGTTTAGGGTTGAAATTAGGGTTTAAGCTTCGAATTAGGGTTTTTGGTTAAAAATAGGGTTTTGTGTCTAAATTAGGGTTTCGGGTCAGAATTTGGGTTTTGGGTCAAAATTAGGGCTCTGGGTTATAATTTGGGTTTTGGGTCAAAATTAGGGTCAAAATTCGGGTTCTGGGTCAAAATTCGGGTTCTGGGTCAACATTAGGGTTTAGGGTTTGAATTTAGCTTTTGAGTTAAAAATAGGGTTTTGGGTCAAAAATAGGGTTAGAATTAAGGTTTTGCGTTAAAATTAGGGTTTACGGTCAAAAATAGGGTTCTGGGTCAAATTTAGGGTCTTGGGTCAAAAATAGGGTTCGTATTAGGGTTTTGGGTCTAAATTAGGGCTTTGGGTTATTTTGGGTCAAAATGTCGGTTTTGGGTCAAAATTAGGGTTTAGGGTTTCATTTAGGGTTTTGAGTAAAGAATTGGGTTTTGGGACAAAAATAGGGTTAGAATTAGGGTTTTTGTGTCTAAATTAGGTTTTGGGTCAAAATTAGGGTCTTGGGTCAAAATTAGGGTTATGTTACAAATTTAGGGTTCTGGGTTAAATTTAGGGTTTAGTGTCAAAATTTAGGGGTTTGGATTAAAATTAGGGTTCTGGGTTAAATTTAGGGTTTTGGGACAAAATAGGGTTAGAATTAGGGTTTTGGTTCAAATTTAGGGTTTAGAATAAAAACTAGGGTTTAGGGTTAAAATTAGGGTTTAGGCTTTCAATTAGGATTTTGGGTTTAAAATAGGGTTTTGTGTCAGAATTATTGTTTTGGGTCAAAATTAGGACTCTGGGTTATAATTTGGGTTTGGGGTCAAAATTTCGGTTTTCGGTCAAAATTAGGGTTTCGGGTTTGAATTAGGGTTTTGGGTCAACATTAGGGTTTAGGGTCAAAATAGGGTTAGAATTAAGTTTTTGCGTTAAAATTAGGGTTTAGGGTCAAAAATAGGGTTCTGGGTCAAATTTAGGGTTCGAATTAGGGTTTTGGATCAGAATTAGGGTTTTGGGTCTAAATTAGGGTTTTTGGGTCAGAATTAGGGTTTTGGGTCAAAATTAGGGCTTTGGGTTATTTTTGGTCAAAATTTAGGTTTTGGATCCAAATTAGGGTTTTGGGTTTGAATTAGGGTTTTGAGTAAAAAATAGGGTTTTGGGACAAAAAGAGGGTTATAATTAGGGTTTTTGGGTCTAAATTAGAGTCTTGGTTCAAAATTAGGGTTCCTAGTTAAATTTAGGGTTTAGGGTCAAAATTTAGTTTTTTGGATTAAAATTAGGGTTCTAGGTTAAATTTAGGGTTTTGGGACAAAAATAGGGTTAGAATTAGGTTTTTGGTTCAAATTTAGGGTTTAGGATCTAAATTAGGGTTTTGGGTCAAAATTAGGGTTTATGTTTTGAATTACGGTTTAGGGTAAAAAATAGGGTTTTGGGTCAAATTTAGGGTTCTCGGTTAAATTTAGGGTCTTGGATCAAAAATAGGGTTCGTATTAGGGTTTTGGGTCTAAATTAGGGTTTTGGGGTGAGAATTAGGGTTTTGGGTCAAAATTAGGGCTTTGGGTTATTTTGTGTGAAAATTTCGGTTTTAGGTCCAAATTAAGGTTTTGGGTCAAAATTAGGGTTTTGAGTAAAAAATTTGGTTTTGGGACAAAAATAGGGTTAGAATTTGGGTTTTGGGTCTAAATTTGGGTTATAATTTGGGTTTTGGGTCAAATTTTGAGTTTTGGGTCAAAATTAAGGTGTCGGGTTTTGAGTTAAAAAAGGGTTTTGGGACAAAAATAGGGTTAGAATTAGGGTTATGGGTCAAATTTAGGGTTCTGGGTGAAATTTAGGGTTTAGGGTCAAAATTTAGGGGTTTGGATTAAAATTAGGGTTCTGGGTTAAATTTAAGGTTTTGGAACAAAAATAGGGTTAGAATTTGGGATTTGGTTCAAATTTAGGGTTTAGGATCAAAGCTAGGGTTTAGGGTTAAAATTAGGGTTTAGGCTTTGAATTAGGATTTTGGGTTTTAAATAGGGTTTTTTTTGTCTAAATTAGGGTTTTGGGTCAGAATTAGGGTTTTGGGTCAAAATTAGGGCTCTGGGTTATAATTTGGGTTTTGGGTCAAAATTTCGGTTTTCGGTCAAAATTAGGGTTTCGGGTTTGAATTAGGATTTTGGGTCAAAATTCGGGTTTTGGGTCAAAAAGAGGGTTAGACTTAAGGTTTTGCGTTAAAATTAGGGATTAGGATCAAAATTTGGGTTTAGGCTTGGAACTAGGGTTTAGGGTTAAAAATAGGGTTTCGGGTCAAATGTAGGGTTCTGGGTTAAATTTAAGGTTTTGGGTCAAAATTTAGGATTTTGGGTTAAAATTAGGGTTCTGTGTTAAATTTAGGGTTTAGGGTCAAAATTTGGGTTTTGGGTTGAATTAGGGTTTTGAGTTAAAAATAAGGTTTTGGGACAAAAATAGAGTTAGAATTAGGGTTTTGGTTCAAATTTAGGGTTTAGAATCAAAATTAGGGTTTAGGCTTTGAATTAGGCCTTTGGGTTAAAAATAGGGTTTTGTGTCTAAATTACGGTTTTGGGTCAGAATTAGGGTTTTGAGTTAAAAATAAGTTTTTGGGACAAAAATAGAGTTAGAAATAGGGTTTTGGTTCAAATTTAGGGTTTAGAATCAAAATTAGGGTTTAGGCTTTGAATTAGGGTTTTGGGTTAAAAATAGGGTTTTGTGTCTAAATTAGGGTTTTGGGTCAGAATTTGGGTTTTGTGTCAAAATTAGTGCTCTGGGTTAAAATTTGGGTATTGGGTCAAATTTTCGGTTTTGGGTCAACATTAGGGTTTAGGCTTTGAACTAGGGTTTAGGGTTAAAAATAGGGTTTCGGGTCAAATTTAGGGTTCTGGGTTAAATTTAGGGTTTTGGGTCAAAATTTAGGATTTTGGGTTAAAATTAGGGTTGTGTTAAAATTAGGGTTTAGGGTCAAAATTTGGGTTTTGGGTTGAATTAGGGTTTTGAGTTAAAAATAGGGTTTTGGGACAAAAATAGCGTTAGAATTAGGGTTTTGGTTCAAATTTAGGGTTTAGAATCAAAATTAGGGTTTAGGCTTTGAATTAGGGTTTTGGGATAAAAATTGGGTTTTGTGTCTAAAATAGGGTTTTGGGTCAGAATTAGTGCTCTGGGTTATAATTTGGGTATTGGGTCAAAATTTCGGTATTGGGTCAACATTAGGGTTTAGGATTTGAATTAGGTGTTTGAGTCAAAATTACGGTTTTGGGTCAGAATTAGGGTTTTGGGTCAAAATAGGGTTAGAATTAGGGTTTTGACTCTAAATTAGGGTTAGAATTAGGTTTTGGGGTCTAAATTAGGGTTATTGGTTAAATTTAGGGTTCTGTGTTAAATTTAGGGTTTAGGGTTTAGGGTCCAAATTTAGGGTTTTGGATTAAAATTAGGGTTTTGGGATCAATTTAGGGTTTTGGTTCAAATTTAGGGTATACGATCAAAACTAGGGTTTAGGGTTAAAATTAGGGTTTAGGCTTTGAATTATGATTTTGGGTTTAAAATAGGGTTGTGTCAGAATTAGGGTTTTGGGTCAAAATTAGGACTCTGGGTTATAATTTCGGTTTGGGGTCAAATTTTCGGTTTTCGCTCAAAATTAGGGTTTTGGGTCAAAATCGGGTTTTCGGTCAAATTTAGGGTTTTGGGTCAACATTAGGGTTTAGGGTCAAAAATAGGGTTCTGGGTCAAATTTAGGGTTCGAATTAGGGTTTTGGATCAGAATTCGGGTTTTGGGTCTAAATTAGGGTTTTTGGGTCAGAATTATGGTTGTGGGTCAAAATTATGGCTTTGGGTTATTTTGGGACAAAATTTAGGTTTTGGATCCAAATTAGGGTTTTGGGTTTGAATTAGGGTTTTGAGTAAAAAATAGGGTTTTGGGACAAAAAGAGGGTTAGAATTAGGGTTTTTGTGTATAAATTAGAGTTTTGGGTCAAAATTAGGGTTCCTGGTTAAATTTAGAGTTTAGGGTCAAAATTTAGGTTTTTGGTTTAAAATTAGGGATCTGGGTTAAATTTAGGGGTTTGGGACAAAAATAGGGTTAGAATTAGGGTTTTGGTTCAAATTTAGGGTTTAGGATCAAAATTAGGGTTTAGGCTTTGAACTAGGGTTTAGGGTTAAAAATGATGACAGAATCATCCCCTTGCAGGTTGCCAAAAACATGATCCTTGCTAAGGTTAGCCTGGCAGGTAACTTGAGCACTGGCACAACTTCTGCATCCTCTCAGGAGCTTAGGATTTTGAATGAGTTTAGAGTCAACTGCCATCATAACCGTGCTCCCAAAATCACTGAAGTTAGATGGCATCCTCCTCCCTGTTATTGGGTCAAGTGCAACACGGATGGGGATGCTAGAGGTGCTCCGGGTCCTTCTGCTAGTGTTGGCATTTTTAGTGATCATAGTGCTGCAACTCTTGGTTGCTTTGCAGCCAACTTTGGTGAAAATACTGCTTTTTATGAGGAGCTAATGGGTGCAATCTTGGCAATTGAAATTGCCCATAAGAAAGGGTGGTCGTTATGGCTGGAATGTGACTCTCAAATGGTCATAGCTGCAATCTCCTCTCCATCAATGGTTCCTTGGAAACTTAGGAATAGATGGAATAATTGCATGTCCATTTTAAGGGATATGCATTTTGGCTCCTCCCATATCTTTCGTGAAGGCAACACTTGTGCAGATAAAATTGACAATCATGGTTTGTTGATTAATGGTTTTTTTTTGGTGGGATTTAATCCCTAGTTTCATTAGGGATGATTTCCAAAATAACAGAATATGCCTCCCTAATTTTCGATTTAGGTGATTTCATGGGTTTGGTTTTGCCCCCCCATGCTCTTGTAATGTTTGATTTTCTTCTTTTTTAATAAATTGGGGTGTGCTGCATATGATGGATAGTGGCTAAGGTTCCAACCTACTTGGGATGTTAGTCTCTATTGTGATGCTTTTGCATGCCTCCTTATTTAAAAAAAAAAATAGGGTTTCGGGTCAAATTTAGGGTTCTGGGTTGAATTTAGGGTTTTGGGTCAAAATTTAGTATTTTGGGTTAAAATTAGGGTTCTGTGTTAAATTTAGGGTTGAGGGTCAAAAATTGGGTTTTGGGTTGAATTAGGGTTTTGAGTTAAAAATAGGGTTTTGGGACAAAAATAGAGTTAGAATTAGGGTTTTGGTTCAAATTTAGGGTTTACAATCAAAATTAGGGTTTAGGATTTGAATTAGGGTTTTGGGTTAAAAATAGGGTTTTGGGTCAAAATTAGTGCTCTGGGTTATAATTTGGGTATTGGGTCAAAATTTCGGTTTTGGGTCAACATTAGGGTTTAGGATTTGAATTAGGTGTTTGGGTCAAAATTACAGTTTGGGGTCAGAATTAGGGTTTTGGGTCAAAAATAGGGTTAGAATTAGGGTTTTGGGTCTAAATTAGGGTTTTGAGTTAAATTTAGGGTTGTGTTAAATTTAGGGTTTAGGATCAAAATTTAGGGTTTTGGATTAAAATTAGGGTTTTGGGTTCAATTTAAGGTTTTGGAACAAAAATAGGGTTAGAATTAGGGTTTTGGTTCAGATTTAGGGTTTTGGATTAAAATTAGGGTTTAGGGTCAAAATTAGTGTTTAGGCTTTGAATTAGGGTTTTGGGTTAAAAATAGGGTTTTGTGTTTAAATTAGGGTTTTGGGTCAGAATTAGGGTTTTGGGTCAAAATTAGGGCTCTGGGTTATAATTTAGGTTTTGGGTCAAAATTTCGAGTTTGGCTCAAAATTAGGGTTTATAGTTTGAATTCGGGTTTTGGGTAAAAATTAGGGTTCTGGGTTAAATTTAGGGTTTTGGGTCAACATTAGGGTTTGGGGTTTGAATTTGGGTTTTGAGTTAAAAATAGGGTTTTCGGTCAAAAATAGGGTTCAAATTAGGGTTTTGCGTTAAAATTAGGGTTTTGGGTCAAAAATAAGGTTCTTGCTCAAATTTTGGGTTTAAGGTAAAAAATAGGTTTCGAATTAGGGTTTTGGATCAGAATTAGGGTTTTGGGTCAAAATTACGGTTTTGGGTCCAAATTAGGGTTTTGGGTCTAAATTAGGGTTTAGGGTCCAAATTTTGGTTTTGGGTCAAAAATAAGGTGTCGGCTTTTGAGTTAAAAAATGTATTTTGGGACAAAAATAGGGTTAGAATTAGGGTTTTTGGGTTTCAATTAGGTTTTAGGTCTAAATCGGGGTTTTGGGTCAAAATTAGGGCTCTGGGTTCTAGGTTAAATTTAGGGTTTAGTGTCAAAATTTAGGGTTTTGAATTAAAATTAGGGTTCTTGGTTAAATTTAGGGTTTTGGGGCAAAAATAGTGTTAGAATTAGGGTTTTGGTTCAAATTTAGGGTTTAGGGTTAAAATTAGGGTTTAAGCTTCGAATTAGGGTTTTTGATTAAAAATAGGGTTTTGTATCTGAATTAGGGTTTCGGGTCAGAATTAGGGTTTTGGGTCAAAATTAGGGCTCTGGCTTATAATTTGGGTCAAAATTAGGGTTTTGAGTAAAGAATTGGGTTTTGGGACAAAAATAGGGTTAAAATTAGGGTTTTGGGTCTAAATTAGGGTTTTGGGTCAAAATTTGGGTTTTGGGTCAAAATTAAGGTGTCGGGTTTTGAGTTAAAAAAAGGGTTCTGGGACAAAAATAGGGTTAGAATTAGGGTTTTTGTGTCTAAATTAGGTTTTGGGTCAAAATTAGGGTTATGGGTCAAATTTAGGGTTCTGGGTTAAATTTAGGGTTTAGGGTCAAAATTTAGGGGTTTGGATTAAAATTAGGGTTTAGGGTCAAAATTTAGGAGTTTGGATTAAAATTAGGGTTCTGGGTTAAATTTAGGGTTTTGGGACAAAAATAGGGTTAGAATTAGGGTTTTCGTTCAAATTTAGGGTTTAGGATCAAAACTAGGGTTTTGGGTTAAAATTAGGGTTTAGGCTTTGAATTAGCATTTTGGGTTTAAAATAGGGTTTTGTTTTAGAATTAGGGTTTTGGGTCAAAATTAGGACTCTGGGTTATAATTTGGGTTTGGGGTCAAATTTTCGGTTTTCGGTCAAAATTAGGGTTTCGGGTTTGAATTAGGGTTTTGGGTCAAATTTAGGGTTTTGGGTCAACATTAGGGTTTAGGGTCAAAAATAGGGTTAGAATTAAGTTTTTGCGTTAAAATTAGGGTTTAGGGTCAAAAATAGGGTTTTGGATCAGAATTAGGGTTTTGGGTCTAAATTAGGGTTTTTGGGTCAGAATTAGGGTTTTGGGTCAAAAATAGCGTTTTGGGTTATTTTGGGTCAAAATTTAGGTTTTGGATCCAAATTAGGGTTTTGGGTTTGAATTAGGGTTTGGAGTAAAAAATAGGGTTTTAAGACAAAAAGAGGGTTTGAATTAGGGTTTTTGTCTCTAAATTAGAGTCTTGGGTCAAAATTAGGGTTCCTGGTTAACTTTAGGGTTTAGGGTCAAAATTTAGGTTTTTGGATTAAAATTATGGTTCTGGATTAAATTTAGGGTTTGGGACAAAAATAGGGTTAGAATTAGGGTTTTGGTTCAAATTTAGGGTTTAGGATCAAAATTTTGGGTCAAAATTTGGGTTTTGGGTCAAATTTAGGGTTTTGGGTTTGAATTTGGTTTTTGAGTTAAAAAGAGGGTTTTTAGTCAAAAATAGGGTTAGAATTAAGGTTTTGCGTTAAAATTAGGGTTTAGGGTCAAAAATAGGGTTCTGGGTCAAATTTAGGGTTTTGGGTCAAAAAAAGGGTTCGAATTAGGGTTTTGGATCAGAATTAGGGTTTTCGGTCTAAATTAGGGCTTTGGGTTATTTTGCATCAAAATTTCGGTTTTGGATCGAAATTAGGGTTTTCGGTCAAAATTAGGGTTTAGGGTTTGAATTAGGGTTTTGAGTAAAAAATAGGGTTTTGGGACAATTAATAGGGTTAGAATTAGGGTTTTGGGTCAAAATTCGGGTTTTGGGTCAAAATTCGGGTTCTGAGTCAACATTAGGGTTTAGGGTTTGAATTTGACTTTTGAGTTAAAAATAGGGGTTTGGGTCAAAAATAGGGTTAGAATTAAGGTTTTGCGTTAAAATTAGGGTTTAGGGTCAAAAATAGGGTTCTGGGTCAAATTTAGGGTCTTGGGTCAAAAATAGGGTTCGTATTAGGGTTTTGGGTCTAAATTAGGGCTTTGGGTTATTTTGGGTCAAAATGTCGGTTTTGGGTCAAAATTAGGGTTTAGGGTTTCATTTAGGGTTTTGAGTAAAGAATTGGGTTTTGGGACAAAAATAGGGTTAGAATTAGGGTTTTGGGTCTAAATTAGGGTTTTGGGTCAAAATTTGGGTTTTGGGTCAAAATTAAGGTATCGGGTTTTGAGTTAAAAAAAGGGTTTTGGGACAAAAATAGGGTTAGAATTAGGGTTTTTGTGTCTAAATTAGGTTTTGGGTCAAAATTAGGGTCTTGGGTCAAAATTAGGGTTATGTTTCAAATTTAGGGTTCTGGGTTAAATTTAGGGTTTAGGGTCAAAATTTAGGGGTTTGGATTAAAATTAGGGTTCTGGGTTAAATTTAGGGTTTTGGGACAAAAATAGGGTTAGAATTAGGGTTTTGGTTCAAATTTAGGGTTTAGAATAAAAACTAGGGTTTAGGGTTAAAATTAGGGTTTAGGCTTTCAATTAGGATTTTGGGTTTAAAATAGGGTTTTGTGTCAGAATTATTGTTTTGGGTCAAAATTAGGACTCTGGGTTATAATTTGGGTTTGGGGTCAAAATTTCGGTTCTCGGTCAAAATTAGGGTTTCGGGTTTGAATTAGGATTTTGGGTCAAAATCGAGTTTTGGGTCAAATTTAGGGTTTTGGGTCAACATTAGTGTTTAGGGTCAAAAATAGGGTTAGAATTAAGTTTTTGCGTTAAAATTAGGGTTTAGGGTCAAAAATAGGGTTCTGGGTCAAATTTAGGGTTTGAATTAGGGTTTTGGATCAGGGGTCAGAATTAGGGTTTTGGGTCAAAATTAGGGCTTTGGGTTATTTTTGGTCAAAATTTAGGTTTTGGATCCAAATTAGGGTTTTGGGTTTGAATTAGGGTTTTGAGTAAAAAATAGGGTTTTGGGACAAAAAGAGGGTTATAATTAGGGTTTTTGGGTCTAAATTCGAGTCTTGGGTCAAAATTAGGGTTCCAGGTTAAATTTAGGGTTTAGGATCAAAATTTAGTTTTTTGGATTAAAATTAGGGTTCTAGGTTAAATTTAGGGTTTTGGGACAAAAATTGGGTTAGAATTAGGGTTTTGGTTCAAATTTAGGGTTTAGGATCTAAATTAGGGTTTTGGGTCAAAATTAGGGTTTATGTGTTGAATTACGGTTTAGGGTAAAAAATAGGGTTTTGGGTCAAATTTAGGGTTCTCGGTTAAATTTAGGGTCTTGGATCAAAAATAGGGTTCGTATTAGGGTTTTGGGTCTAAATTAGGGTTTTGGGTCTAAATTAGGGTTTTGGGTCAAAATTAGGGCTTTTGGTTATTTTGGGTCATAATTTCGGTTTTAGGTCCAAATTAGGGTTTTGGGTCAAAATTAGGGTTTTGAGTAAAAAATTTGGTTTTGGGACAAAAATAGGGTTAGAATTTGGGTTTTGTTTCTAAATTTGGGTTATAATTTGGGTTTTGGGTCAAATTTTGAGTTTTGGGTCAAAATTAAGGTGTCGGGTTTTGAGTTAAAAAAGGGTTTTGGGACAAAAATAGGGTTAGAATTAGGGTTATGGGTCAAATTTAGGGTTCTGGGTGAAATTTAGGGTTTAGGGTCAAAATTTAGGGGTTTGGATTAAAATTAGGGTTCTGGGTTAAATTTAAGGTTTTGGAACAAAAATAGGGTTAGAATTTGGGATTTGGTTCAAATTTAGGGTTTAGGATCAAAACTAGGGTTTAGGGTTAAAATTAGGGTTTAGGCTTTGAATTAGGATTTTGGGTTTTAAACAGGGTTTTTTGTCTAAATTAGGGTTTTGGATCAGAATTAGGGTTTCGGGTTTGAATTAGGATTTTGGGTCAAAATTCGGGTTTTGGGTCAAAAAAAGGGTTAGACTTAAGGTTTTGCGTTAAAATTAGGGTTTAGGATCAAAATTTGGGTTTAGGCTTGGAACTAGGGTTTAGGGTGAAAAATAGGGTTTCGGGTCAAATGTAGGGTTCTGGGTTAAATTTAAGGTTTTGGGTCAAAATTTAGGATTTTGGGTTAAAATTAGGGTTCTGTGTTAAATTTAGGGTTTAGGGTCAAAATTTGGGTTTTGGGTTGAATTAGGGTTTTGAGTTTAAAATAAGGTTTTGGGACAAAAATAGAGTTAGAATTAGGGTTTTGGTTCAAATTTAGGGTTTAGAATCAAAATTAGGGTTTAGGCTTTGAATTAGGGCTTTGGGTTAAAAATAGGGTTTTGTATCTAAATTACGGTTTTGGGTCAGAATTAGGGTTTTGAGTTAAAAATAAGTTTTTGGGACAAAAATAGAGTTAGAATTAGGGTTTTGGTTCAAATTTAGGGTTTAGAATCAAAATTAGGGTTTAGGCTTTGAATTAGGGTTTTGGGTTAAAAATAGGGTTTTGTGTCTAAATTAGGGGTTTGGGTCAGAATTTGGGTTTTGTGTCAAAATTAGTGCTCTGGGTTAAAATTTGGGTATTGGGTCAAATTTTCGGTTTTGGGTCAACATTAGGGTTTTGGCTTTGAACTAGGGTTTAGGGTTAATAATAGGGTTTCGGGTCAAATTTAGGGTTCTGGGTTAAATTTAGGGTTTTGGGTCAAAATTTAGGATTTTGGGTTAAAATTAGGGTTCTGTGTTAAATTTAGGGTTTAGGGTCAAAATTTGGGTTTTGGGTTGAATTAGGGTTTTGAGTTAAAAATAGGGTTTTGGGACAAAAATAGCGTTAGAATTAGGGTTTTGGTTCAAATTTAGGGTTTAGAATCAAAATTAGGGTTTAGGCTTTGAATTAGGGTTTTGGGATAAAAATTGGGTTTTATGTCTAAAATAGGGTTTTGGGTCAGAATTAGTGCTCTGGGTTATAATTTGGGTATTGGGTCAAAATTTCGGTTTTGGGTCAACATTAGGGTTTAGGATTTGAATTAGGTGTTTGAGTCAAAATTACGGTTTTGGGTCAGAATTAGGGTTTTGGGTCAAAATAGGGTTAGAATTAGGGTTTTGACTCTAAATTAGGGTTAGAATTAGGTTTTGGGTCTAAATTAGGGTTATGGGTTAAATTTAGGGTTCTGTGTTAAATTTAGGGTTTAGGGTTTAGGGTCAAAATTTAGGGTTTTGGATTAAAATTAGGGTTTTGGGTTAAATTTAGGGTTTTGGTTCAAATTTAGGGTTTACGATCAAAACTAGGGTTTAGGGTTAAAATTAGGGTTTAGGCTTTGAATTATGATTTTGGGTTTAAAATAGGGTTGTGTCAGAATTAGGGTTTTGGGTCAAAATTAGGACTCTGGGTTATAATTTCGGTTTGGGGTCAAATTTTCGGTTTTCGCTCAAAATTAGGGTTTTGGGTCAAAATCGGGTTTTCGGTCAAATTTAGGGTTTTGGGTCAACATTAGGGTTTAGGGTCAAAAATAGGGTTCTGGGTCAAATTTAGGGTTCAAATTAGGGTTTTGGATCAGAATTAGGGTTTTGGGTCTAAATTAGGGTTTTTGGGTCAGAATTATGGTTGTGGGACAAAATTAGGGCTTTGGGTTATTTTGGGATAAAATTTAGGTTTTGGATCCAAATTAGGGTTTTGGGTTTGAATTAGGGTTTTGAGTAAAAAATAAGGTTTTGGGACAAAAAGAGGGTTAGAATTAGGGTTTTTGTGTCTAAATTAGAGTTTTGGGTCAAAATTAGGGTTCCTGGTTAAATTTAGAGTTTAGGGTCAAAATTTAGGTTTTTGGTTTAAAATTAGGGATCTGGGTTAAATTTAGGGGTTTGGGACAAAAATAGGGTTAGAATTAGGGTTTTGGTTCAAATTTAGGGTTTAGGATCAAAATTAGGGTTTAGGCTTTGAACTAGGGTTTAGGGTTAAAAATGATGACATAATCATCCCCTTGCAGGTTGCCAAAAACATGATCCTTGCTAAGGTTAGCCTGGCAGGTAACTTGAGCACTGGCACAACTTCTGCATCCTCTCAGGAGCTTAGGATTTTGAATGAGTTTAGAGTCAACTGCCATCATAAACGTGCTCCCAAATCACTGAAGTTAGATGGCATCCTCCTCCCTGTTACTGGGTCAAGTGCAACACGGATGGGGATGCTAGAGGTGCTCCGGGTCCTTCTACTAGTGTTGGCATTTTTCGTGATCATAGTGCTGCAACTCTTGGTTGCTTTGCAGCCAACTTTGGTGAAAATACTGCTTTTTATGAGGAGCTAATGGGTGCAATCTTGGCAATTGAAATTGCCCATAAGAAAGTGTGGTCGTTATGGCTGGAATGTGACTCTCAAATGGTCATAGCTGCAATCTCCTCTCCATCAATGGTTCCTTGGAAACTTAGGAATAGATGGAATAATTGCATGTCCATTTTAAGGGATATGCATTTTGGCTCCTCCCATATCTTTCGTGAAGGCAACATTTGTGCAGATAAAATTGTCAATCATGGTTTGTTGATTAATGGTTTTTTTTGGTGGGATTTAATCCCTAGTTTCATTAGGGATGATTTCCAAAATAACAGAATATGCCTCCCTAATTTTCGATTTAGGTGATTTCATGGGTTTGGTTTTGCCCCCGCATGCTCTTGTATTGTTTGATTTTCTTCTTTTTTAATAAATTGGGGTGTGCTGCATATGATGGATAGTGGCTAAGGTGCCAACCTAGTTGGGATGTTAGTCTCTATTGTGATGCTTTTGCATGCCTCCTTATTTAAAAAAAAAAATAGGGTTTCGGGTCAAATTTAGGGTTCTGGGTTGAATTTAGGGTTTTGGGTCAAAATTTAGTATTTTGGGTTAAAATTAGGGTTCTGTGTTAAATTTAGGGTTGAGGGTCAAAAATTGGGTTTTGGGTTGAATTAGGGTTTTGAGTTAAAAATAGGGTTTTGGGACAAAAATAGAGTTAGAATTAGGGTTTTGGTTCAAATTTAGGATTTAGAATCAAAATTAGGGTTTAGGATTTGAATTAGGGTTTTGGGTTAAAAATAGGGTTTTGGGTCAAAATTAGTGCTCTGGGTTATAATTTGGGTATTGGGTCAAAATTTCGGTTTTGGGTCAACATTAGGGTTTAGGATTTGAATTAGGTATTTGGGTCAAAAATAGGGTTAGAATTAGGGTTTTGGGTCTAAATTAGGGTTTTGGGTTAAATTTAGGGTTGTGTTAAATTTAGGGTTTAGGGTCAAAATTTAGGGTTTTGGATTAAAATTAGGGTTTTGGGTTCAATTTAAGGTTTTGGAACAAAAATAGGGTTAGAATTAGGGTTTTGGTTCAGATTTAGGGTTTTGGATTAAAATTAGGGTTTAGGGTCAAAATTAGGGTTTAGGCTTTGAATTAGGGTTTTGGGTTAAAAATAGGGTTTTGTGTCTAAATTAGGGTTTTGGGTCAGAATTAGGGTTTTGGGTCAAAATTAGGGCTCTGGGTTATAATTTAGGTTTTGGGTCAAAATTTCGAGTTTGGCTCAAAATTAGGGTTTATAGTTTGAATTCGGGTTTTGGGTAAAAATTAGGGTTCTGGGTTAAATTTAGGGTTTTGGGTCAACATTAGGGTTTAGGGTTTGAATTTGGGTTTTGAGTTAAAAATAGGGTTTTCGGTCAAAAATAGGGTTCGAATTAGGGTTTTGCGTTAAAATTAGGGTTTTGGGTCAAAAATAAGGTTCTTGGTCAAATTTAGGGTTTAAGGTAAAAAATAGGTTTCGAATTAGGGTTTTGGATCAGAATTAGGGTTTTGGGTCAAAATTACGGTTTTGGGTCCAAATTAGGGTTTTGGGTCTGAATTAGGGTTTAGGGTTTAGGGTCCAAATTTTGGTTTTGGGTCAAAAATAAGGTGTCGGCTTTTGAGTTAAAAAATGTATTTTGGGGCAAAAATAGGGTTAGAATTAGGGTTTTTGGGTTTAAATTAGGTTTTAGGTCTAAATCGGTGTTTTGGGTCAAAATTAGGGCTCTGGGTTCTAGGTTAAATTTAGGGTTTAGTGTCAAAATTTAGGGTTTTGAATTAAAATTAGGGTTCTTGGTTAAATTTAGGGTTTTGGGACAAAAATAGGGTTAGAATTAGGGTTTTGGTTCAAATTTAGGGTTTAGGGTTAAAATTAGGGTTTAAGCTTCGAATTAGGGTTTTTGATTAAAAATAGGGTTTTGTATCTGAATTAGGGTTTCGGGTCAGAATTAGGGTTTTGGGTCAAAATTAGGGCTCTGGCTTATAATTTGGGTTTTGGGTCAAAATGTCGGTTTTGGGTCAAAATTAGGGTTTTGAGTAAAGAATTGGGTTTTGGGACAAAAATAGGGTTAAAATTAGGGTTTTGGGTCTAAATTAGGGTTTTGGGTCAAAATTTGGGTTTTGGGTCAAAATTAAGGTGTCGGGTTTTGAGTTAAAAAAAGGGTTCTGGGACAAAAATAGGGTTAGAATTAGGGTTTTTGTGTCTAAATTAGGTTTTGGGTCAAAATTAGGGTTATGGGTCAAATTTAGGGTTCTGGGTTAAATTTAGGGTTTAGGGTCAAAATTTAGGGGTTTGGATTAAAATTAGGGTTTAGGGTCAAAATTTAGGGGTTTGGATTAAAATTAGGGTTCTGGGTTAAATTTAGGGTTTTGGGACAAAAATAGGGTTAGAATTAGGGTTTTGGTTCAAATTTAGGGTTTAGGATCAAAACTAGGGTTTAGGGTTAAAATTAGGGTTTAGGCTTTGAATTATCATTTTGGGTTTAAAATAGGGTTTTGTGTTAGAATTAGGGTTTTGGGTCAAAATTAGGACTCTGGGTTATAATTTGGGTTTGGGGTCAAATTTTCGGTTTTCGGTCAAAATTAGGGTTTCGGGTTTGAATTAGGGTTTTGGGTCAAATTTAGGATTTTGGGTCGGAACTTGGGTTTTAGGTCAAAATTTGGGTTTAGGGTCAAAATTAGGGTTTAGGGTCAAAAATAGGGTTTTGAATCAGAATTAGGGTTTTGGGTCTAAATTAGGGTTTTGGGTCAAAAATAGCGTTTTGGGTTATTTTGGGTCAAAATTTAGGTTTTGGATCCAAATTAGGGTTTTGGGTTTGAATTAGGGTTTTGAGTAAAAAATAGGGTTTTGGGACAAAAAGAGGGTTTGAATTAGGGTTTTTGTCTCTAAATTAGAGTCTTGGGTCAAAATTAGGGTTCCTGGTTAACTTTAGGGTTTAGGGTCAAAATTTAGGTTTTTGGATTAAAATTATGGTTCTGGGTTAAATTTAGGGTTTGGGACAAAAATAGGGTTAGAATTAGGGTTTTGGTTCAAATTTAGGGTTTAGGATCAAAATTTTGGCTCAAAATTCGGGTTTTGGGTCAAATTTAGGGTTTTGGGTTTGAATTTGGTTTTTTAGTTAAAAAGAGGGTTTTTAGTCAAAAATAGGGTTAGAATTAAGGTTTTGCGTTAAAATTAGGGTTTAGGGTCAAAAATAGGGTTCTGGGTCAAATTTAGGGTTTTGGGTCAAAAAAAGGGTTCGAATTAGGGTTTTGGATCATAATTAGGGTTTTCGGTCTAAATTAGGGCTTTGGGTTATTTTGCATCAAAATTTCGGTTTTGGATCGAAATTAGGGTTTTGGGTCAAAATTAGGGTTTAGGGTTTGAATTAGGGTTTTGAGTAAAAAATAGGGTTTTGGGACAATTAATAGGGTTAGAATTAGGGTATTTGGGTCTAAATTAGGGTCTTGGGTCAAAATTAGGGTTCTGTGTTAAATTTAGGGTTTAGGGTCAAAATTTAGGGTTTTGGATTAAAATTAGGGTTTTGGGTTCAATTTAGGGTTTCGGGATAAAAATAGGGTTAGAATTAGGGTTTTGGTTCAGATTTAGGGTTTTGGATTAAAATTAGGGTTTAGGGTCAAAATTAAGATTTAGGCTTTGAATTAGTGTTTTGGGTTAAAAATAGGGTTTTGTGTCTAAATTAGGGTTTTGGGTCAGAATTTCGGTTTTGGGTCAAAATTAGGGCTCTGGGTTATAATTTGGGTTTTGCGTCAAAATTTCGGGTTTGGCTCAAAATTAGGGATTAGGGTTTGAATTAGGGTTTTGGGTAAAAATTAGGGGTTTGGGTCAAATTTAGGGTTTTGGGTCAACATTAGGGTTTAGGGTTTGAATTTGGGTTTTGAGTTAAAAATAGGTTTTTGGGTCGAAAATAAGATTCTTCGTCAAATTTAGGGTTTAGGGTAAAAAATAGGGTTCGAATTAGGGATTTGTATCAGAATTAGGGTTTTGGGTCGAAATTAGGGTTTTGGGGTCAGAATTAGGGTTTTCGGTCAAAATTAGGGCTTTGGGTTATTTTGGGTCAAAGTTACGGTTTTGGGTCCAATTTAGGGTTTTGGGTCTAAATTAGGGTTTAGGGTCCAAATTTTGGTTTTGGGTCAAAAATAAGGTGTCGGCTTTTGAATTAAAAATGGGTTTTGGGACAAAAATAGGGTTAGAATTAGGGCTTTTGGGTCTAAATTGGGGTTTTGGGTCAAAATTAGGGCTCTGGGTCAAATTTAGGGTCTTGGGGGTTCGTGTTAGGGTTTTGGTCTAAATTAGGGTTTTGGGTTATTTTGGGTGAAAATTACGGTTTTGGGTCAAAATTAGGGTTCTGGGTCAAAATTAGGGTTTAGGGTTTCATTTAGGGTTTTGAGTGAAGAAATGGGTTTTGGGACAAAAATAGGATTAGAATTAGGGTTTTGGGCTCTAAATTAGGGTTTTGGGTCAAAATTATGGTGGCGGGTTTTGAGTTAAAAAAAGGGTTTTGGGACAAAAATAGGGTTAGAATTAGGGTTTTGGTTCAAATTTAGGGTTTAGGATCAAAACTAGGGTTTAGGGTTAAAATTAGGGTTTAGGCTTTGAATTAGGATTTTGAGTTTAAAATAGGGTTTTTTGTCTAAATTAGGGTTTTGGGTTAGAATTAGGGTTTTCGGTCAAAATTAGGACTCTGGGTTATAATTTGGGTTTTGGGACAAAATTTCGGTTTTCGGTCAAAATTAGGTTTTCGGGTTTGAATTAGGGTTTTGGGTCATAATTCGGGTTTTGGGTCAAATTTAGGGTTTTGGGTTAACATTAGGGTTTTGTGTCAAAAATAGGGTTCCGGGTTTTAAGGTTGGGTCAAAAATAGGGTTCAAATGAGGGTTTTGGATCAGAATTTGGGTTTTGTGTCTAAATTAGGGTTTTTGGGTCAGAATTACAGATTTTGGGTCTAAATTAGGGTTTTGGGTTAAATTTAGGGTTTTGTGTTAAATTTAGGGTTTAGGGTCAAAATTTAGGGTTTTGGATTAAAATTAAGGTTTTGGGTTCAATTTAGGGTTTTGGGACAAAAATAGGGTTAGAATTAGGGTTTTGGTTCAGATTTAGGGTTTTGAATTAAAATTAGGGTTTAGGGTCAAAATTAGTGTTTAGGCTTTGAATTAGGGTTTAGGGTTAAAAATAGGGTTAGAATTAGGTTTTGCGTTAAAATTAGGGTTTTGGGTCGAAAATAGTGTTCTTGGTCAAATTTAGGGTTTAAGGTAAAAAATAGGGTTCGAATTAGGGTTTTGGATCAGAATTAGGGTTTTGTGTCTAAATTAGGGTTTTCGGGTCAGAATTAGGGTTTTGGGTCAAAATTAGGGCTCTGGGTTATAATTTGGGTTTTGGGTCAAATTTTCGGTTTTGGGTCAAAATTAGGGTTTTGGGTCAAAATTTGGGTTTTGGACAAAATTAGGGTTCTGGGTAACATTAGGGTTTAGGGTTTGAATTTGGCTTTTGAGTTAAAAATAGGGTTTTGGGTCAAAATTAGGGTTAGAATTAAGGTTTTACGTTAAAATTAGGGTTTAGGGTCAAAAATAGGGTTCTGGGTCAAATTTAGGGTTCGAATTAGGGTTTTGGATCAGAATTAGGGTTTTGGGTCTAAATTAGGGTTGTGGGTCAAAATTAGGGCTTTGGGTTATTTTGGGACAAAATTTAGGTTTTGGATCCAAATTAGGGTTTTGGGTTTGAATTAGGGTTTTGAGTAAAAAATAGGGTTTTGGGACAAAAAGAGGGTTAGAATTAGGGTTTTTGTGTCTAAATTTAGGGTTTTGGGTCAGAATTAGGGTTCCTGGTTAAATTTAGAGTTTAGGGTCAAAATTTAGGTTTTTGGATTAAAATTAGGGATCTGGGTTAAATTTAGGGTTTTGGGATAAAAATAAGGTTAGAATTAGGGTATTGGTTCAAATTTAGGGTTTAGGATCAAAATTAGGGTTTAGGCTTTGAACTAGGGTTTAGGGTTAAAAATGATGACAGAATCATCCCCTTGCAGGTTGCCAAAAACATGATCCTTGCTAAGGTTAGCCTGGCAGGTAACTTGAGCACTGGCACAACTTCTGCATCCTCTCAGGAGCTTAGGATTTTGAATGAGTTTAGAGTCAGCTGCCATCATAACCGTGCTCCCAAAATTACTGAAGTTAGATGGCATCCTCCTCCCTGTTACTGGGTCAAGTGCAACACGGATGGGGATGCTAGAGATGCTCCGGGTCCTTATGCTAGTGGTGGCTTTTTCGTGATCATAGTGCTGCAACTCTTGGTTGCTTTGCAGCCAACTTTGGTGAAAATACTGCTTTTTATGCGGAGCTAATGGGTGCAATCTTGGCAATTGAAATTGCCCATAAGAAAGGGTGGTCGTTATGGCTGGAATGTGACTCTCAAATGGTCATAGCTGCAATCTCCTCTCCATCAATGGTTCCTTGGAAACTTAGGAATAGATGGAATAATTGCATGTCCATTTTAAGGGATATGCATTTTGGCTCCTCCCATATCTTTCGTGAAGGCAACACTTGTGCAGATAAAATTGTCAATCATGGTTTGTTGATTAATGGTTTTTTTTGGTGGGATTTAATCCCTAGTTTCATTAGGGATGATTTCCAAAATAACAGAATATGCCTCCCTAATTTTCGATTTAGGTAATTTCATGGGTTTGGTTTTGCCCCCCCATGCTCTTGTATTGTTTGATTTTCTTCTTTTTTAATATATTGGGGTGTGCTGCATATGATGGATAGTGGCTAAGGTGCCAACCTAGTTGGGATGTTAGTCTCTATTGTGATGCTTTTGCATGCCTCCTTATTTAAAAAAAAAATAGGGTATCGGATCAAATTTAGGGTTCTGGGTTAAATTTAGGGTTTTGGGTCAAAATTTAGGATTTTGGGTTAAAATTAGGGTTCTGTGTTAAATTTAGGGTTGAGGGTCAAAATTTGGGTTTTGGGTTGAATTAGGGTTTTGAGTTAAAAATAGGGTTTTGCGACAAAAATAGAGTTAGAATTAGGGTTTTGGTTCAAATTTAGGGTTTAGAATCAAAATTAGGGTTTAGGCTTTGAATTAGGGTTTTGGGTTAAAAATAGGGTTTTGTGTCTAAATTAGGGTTTTGGGTCAAAATTAGTGCTCTGGGTTATAATTTGGGTATTGGGTCAAAATTTCGGTTTTGGGTCAACATTAGGGTTTAGGATTTGAATTAGGTGTTTGGGTCAAAATTACGGTTTGGGGTCAGAATTAGGGTTTTGGGTCAGAAATAGGGTTAGAATTAGGGTTTTGGGTCTAAATTAGGGTTTTGGGTTAAATTTAGGGTTCTGTGTTAAATTTAGGGTTTAGGGTCAAAATTTAGGGTTTTGGATTAAAATTAGGGTTTTGGGTTCAATTTAAGGTTTTGGAACAAAAATAGGGTTAGAATTAGGGTTTTGGTTCAGATTTAGGGTTTTGGATTAAAATTAGGGTTTAGGGTAAAAATTAGGGTTTAGGCTTTGAATTAGGGTTTTGGGTTAAAAATAGGGTTTTGTGTCTAAATTAGGGTTTTGGGTCAGAATTTGGGTTTTGGGTCAAAATTAGGGCTCTGGGTTATAATTTAGGTTTTGGGTCAAAATTTCGAGTTTGGCTCAAAATTAGGGTTTATAGTTTGAATTCGGGTTTTGGGTAAAAATTAGGGTTCTGGGTCAACATTAGGGTTTAGGGTTTGAATTTGGGTTTTGAGTTAAAAATAGGGTTTTCGGTCAAAAATAGGGTTAGAATTAGGGTTTTGCGTTAAAATTAGGGTTTTGGGTCAAAAATAAGGTTCTTGGTCAAATTTAGGGTTTAAGGTAAAAAATAGGTTTCGAATTAGGGTTTTGGATCAGAATTAGGGTTTTGGGTCAAAATTACGGTTTAGGGTTTACGGTCCAAATTTTGGTTTTGGGTCAAAAATAAGGTGTCTGCTTTTGAGTTAAAAAATGTATTTTGGGACAAAAATAGGGTTAGAATTAGGGTTTTTGGGTTTAAATTAGGTTTTAGGTCTAAATCGGGGTTTTGGGTCAAAATTAGGGCTCTGGGTTCTAGGTTAAATTTAGGGTTTAGTGTCAAAATTTAGGGTTTTGAAAAAAAATTAGGGTTCTTGGATAAATTTAGGGTTTTGGGACAAAAATAGGGTTAGAATTAGGGTTTTGGTTCAAATTTAGGGTTTAGGGTTAAAATTAGGGTTTAAGCTTCGAATTAGGGTTTTGATTAAAAATAGGGATTTGTATCTGAATTAGGGTTTCGGGTCAGAATTAGGGTTTTGGGTCAAAATTAGGGTTTTGGGTCAAAATGTCGGTTTTGGGTCAAAATTAGGGTTTTGAGTAAAGAATTGGGTTTTGGGACAAAAATAGGGTTAAAATTAGGGTTTTGGGTCAAAATTTGGGTTTTGGGTCAAAATTAAGGTGTCGGGTTTTGAGTTAAAAAAAGGGTTCTGGGACAAAAATAGGGTTAGAATTAGGGTTTTTGTGTCTAAATTAGGTTTTGGGTCAAAATTAGGGTCTTGGGTCAAAATAAGGGTTATGGGACAAATTTAGGGTTCTGGGTTAAATTTAGGGTTTAGGGTCAAAATTTAGGGGTTTGGATTAAAATTAGGGTTTAGGGTCAAAATTTAGGGGTTTGGATTAAAATTAGGGTTCTGGGTTAAATTTAGGGTTTTGGGACAAAAATAGGGTTAGAATTAGGGTTTTGGTTCAAATTTAGGGTTTAGGATCAAAACTAGGGTTTAGGGTTAAAATTAGGGTTTAGGCTTTGAATTAGGATTTTGGGTTTAAAATAGGGTTTTGTGTCAGAATTAGGGTTTTGGGTCAAAATTAGGACTCTGGGTTATAATTTGGGTTTGGGGTCAAATTTTCGGTTTTCGGTCAAAATTAGGGTTTCGGGTTTGAATTAGGGTTTTGGGTCAAATTTAGGGTTTTGGGTCAACATTAGGGTTTAGGGTCAAAAATAGGGTTAGAATTAAGTTTTTGCGTTAAAATTAGGGTTTAGGGTCAAAAATAGGGTTCTGGGTCAAATTTAGGGTTCGAATTAGGGTTTTGGATCAGAATTAGGGTTTTGGGTCTAAATTAGGGTTTTGGGTCTAAATTAGGGTTTTTGGGTCAGAATTAGGGTTTTTGGGTCAGAATTAGCGTTTTGGGTTATTTTGGGTCAAAATTTAGGTTTTGGATCCAAATTAGGGTTTTGGGTTTGAATTAGGGTTTTGAGTAAAAAATAGGGTTTTGGGACAAAAAGAGGGTTTGAATTACTGTTTTTGTCTCTAAATTAGAGTATTGGGTCAAAATTAGGGTTACTGGTTAACTTTAGGGTTTAGGGTCAAAATTTAGGTTTTTGGGTTAAAATTTTGGTTCTGGGTTAAATTTAGGGTTTTGGGACAAAAATAGTGTTAGAATTAGGGTTTTGGTTCAAATTTAGGGTTTAGGATCAAAATTTTGGCTCAAAATTCGGGTTTTGGGTCAAATTTAGGGTTTTGGGTTTGAATTTGGTTTTTGAGTTAAAAAGAGGGTTTTTAGTCAAAAATAGGGTTAGAATTAAGGTTTTGCGTTAAATTTAGGGTTTAGGGTCAAAAATAGGGTTCTGGGTCAAATTTAGGGTTTTGGGTCAAAAAAAGGGTTCGAATTAGGGTTTTGGATCAGAATTAGGGTTTTCGGTCTAAATTAGGGCTTTGGGTTATTTTGCGTCAAAATTTCGGTTTTGGATCGAAATTAGGGTTTTGGGTCAAAATTAGGGTTTAGGGTTTGAATTAGGGTTTTGAGTAAAAAATAGGGTTTTAGGACAATTAATAGGGTTAGAATTAGGGTATTTGGGTCTAAATTAGGGTCTTGGGTCAAAATTAGGGTTCTGTGTTAAATTTAGGGTTTAGGGTCAAAATTAAGGGTTTTGGATTAAAATTAGGGTTTTGGGTTCAATTTAGGGTTTTGGGATAAAAATAGGGTTAGAATTAGGGTTTTGGTTCAGATTTAGGGTTTTGGATTAAAATTAGGGTTTAGGGTCAAAATTAAGATTTAGGCTTTGAATTAGTGTTTTGGGTTAAAAATAGGGTTTTTTGGCTAAATTAGGGTTTTGGGTCAGAATTTCGGCTTTGGGTCAAAATTAGGGCTCTGGGTTATAATTTGGGTTTTGCGTCAAAATTTCGGGTTTGGCTCAAAATTAGGGATTAGGATTTGAATTAGGGTTTTGGGTAAAAATTAGGGTTTTGGGTCATATTTAGGGTTTTGGGTCAACATTAGGGTTTAGGGTTTGAATTTGGGTTTTGAGTTAAAAATAGGGTTTTGGGTCGAAAATAAGGTTCTTGGTCAAATTTAGGGTTTAGGGTAAAAAATAGGGTTCGAATTAGGGTTTTGGATCAGAATTAGGGTTTTGGGTCGAAATTAGGGTTTTGGGGTCAGAATTAGGGTTTTTGGTCAAAATTAGGGCTTTGGGTTATTTTGGGTCAAAGTTACGGTTTTGGGTCCAATTTAGGGTTTTGGGTCCAATTTATGGTTTTGGGTCTAAATTGGGGTTTTGGGTCTAAATTAGGGCTCTGGGTTCTAGGTTAAATTTAGGTTTTAGGGTCAAAATTTAGGGTTTTGAATTAAAATTAGGGTTCTTGGTTAAATTTAGGATTTTGTGACAAAAATAGGGTTAGAATTAGGGTTTTGGTTCAAATTTAGGGTTTAGGGTTAAAATTAGGGTTTAAGCTTTGAATTAGGGTTTTTGGTTAAAAATAAGGTTTTGTGTCTAAATTAGGGTTTCAGGTCAGAATTAGGGTTTTGGGTCAAAATTAGGGCTCTGGGTTATAATTTTGGTTTCGGGTCAAAATTTCGGTTTTGGGTCAAAAATAGGGTTTGAATTAGGGTTTTGTGTCAAAATTCGGGTTTTGGGTCAACATTAGGGTTTAGGGTTTGAATTTGGCTTTTGAGTTAAAAATAGGGTTTCGGGTCAAAATTAGGGTTAGAATTAAGGTTTTGCGTTAAAATTAGGGTTTAGGGTCAAAAATAGGATTCTGGGTCAAATTTAGGGTCTTGGGTCAAAAATAGGGTTCGTGTTAGGGTTTTGGTCTAAATTAGGGTTTTGGGTTATTTTGGGTGAAAATGTCGGTTTTGGGTCAAAATTAGGGTTTTGGGTTTCATTTAGGGTTTTGAGTGAAGAATTGGGTTTTGGGACAAAAATAGGGTTAGAATTAGGGTTTTGGGCTCTAAATTAGGGTTTTGGGTCAAAATTAAGGTGTCGGGTTTGGAGTTAAAAAAGGGTTTTTGGACAAAAATAGGGTTAGAATTAGGGTTTTGGTTCAAATTTAGGGTTTAGGATCAAAACTAGGGTTTAGGGTTAAAATTAGGGTTTAGGCTTTGAATTAGGATTTTGGGTTTAAAATAGGGTTTTGTGTCTAAATTAGGGTTTTGGGTTAGAATTAGGGTTTTCGGTCAAAATTAGGACTCTGGGTTATAATTTGGGTTTTGGGACAAAATTTCGGTTTTCGGTCAAAATTAGGTTTTCGGGTTTGAATTAGGGTTTTGGGTCATAATTCGGGTTTTGGGTCAAATTTAGGGTTTTGGGTTAACATTAGGGTTTTGGGTCAAAAATAGGGTTCCGGGTCAAATTTAAGGTTGGGTCAAAAATAGGGTTCGAATTAGGGTTTTGGATCAGAATTTGGGTTTTGTGTCTAAATTAGGGTTTTTGGGTCAGAATTACGGTTTTGGGTCTAAATTAGGGTTTTGGGGTTAAATTTAGGGTTCTGTGTTAAATTTAGGGTCAAAATTTAGGGTTTTGGATTAAAATTAAGGTTTTGGGTTCAATTTAGGGTTTTGGGACAAAAATAGGGTTAGAATTAGGGTTTTGGTTCAGATTTAGGGTTTTGAATTAAAATTAGGGTTTAGGGTCAAAATTAGTGTTTAGGCTTTGAATTAGGGTTTAGGGTTAAAAATAGGGTTAGAATTAGGGTTTGCGTTAAAATTAGGGTTTTGGGTCGAAAATAGGGTTCTTGGTCAAATTTAGGGTTTAAGGTAAAAAATAGGGTTCGAATTAGGGTTTTGGATCAGAATTAGGGTTTTGTGTCTAAATTAGGGTTTTCGGGTCAGAATTAGGGTTTTGGGTCAAAATTAGGGCTCTGGGTTATAATTTGGGTTTTGGGTCAAATTTTCGGTTTTGGGTTAAAATTAGGGTTTGAATTAGGGTTTTGGGTCAAAATTTGGGTTTTGGACAAAATTAGGGTTCTGGGTAACATTAGGGTTTAGGGTTTGAATTTGGCTTTTGAGTTAAAAATAGGGTTTTGGGTCAAAATTAGGGTTAGAATTAAGGTTTTGCGTTAAAATTAGGGTTTAGGGTCAAAAATAAGGTTCTGGGTCAAATTTAGGGTCTTGGGTCAAAAATAGGCTTCGTATTAGGGTTTTTGGTCTAAATTAGGGTTTTGGGTCTAAATTAGGGCTTTGGGTATTTTTGGGTGAAAATGTCGGTTTTGGGTCAAAATTAGGGTTTAGGGTTTCATTTAGGGTTTTGAGTGAAGAATTGGGTTTTGGGACAAAAAAAGGGTTAGAATTAGGGTTTTGGGGTCTAAATTAGGGTTTTGGGTCAAAATTAAGGTGTCGGGTTTTGAGTTAAAAAAAGGGTTTTGGTACAAAAATAGGGTTAGAATTAGGGTTTTGGTTCAAATTTAGGGTTCAGGATCAAAACTAGGGTTTAGGGTTAAAATTAGGGTTTAGGCTTTGAATTAGGATTTTGGGTTTAAAATAGGGTTTTGAGTCTAAATTAGGGTTTTGGGTCAGAATTAGGACTATGGGTTATAATTTGGGTTTGGGTTCAGAATTACGGTTTTGGGTCTAAATTAGGGTTTCGGGTTAAAATTAGGGTTCTGTGTTAAATTAGGGTTTAGGGTCAAAATTTAGGGTTTTGGATTAAAATTAGGGTTTTGCGTTCAATTTAGGGTTTTGGGACTAAAATAGGGTTAGAATTAGGGTTTTGGTTCAGATTTAGGGTTTTGAATTAAAATTAGGGTTTAGGGTCAAAATTAGGGTTTAGGCTTTGAATTAGGGTTTTGGGTTAAAAATAGGGTTAGAACAAGGGTTTTGCGTTAAAATTAGGGTTTTGGGTCGAAAATAGGGTTCTTGGTCAAATTTAGGGTTTAAGGTAAAAAATAGGGTTCGAATTAGGGTTTTGGATCAGAATTAGGGTTTTGGGTCTAAATTAGGGTTTTGGGGTCAGAATTAGGGTTTTGGGTCAAAATTAGGGCTTTGGGTTATTTTGGGTCAAAATTAGGGTTTTGGGTCAGAATTAGGGTTTTGGGTCTAAATTAGGGCTCTGGGTTCTAGGTTAAATTTAGGGTTTAGGGTCAAAATTTAGGGTTTTGAATTAAAATTAGGGTTCTTGGTTAAATTTAGGATTTTGGGACAAAAATAGGGTTATAATTATGGTTTTGGTTCAAATTTAGGGTTTAGGGTTAAAATTAGGGTCTAAGCGTTGAGTTAGGGTTTTTGGTTAAAAATAAGGTTTTGTGTCTAAATTAGGGTTTTGGGTCAGAATTAGGGTTTCGGGTCAGAATTAGGGCTCTGGGTTATAATTTGGGTTTTAGGTCAAAATTTCGGTTGTGGGTCAAAATTAGCGTTTGAATTAGGGTTTTGTGTCAAAATTCGGGTTTCGGGTCAAAATTAGGGTTCGGGGTCAAATTTAGGGTTCTGGGTCAACATTAGGGTTTTGGGTTTGAATTTGGCTTTTGAGTTAAAAATAGGGTTTTGGGTCAAAAATAGGGTTAGAATTAAGGTTTTGCGTTAAAATTAGGGTTTAGGGTCAAAAATAGGGTTCTGGGTCAAATTTAGGGTCTTGCGTCAAAAATAGGGTTCGTATTAGGGTTTTGGGTCTAAATTAGGGCTTTGGGTTATTTTGGGTCAAAATTAGGGTTTTGGGTCAAAATTAGGGTTTAGGGTTTCATTTAGGGTTTTGAGTAAAGAATTGGGTTTTGGGACAAAAATAGGGTTAGAATTAGGGTTTTGGGTCTAAATAAGGGTTTTAGGTCAAAATTAAGGTGTCGGGTTTTGAGTTAAAAAAAGGGTTTTGGGACAAAAATAGGGTTAGAATTAGGGTTTTTGTGTCTAAATTAGGGTTTTGGGTCAGAATTAGGGTTTTGGGTCAAAATTAGGACTCTGGGTTATAATTTGGATTTTGTGTCAAAATTTCGGTTTTCGGTCAAAATTAGGTTTTCGGGTTTGAATTAGGGTTTTGGTTCAAAATTCGGGTTTTGGGTCAAATTTAGGGTTTTGGGTCAACATTAGGGTTTAGGGTTTTGGGTCAAAAATAGGGTTAGAATTAAGTTTTTGCTTTATAATTAGGGTTTTGGGTCAAAAATAGGGTTCTGGGTCAAATTTAGGGTTTGGGTCAAAAATAGGGTTCGAATTAGGGTTTTGGATAAGAATTAGGGTTTTGTGTCTAAATTAGGGTTTTGGGTCAGAATTAGGGTTTTGGGTCTATATTAGGGTTAGAATTAGGTTTTGGGTCTAAATTAGGGTTTTGGGTTAAATTTAGGGTTGTGTTAAATTTAGGGTTTAGGGTCAAAATTTAGGGTTTTGGGTTCAATTTAGGGTTTTGGGATAAAAATAGTGTTAGAATTAGGGTTTTGGTTCAGATTTAGGTTTTTGGATTAAAATTAGGGTTTAGGGTCAAAATTAGGATTTAGGCTTTGAATTAGGGTTTTGGGTTAAAAATAGGGTTAGAATTAGGGTTTTGCCTTAAAATTATTGTTTTGGGTCGAAAATAGGGTTCTTGGTCAAATTTAGGGTTTAGGGTAAAAAATAGGGTTCGAATTAGGGTTTTGGATTAGAATTAGGGTTTTGGGTCTAAATTAGGGTTTTGGCGTCAGAATTAGGGTTTTTGGTCAAAATTAGGGTTTTGGGTTATTTTGGGTCAAAATTACGGTTTTGGGTCTAAATTAGGGTTTAGGGTCCAAATTTGGGTTTGGGGTCAAAAATAAGGTGTCGGCTTTTGAGTTAAAAAATGGGTTTTGGGACAAAAATAGGGTTAGAATTATGGTTTTGGTTCAAATTTAGGGTTTAGGGTTAAAATTAGGGTTTAAGAGTTGAATTAGGGTTTTTGGTTAAAAATAAGGGTTTGTGTCTAAATTAGGGTTTTGGGTCAGAATTAGGGTTTTGGGTCAACATTAGGGCTCTGGGTTATAATTTTGGTTTCGGGTCAAAATTTCGGTTGTGGGTCAAAATTAGGGTTTTGTGTCAAAATTCGGGTTTTGGGTCAAAATTAGGGTTCTGGGTCAAATTTAGGGTTCTGGGTCAAATTTAGGGTTCTTGGTCAACATTAGGGTTTTGGGTTTGAATTTGGCTTTTGAGTTAAAAATAGGGTTAGAATTAAGGTTTTGCGTTAAAATTAGGGTTTAGGGTCAAAAATAGGGTTCTGGGTCAAATTTAGGGTCTTGGGTCAAAAATAGGGTTTGTATTAGGGTTTTGGGTCTAAATTAGGGCTTTGGGTTATTTTGGGTCAAAATGTCGGTTTTGGGTCAAAATTAGGGTTTTGGGTTTCATTTAGGGTTTTGTGTAAAGAATTGGGTTTTGGGACAAAAATAGGGTTAGAATTAGGGTTTTGGGTCTAAATTAGGGTTTTGGGTCAAAATTAAGGTGTCGGGTTTTGAGTTAAAAAAAGGGTTTTGGGACAAAAATAGGGTTAGAATTAGGGTTTTTGTGTTAAAATTAGGGTTTAGGGTCAAAAATAGGGTTCTGGGTCAAATTTAGGGTCTTGGGTCAAAAATAGGGTTGGTATTAGGGTTTTGGGTCTAAATTAGGGCTTTGGGTTATTTTGGGTCAAAATGTCGGTTTTTGGTCAAAATTAGGGTGTTAGGTCAAAATTAGGGTTTAGGGTTTCATTTAGGGTTTTGAGTAAAGAATTGGGTTTTGGGACAAAAATAGGGTTAGAATTAGGGTTTTGGGTCTAAATTAGGGTTTTGGGTCAATATTAAGGTGTCTGGTTTTGAGTTAAAAATAGGGTTTTGGGTCAAAAATAGGGTTAGAATTAAGGTTTTGCGTTAAAATTTGGGTGTAGGGTCAAAAATAGGGTTCTGGGTCAAATTTAGGGTCTTGGGTCAAAAACAGGGTTTGTATTAGGGTTTTGGGTCTAAATTAGGGCTTTGGGTTATTTTGAAGTGGTTGAGTTTTGGGTCAAAATTAGGGTTTAGGGTTTCATTTAGGGTTTTAGTAAAGAATTTGGTTTTGGGACAAAAATAGGGTTAGAATTAGGGTTTTGGGTCTAAATTAGGGTTTTGGGTCAAATTTTAGGTTTTTGGATTAAAATTATGGTTCTGGGTTAACTTTAGGGTTTTGGGACAAAAATAGGGTTAGAATTAGGGTTTTGGTTCAAATTTAGGGTTTAGGATCAAAATTTTGGGAGGTCAAATTGTTTTGGCTCAAAATTAGGGTTTGGGGTTTGAATTTGGTTTTTGAGTTAAAAAGAGGGTTTTTGGTCAAAAATAGGGTTAGAATTAAGGTTTTGCGTTAAAATTAGGGTTTAGGGTAAAAAATAGGGTTCTGGGTCAAATTTAGGGTTTTGGGTCTAAAAAAGGGTTCGAATTAGGGTTTTGGATCAGAATTAGGGTTTTTGGTCTAAATTAGGGCTTTGGGTTATTTTGCGTCAAGATTTCGGTTTTGGATCGAAATTAGGGTTTTGGGTCAAAATTAGGGTTTAGGGTTTGAATTAGGGTTTTGAGTAAAAAATAGGGTTTTGGGACAATTAATAGGGTTAGAATTAGGGTATTTGGGTCTAAATTAGGGTCTTGGGTCAAAATTAAGGTTCTGTGTTAAATTTAGGGTTTAGGGTCAAAATTTAGGGTTTTTGATTAAATTAGGGTTTTGGGTTCAATTTAGGGTTTTGGGATAAAAATATGGTTAGAACTAGTGTTTTGGTTCCGATTTAGGGTTTGGGATTAAAATTAGGGGTTTAGGGTCAAAATTAAGATTTAGGCTTTGAATTAGTGTTTTGGGTTAAAAATAGGGTTTTGTGTCTAAATTAGGGTTTTGGGTCATATTTTGAATTGGTCAGGTCAAAATTAGGCGGCAGGTTATAATTTGGGTTTGGCAAATTTGGGTCTAAAATTAGGGATTGGGGTTTGAATTAGGGTTTTGGGTAAAAATTAGGGTTTTGGGTCAAATTTAGGGTTTTGGGTCAACATTAGGGTTTAGGGTTTGAATTTGGGTTTTGAGTTAAAAATAGGGTTTTGGGTCGAAAATAAGGTTCTTGGTCAAATTTAGGGTTTAGGGTAAAAAATAGGGTTCGAATTAGTGTTTTGGATCAGAATTAGGGTTTTGGGTCGAAATTAGGGTTTTGAGGTCAGAATTAGGGTTTTTGGTCAAAATTAGGGCTTTGGGTTATTTTGGGTCAAAGTTACGGTTTTGGGTTTTGGGACAAAAATAGGGTTAGAATTAGGGTTTAGGGTCAAAATTTAGGGTTTTGAATTAAAATTAGGGTTCTTGGTTAAATTTAGGATTTTGTGACAAAAATAGGGTTAGAATTAGGGTTTTGGTTCAAATTTTGGGTTTAGGGTTAAAATTAGGGTTTAAGCTTTGAATTAGGGTTTTTGGTTAAAAATAAGGTTTTGTGTCTAAATTAGGGTTTCAGGTCAGAATTAGGGTTTTGGGTCAAAATTAGGGCTCTGGGTTATAATTTTGGTTTCGGGTCAAAATTTCGGTTTTGGGTCAAAAATAGGGTTTGAATTAGGGTTTTGTGTCAAAATTCGGGTTTTGGGTCAACATTAGGGTTTAGGGTTTGAATTTGGCTTTTGAGTTAAAAATAGGGTTTCGGGTCAAAATTAGGGTTAGAATTAAGGTTTTGCGTTAAAATTAGGGTTTAGGGTCAAAAATAGGATTCTGGGTCAAATTTAGGGTCTTGGGTCAAAAATAGGGTTCGTGTTAGGGTTTTGGTCTAAATTAGGGTTTTGGGTTATTTTGGGTGAAAATGTCGGTTTTGGGTCAAAATTAGGGTTTTGGGTTTCATTTAGGGTTTTGAGTGAAGAATTGGGTTTTGGGACAAAAATAGGGTTAGAATTAGGGTTTTGGGCTCTAAATTAGGGTTTTGGGTCAAAATTAAGGTGTCGGGTTTGGAGTTAAAAAAGGGTTTTTGGACAAAAATAGGGTTAGAATTAGGGTTTTGGTTCAAATTTAGGGTTTAGGATCAAAACTAGGGTTTAGGGTTAAAATTAGGGTTTAGGCTTTGAATTAGGATTTTGGGTTTAAAATAGGGTTTTGTGTCTAAATTAGGGTTTTGGGTTAGAATTAGGGTTTTCGGTCAAAATTAGGACTCTGGGTTATAATTTGGGTTTTGGGACAAAATTTCGGTTTTCGGTCAAAATTAGGTTTTCGGGTTTGAATTAGGGTTTTGGGTCATAATTCGGGTTTTGGGTCAAATTTAGGGTTTTGGGTTAACATTAGGGTTTTGGGTCAAAAATAGGGTTCCGGGTCAAATTTAAGGTTGGGTCAAAAATAGGGTTCGAATTAGGGTTTTGGATCAGAATTTGGGTTTTGTGTCTAAATTAGGGTTTTTGGGTCAGAATTACGGTTTTGGGTCTAAATTAGGGTTTTGGGGTTAAATTTAGGGTTGTGTTAAATTTAGGGTCAAAATTTAGGGTTTTGGATTAAAATTAAGGTTTTGGGTTCAATTTAGGGTTTTGGGACAAAAATAGGGTTAGAATTAGGGTTTTGGTTCAGATTTAGGGTTTTGGATTAAAATTAGGGTTTAGGGTCAAAATTAGGGTTTAGGCTTTGGATTAGGGTTTAGGGTTAAAAATAGGGTTAGAATTAGGGTTTTGCGTTAAAATTAGGGTATTGGGTCGAAAATAGGGTTCTTGGTCAAATTTAGGGTTTAGGGTAAAAAATAGGATTCGAATTAGGGTTTTGGATCAGAATTAGGGTTTTGTGTCTAAATTAGGGTTTTCTGGTCAGAATTAGGGGGTTTTGGGTCAAAATTAGGGCTCTGGGTTATAATTTGGGTTTTGGGTCAAATTTTCGGTTTTGGGTTAAAATTAGGGTTTGAATTAGGGTTTTGGGTCAAAATTTGGGTTTTGGACAAAATTAGGGTTCTGGGTAACATTAGGGTTTAGGGTTTGAATTTGGCTTTTGAGTTAAAAATAGGGTTTTGGGTCAAAATTAGGGTTAGAATTAAGGTTTTGCGTTAAAATTAGGGTTTAGGGTCAAAAATAAGGTTCTGGGTCAAATTTAGGGTCTTGGGTCAAAAATAGGCTTCGTATTAGGGTTTTTGGTCTAAATTAGGGTTTTGGGTCTAAATTAGGGCTTTGGGTATTTTTGGGTGAAAATGTCGGTTTTGGGTCAAAATTAGGGTTTAGGGTTTCATTTAGGGTTTTGAGTGAAGAATTGGGTTTTGGGACAAAAAAAGGGTTAGAATTAGGGTTTTGGGGTCTAAATTAGGGTTTTGGGTCAAAATTAAGGTGTGGGTTTTAAAAAAGGGTTTTGGTACAAAAATAGGGTTAGAATTAGGGTTTTGGTTCAAATTTAGGGTTCAGGATCAAAACTAGGGTTTAGGGTTAAAATTAGGGTTTAGGCTTTGAATTAGGATTTTGGGTTTAAAATAGGGTTTTGAGTCTAAATTAGGGTTTTGGGTCAGAATTAGGACTATGGGTTATAATTTGGGTTTGGGTTCAGAATTACGGTTTTGGGTCTAAATTAGGGTTTCGGGTTAAAATTAGGGTTCTGTGTTAAATTAGGGTTTAGGGTCAAAATTTAGGGTTTTGGATTAAAATTAGGGTTTTGCGTTCAATTTAGGGTTTTGGGACTAAAATAGGGTTAGAATTAGGGTTTTGGTTCAGATTTAGGGTTTTGAATTAAAATTAGGGTTTAGGGTCAAAATTAGGGTTTAGGCTTTGAATTAGGGTTTTGGGTTAAAAATAGGGTTAGAACAAGGGTTTTGCGTTAAAATTAGGGTTTTGGGTCGAAAATAGGGTTCTTGGTCAAATTTAGGGTTTAAGGTAAAAAATAGGGTTCGAATTAGGGTTTTGGATCAGAATTAGGGTTTTGGGTCTAAATTAGGGTTTTGGGGTCAGAATTAGGGTTTTGGGTCAAAATTAGGGCTTTGGGTTATTTTGGGTCAAAATTAGGGTTTTGGGTCAGAATTAGGGTTTTGGGTCTAAATTAGGGCTCTGGGTTCTAGGTTAAATTTAGGGTTTAGGGTCAAAATTTAGGGTTTTGAATTAAAATTAGGGTTCTTGGTTAAATTTAGGATTTTGGGACAAAAATAGGGTTATAATTATGGTTTTGGTTCAAATTTAGGGTTTAGGGTTAAAATTAGGGTCTAAGCGTTGAGTTAGGGTTTTTGGTTAAAAATAAGGTTTTGTGTCTAAATTAGGGTTTTGGGTCAGAATTAGGGTTTCGGGTCAGAATTAGGGCTCTGGGTTATAATTTGGGTTTTAGGTCAAAATTTCGGTTGTGGGTCAAAATTAGCGTTTGAATTAGGGTTTTGTGTCAAAATTCGGGTTTCGGGTCAAAATTAGGGTTCGGGGTCAAATTTAGGGTTCTGGGTCAACATTAGGGTTTTGGGTTTGAATTTGGCTTTTGAGTTAAAAATAGGGTTTTGGGTCAAAAATAGGGTTAGAATTAAGGTTTTGCGTTAAAATTAGGGTTTAGGGTCAAAAATAGGGTTCTGGGTCAAATTTAGGGTCTTGGGTCAAAAATAGGGTTCGTATTAGGGTTTTGGGTCTAAATTAGGGCTTTGGGTTATTTTGGGTCAAAATTAGGGTTTTGGGTCAAAATTAGGGTTTAGGGTTTCATTTAGGGTTTTGAGTAAAGAATTGGGTTTTGGGACAAAAATAGGGTTAGAATTAGGGTTTTGGGTCTAAATAAGGGTTTTAGGTCAAAATTAAGGTGTCGGGTTTTGAGTTAAAAAAAGGGTTTTGGGACAAAAATAGGGTTAGAATTAGGGTTTTTGTGTCTAAATTAGGGTTTTGGGTCAGAATTAGGGTTTTGGGTCAAAATTAGGACTCTGGGTTATAATTTGGATTTTGTGTCAAAATTTCGGTTTTCGGTCAAAATTAGGTTTTCGGGTTTGAATTAGGGTTTTGGTTCAAAATTCGGGTTTTGGGTCAAATTTAGGGTTTTGGGTCAACATTAGGGTTTAGGGTTTTGGGTCAAAAATAGGGTTAGAATTAAGTTTTTGCTTTATAATTAGGGTTTTGGGTCAAAAATAGGGTTCTGGGTCAAATTTAGGGTTTGGGTCAAAAATAGGGTTCGAATTAGGGTTTTGGATAAGAATTAGGGTTTTGTGTCTAAATTAGGGTTTTTGGGTCAGAATTAGGGTTTTGGGTCTATATTAGGGTTAGAATTAGGTTTTGGGTCTAAATTAGGGTTTTGGGTTAAATTTAGGGTTGTGTTAAATTTAGGGTTTAGGGTCAAAATTTAGGGTTTTGGGTTCAATTTAGGGTTTTGGGATAAAAATAGTGTTAGAATTAGGGTTTTGGTTCAGATTTAGGTTTTTGGATTAAAATTAGGGTTTAGGGTCAAAATTAGGATTTAGGCTTTGAATTAGGGTTTTGGGTTAAAAATAGGGTTAGAATTAGGGTTTTGCCTTAAAATTATTGTTTTGGGTCGAAAATAGGGTTCTTGGTCAAATTTAGGGTTTAGGGTAAAAAATAGGGTTCGAATTAGGGTTTTGGATTAGAATTAGGGTTTTGGGTCTAAATTAGGGTTTTGGCGTCAGAATTAGGGTTTTTGGTCAAAATTAGGGTTTTGGGTTATTTTGGGTCAAAATTACGGTTTTGGGTCTAAATTAGGGTTTAGGGTCCAAATTTGGGTTTGGGGTCAAAAATAAGGTGTCGGCTTTTGAGTTAAAAAATGGGTTTTGGGACAAAAATAGGGTTAGAATTATGGTTTTGGTTCAAATTTAGGGTTTAGGGTTAAAATTAGGGTTTAAGAGTTGAATTAGGGTTTTTGGTTAAAAATAAGGGTTTGTGTCTAAATTAGGGTTTTGGGTCAGAATTAGGGTTTTGGGTCAACATTAGGGCTCTGGGTTATAATTTTGGTTTCGGGTCAAAATTTCGGTTGTGGGTCAAAATTAGGGTTTTGTGTCAAAATTCGGGTTTTGGGTCAAAATTAGGGTTCTGGGTCAAATTTAGGGTTCTTGGTCAACATTAGGGTTTTGGGTTTGAATTTGGCTTTTGAGTTAAAAATAGGGTTAGAATTAAGGTTTTGCGTTAAAATTAGGGTTTAGGGTCAAAAATAGGGTTCTGGGTCAAATTTAGGGTCTTGGGTCAAAAATAGGGTTTGTATTAGGGTTTTGGGTCTAAATTAGGGCTTTGGGTTATTTTGGGTCAAAATGTAGGGTTTGGGGTCAAAATTAGGGTTTTGGGTTTCATTTAGGGTTTTGTGTAAAGAATTGGGTTTTGGGACAAAAATAGGGTTAGAATTAGGGTTTTGGGTCTAAATTAGGGTTTTGGGTCAAAATTAAGGTGTCGGGTTTTGAGTTAAAAAAAGGGTTTTGGGACAAAAATAGGGTTAGAATTAGGGTTTTTGTGTTAAAATTAGGGTTTAGGGTCAAAAATAGGGTTCTGGGTCAAATTTAGGGTCTTGGGTCAAAAATAGGGTTGGTATTAGGGTTTTGGGTCTAAATTAGGGCTTTGGGTTATTTTGGGTCAAAATGTCGGTTTTTGGTCAAAATTAGGGTGTTAGGTCAAAATTAGGGTTTAGGGTTTCATTTAGGGTTTTGAGTAAAGAATTGGGTTTTGGGACAAAAATAGGGTTAGAATTAGGGTTTTGGGTCTAAATTAGGGTTTTGGGTCAATATTAAGGTGTCTGGTTTTGAGTTAAAAATAGGGTTTTGGGTCAAAAATAGGGTTAGAATTAAGGTTTTGCGTTAAAATTTGGGTGTAGGGTCAAAAATAGGGTTCTGGGTCAAATTTAGGGTCTTGGGTCAAAAACAGGGTTTGTATTAGGGTTTTGGGTCTAAATTAGGGCTTTGGGTTATTTTGGGTCAAAATGTCAGTTTTGGGTCAAAATTAGGGTTTAGGGTTTCATTTAGGGTTTTAGTAAAGAATTTGGTTTTGGGACAAAAATAGGGTTAGAATTAGGGTTTTGGGTCTAAATTAGGGTTTTGGGTCAAATTTTAGGTTTTTGGATTAAAATTATGGTTCTGGGTTAACTTTAGGGTTTTGGGACAAAAATAGGGTTAGAATTAGGGTTTTGGTTCAAATTTAGGGTTTAGGATCAAAATTTTGGGTCAAAATTCGGGTTTTGGGTCAAATTTAGGGTTTTGGGTTTGAATTTGGTTTTTGAGTTAAAAAGAGGGTTTTTAGTCAAAAATAGGGTTAGAATTAAGGTTTTGCGTTAAAATTAGGGTTTAGGGTAAAAAATAGGGTTCTGGGTCAAATTTAGGGTTTTGGGTCTAAAAAAGGGTTCGAATTAGGGTTTTGGATCAGAATTAGGGTTTTTGGTCTAAATTAGGGCTTTGGGTTATTTTGCGTCAAGATTTCGGTTTTGGATCGAAATTAGGGTTTTGGGTCAAAATTAGGGTTTAGGGTTTGAATTAGGGTTTTGAGTAAAAAATAGGGTTTTGGGACAATTAATAGGGTTAGAATTAGGGTATTTGGGTCTAAATTAGGGTCTTGGGTCAAAATTAAGGTTCTGTGTTAAATTTAGGGTTTAGGGTCAAAATTTAGGGTTTTTGATTAAATTAGGGTTTTGGGTTCAATTTAGGGTTTTGGGATAAAAATATGGTTAGAACTAGTGTTTTGGTTCCGATTTAGGGTTTTGGATTAAAATTAGGGTTTAGGGTCAAAATTAAGATTTAGGCTTTGAATTAGTGTTTTGGGTTAAAAATAGGGTTTTGTGTCTAAATTAGGGTTTTGGGTCATAATTTCGGTTGTGGGTCAAAATTAGGGCTCTGGGTTATAATTTGGGTTTGGCGTCAAAATTTCGGGTTTGGCGCAAAATTAGGGATTGGGGTTTGAATTAGGGTTTTGGGTAAAAATTAGGGTTTTGGGTCAAATTTAGGGTTTTGGGTCAACATTAGGGTTTAGGGTTTGAATTTGGGTTTTGAGTTAAAAATAGGGTTTTGGGTCGAAAATAAGGTTCTTGGTCAAATTTAGGGTTTAGGGTAAAAAATAGGGTTCGAATTAGTGTTTTGGATCAGAATTAGGGTTTTGGGTCGAAATTAGGGTTTTGAGGTCAGAATTAGGGTTTTTGGTCAAAATTAGGGCTTTGGGTTATTTTGGGTCAAAGTTACGGTTTTGGGTTTTAGGGAAATAGGGTTAGAATTAGGGTTTAGGGTCAAAATTTAGGGTTTTGAATTAAAATTAGGGTTCTTGGTTAAATTTAGGATTTTGTGACAAAAATAGGGTTAGAATTAGGGTTTTGGTTCAAATTTTGGGTTTAGGGTTAAAATTAGGGTTTAAGCTTTGAATTAGGGTTTTTGGTTAAAAATAAGGTTTTGTGTCTAAATTAGGGTTTCAGGTCAGAATTAGGGTTTTGGGTCAAAATTAGGGCTCTGGGTTATAATTTTGGTTTGGGTCAAAATTTGGTTTGGGTCAAAAATAGGGTTTGAATTAGGTTTTGTGTCAAAATTTGGGTTTGGGTCAACATTAGGGTTTAGGGTTTGAATTTGGCTTTTGAGTTAAAAATAGGGTTACCGGTAAAAATTAGGGTTAGAATTAAGGTTTTGCGTTAAAATTAGGGTTTAGGGTCAAAAATAGGATTCTGGGTCAAATTTAGGGTCTTGAGTCAAAATAGGGTTCGTGTTAGGGTTTTGGTCTAAATTAGGGTTTTGGGTTATTTTGGGTGAAAATGTGTTTGGGTCAAAATTAGGGTTTTGGGTTTCATTTAGGGTTTTGAGTGAAAAGTGGGTTTTGGGACAAAAATAGGGTTAGAATTAGGGTTTTGGCTCTAAATTAGGGTTTAGGGTCAAAATTAAGGTGTCGGTTGGAGTTAAAAGGGTTTTGGAAAAATAGGGTTAGAATTAGGGTTTTGGTTCAAATTTAGGGTTTAGGATCAAAACTAGGGTTTAGGGTTAAAATTAGGGTTTAGGCTTTGAATTAGGAATTTGGGTTTAAAATAAGGTTGTGTCTAAATTAGGGTGTTGGGTCAGAATTAGGGTTTTGGGTCAAAATTAGGACTCTGGGTTATAATTTGGGTTTTGAGAAAAATGGTTTTGGTCAAAATTAGGGTTTGAATTAGGTTTTGGGTTAAAATTGGGTTTAGGGTCAAATTAGGGTTTAGGTCAACTTTAGGGTTTGGGTCAAAAATAGGGTTCGTGTCAGGGTTAGGTCAAAAATAGGGTTTGAGTGGTTTGGATGAAAATTGGGTTTTGTGTCAAATTAGGGTTTTGGGTCAATTAGTTTGGGTTAAATTGGGTTTTGGGTAAAATAGGGTTAAATTTAGGTCAAAATTAGGGTTTGGATTAAAATTAAGGTTTGGGTTCAATTTAGGGTTTTGGGACAAAAATAGGTTAGAATTAGGGTTTTGGTCAGATTTAGGGTTTTGGATCAAAATTAGGTTTAGGGTCAAAATTAGGTTTAGGCTTTGAATTAGGGTTTAGGGTTAAAAATAGGAATTAGGGTTTGGAAATTAGGGTTTTCGGTCAAAATAGGGTTCTTTGTCAATTTGGGTTTAAGGAAAAATAGGGTAATTAGGTTTTGGATTGAATTAGGGTTTTGTGTCTAAATTAGGGTTTTGGTCAATTAGGGTTTTAGGTCAAAATTAGGGCTTTAGGTCATAATAGGGTTTGGGTCAAATAGGTTGAGTCAAAATTAGGGTTCGAATTAGGGTTTTGGGTCAAAATTGGGTTTTGGAAAATTAGGGTTTTGGGGTAAATTAGGTTAGGGTTTGAATTGGGCTTTTGAGTTAAAAATAGGGTTGGGTTAAATTGGGGTAAGAATTAGGGTTTTGGGTTAAAATTAGGGTTTGGGGTCAATTTAGGGCTTGGGACAAAAATAGGGTTAGTATTAGGGTTTTGGTTAAATTAGGGTTTGGATTAAAATTAGGGTTTTGGGAAAGTTTAGGTGAAAATTAGGGTTTAGGGTAAAAATAGGGTTAGGATTAGGGTTTGAGTTAAAATAGGGTTTGGGAAAAAGGTTGAAAAGGTGGAAAAATAGGGAAAGGGTTTTGGTAAAAGGGTTTGGCAAATAGGGTTAGAATAGGGTTTTGGGTAAATTTAGGTAGTAAATGGGTTGGGAAATTTGGTATTAGGGTTTGAATTAGGGTTTTGGGAAATTGGGTTTTGGAAAATTAGGGTTTGGTAAATAGGGTTTAGGGTTTAATTTGGCTTTGAGTTAAAAATAGGGTTTGGGTCAAAATTAGGGTTTGATAAGGTTTGGTTAAAATTAGGGTTTAGGGTCAAAAAGGTTGGGTCAATTAGGGTCTTGGGTCAAATTAGGGTTTTGGTCTAAATTAGGGTTTGGGTCTAAATTAGGGCTTTGGGTATTTTGGGTGAAAATGGGGTTTGGGTAAAATTAGGTTTAGGGTTTCATTTAGGGTTTTGAGTGAAATTGGGTTTTGGGACAAAAAAGGTTAGAATTAGGGTTTGGGGTCTAAATTAGGGTTTTGGTCAAGAAAGGTCGGGTTTTGAGTAAAAAGGGTTTTGGTACAAAAATAGGGTTAGAATTAGGGTTTTGGTTCAAATTTAGGGTTAGGGATCAAAACTAGGGTTTAGGGTTAAATTAGGGTTTAGGCTTTGAATTAGGATTTTGGGTTTAAAATAGGGTTTTGAGTCAGAATTAGGGGTTTTGGGTTAGGGTATGGGTTATAATTTGGGTTTGGGTTTAGGGTTTTGGGTCTAAGTAGGGTTTGGGTTAAATTGGGGTTACGTGTTAAATTGGGGTTTAGGGTCAAAA
The DNA here is from genome assembly GCA_030762895.1 of Sophora flavescens. NCBI lineage: Eukaryota > Viridiplantae > Streptophyta > Magnoliopsida > Fabales > Fabaceae > Sophora > Sophora flavescens. Next base: position 10,721,437 of record CM061066.1, read on the forward strand.
TTTAGGGTTTTGAATTAAAATTAGGGTTTTGCGTTCAATTTAGGGTTTTGGGACTAAAATAGGGTTAGAATTAGGGTTTTGGGTTTTGGTTTAAATTTAGGGTTTAGGGTCAAAATTAGGGTTTAGGCTTTGAATTAGGGTTTTGGGTTAAAAATAGGGTTAGAACAAGGGTTTTGCGTTAAAATTAGGGTTTTGGGTCGAAAATAGGGTTCTTGGTCAAATTTAGGGTTTAAGGTAAAAATAGGAGGTTCGTTAGGGTTTTGGATCGAATTAGGGTTTTGGGTCTAAATTAGGGTTTGGGGTCGGAATTAGGGTTTGGGTCAAAATTAGGGCTTTGGGTTATTTTGGGTCAAAATTAGGGTTTTGAGTTCGATTAGGGTTTTGGGTCAAATTAGGTGCCCCGGGTTCTAGGTTAAATTTAGGGTTTAGGGTCAAAATTTAGGGTTTTGAATTAAAATTAGGGTTCTTGGTTAAATTTAGGATTTTGGGACAAAAATAGGGTTATAATTATGGTTTTGGTTCAAATTTAGGGTTTTGGGTTAAAATTAGGGTCTAGCGTTGAGTTAGGGTTTTGGTTAAAAATAAGGTTTTGTGTCTAAATTAGGGTTTTGGGAATTAGGGTTTGGGTCGGAGTTGGGGCTTCGGGTTATAATTTGGGGTTTAGGTCAAAAAGGGTTTTGGTCAAAATTAGCGTTTGAATTAGGGTTTTGTGTCAAAATTCGGGTTTTGGGTCAAAATTAGGGTTGGGGTCAAATTTAGGGTTGGGTCAACATTAGGGTTTTGGGTTTGAATTTGGCTTTTGAGTTAAAAATAGGGTTTTGGGTCAAAAATAGGGTTAGAGTTAAGGTTTTTGCGTTAAAATTAGGGTTTAGGGTCAAAAATAGGGTTAGGTCAAATTTAGGGTCTTGCGTCAAAAATAGGGTTGGTATTAGGGTTTTGGGTCTAAATTAGGGCTTTGGGTTATTTTGGGTCAAAATTAGGGTTTTGGGTCAAAATTAGGGTTTAGGGTTTCATCTAGGGTTTTGAGTAAGAGTTGGGTTTTGGGACAAAAATAGGGTAGTGAATTAGGGTTTTGGGTCTAAATAAGGGTTTTAGGTCAAAATAAGGTGTCGGGTTTTGAGTTAAAAAGGGTTTTGGGACAAAAATAGGGTTAGAATTAGGGTTTTTTGTGTTAATTAGGGTTTTGGGTCAGATTGGGGTTTTGGGTTAAAAAGTGGGACTACGGGTTATAATTTGGATTTTGTGTAAAAATTTGGGTTTTCGGTCAAAATTAGGTTTCGGGTTTGAATTAGGGTTTTTGGTCAAAAATAGGGTTCTGGGTCAAATTTAGGGTTTTGGGTCAAAATTTTAGGGTTTTGTGTTTTGGGTCAAAAATAGGGTAGAATTAAGTTTTGCTTTATAATTAGGGTTTTGGGTCAAAAATAGGGTTTTGGGTCAAATTTAGGGTTTGGGTCAAAAATAGGGTTCGAATTAGGGTTTTGGATAAGAATTAGGGTTTTGTGTCTAAATTAGGGTTTTGGGTCGGGAGTGGGGTTTTGGGTCTATATTAGGGTTAGAATTAGGTTTTGGGTCTAAATTAGGGTTTTGGGTTAAATTTAGGGTTGTGTTAAATTTAGGGTTTAGGGTCAAAATTTAGGGTTTTGGGTTCAATTTAGGGTTTTGGGATAAAAATAGTGTTAGAATTAGGGTTTTGGTTCAGATTTAGGTTTTTGGATTAAAATTAGGGTTTAGGGTCAAAATTAGGATTTAGGCTTTGAATTAGGGTTTTGGGTTAAAAATAGGGTTAGAATTAGGGTTTTGCCTTAAAATTATTGTTTTGGGTCGAAAATAGGGTTCTTGGTCAAATTTAGGGTTTAGGGTAAAAAATAGGGTTTGGGTTTTGGGGTTTAGGGTTTGGGTCTAAATTAGGGTTTTGGCGTCAGAATTAGGGTTTTTGGTCAAAATTAGGGTTTTGGGTTATTTTGGGTCAAAATTACGGTTTTGGGTCTAAATTAGGGTTTAGGGTCCAAATTTGGGTTTGGGGTCAAAAATAAGGTGTCGGCTTTTGAGTTAAAAAATGGGTTTTGGGACAAAAATAGGGTTAGAATTATGGTTTTGGTTCAAATTTAGGGTTTAGGGTTAAAATTAGGGTTTAAGAGTTGAATTAGGGTTTTTGGTTAAAAATAAGGGTTTGTGTCTAAATTAGGGTTTGGGTGGAATTAGGGTTTTGGGTCAACATTAGGGCTCCCAGGTTATAATTTTGGTTTCGGGTCAAAATTTCGGTTGTGGGTCAAAATTAGGGTTTTGTGTCAAAATTCGGGTTTTGGGTCAAAATTAGGGTTCTGGGTCAAATTTAGGGTTCTTGGTCAACATTAGGGTTTTGGGTTTGAATTTGGCTTTTGAGTTAAAAATAGGGTTAGAATTAAGGTTTTGCGTTAAAATTAGGGTTTAGGGTCAAAAATAGGGTTCTGGGTCAAATTTAGGGTCTTGGGTCAAAAATAGGGTTTGTATTAGGGTTTTGGGTCTAAATTAGGGCTTTGGGTTATTTTGGGTCAAAATGTCGGTTTTGGGTCAAAATTAGGGTTTTGGGTTTCATTTAGGGTTTTGTGTAAAGGGTTGGGTTTGGGACAAAAATAGGGTTAGAATTAGGGTTTTGGGTCTAAATTGGGGTTTGGGTCAAGATTAAGGTGTCGGGGTTTGAGTTAAAAAGGCTTTTGCGTCAAAAATAGGGTTACATTTAGGGTTTTTGTTATAAATTTAGGGTTTAGGGTCAAAAATAGGGTTCTGGGTCAAATTTAGGGTCTTGGGTCAAAAATAGGGTTGGTATTAGGGTTTTGGGTCTAAATTAGGGCTTTGGGTTATTTTGGGTCAAAATGTCGGTTTTTGGTCAAAATTAGGGTGTTAGGTCAAAATTAGGGTTTAGGGTTTCATTTAGGGTTTTGAGTAAAGAATTGGGTTTTGGGACAAAAATAGGGTTAGAATTAGGGTTTTGGGTCTAAATTAGGGTTTTGGGTCAATATTAAGGTGTCTGGTTTTGAGTTAAAAATAGGGTTTTGGGTCAAAAATAGGGTTAGAATTAAGGTTTTGCGTTAAAATTTGGGTGTAGGGTCAAAAATAGGGTTCTGGGTCAAATTTAGGGTCTTGGGTCAAAAACAGGGTTTGTATTAGGGTTTTGGGTCTAAATTAGGGCTTTGGGTTATTTTGGGTCAAAATGTCAGTTTTGGGTCAAAATTAGGGTTTAGGGTTTCATTTAGGGTTTTAGTAAAGAATTTGGTTTTGGGACAAAAATAGGGTTAGAATTAGGGTTTTGGGTCTAAATTAGGGTTTTGGGTCAAATTTTAGGTTTTTGGATTAAAATATGGTTGGTTAGGGTTAACTTTAGGGTTTTGGGACAAAAATAGGGTTAGAATTAGGGTTTTGGTTCAAATTTAGGGTTTAGGATCAAAATTTTGGGCCAAATTCGGGTTTTGGGTCAAATTTAGGGTTTTGGGTTTGAATTTGGTTTTGAGTTAAAAAAGGGTTTTTAGTCAAAAATAGGGTTTGGAGTTTTGCGTAAAATTAGGGTTTAGGGTAAAAATTAGGGTTTGGGTCAAATTTAGGGTTTTGGGTCTAAAGGGGTATTAGGGTTTGGATCAAATTAGGGTTTTGGTCTAGAATTGGGGCTTTGGGTTATTTTAAAATTGGTTTTGGATCGAAATTAGGGTTTTGGGTCAAAATTAGGGTTTAGGGTTTGAATTAGGGTTTTGAGTAAAAAATAGGGTTTTGGGACAATTAATAGGGTTAGAATTAGGGTATTTGGGTCTAAATTAGGGTCTTGGGTCAAAATTAAGGTTCTGTGTTAAATTTAGGGTTTAGGGTCAAAATTTAGGGTTTTTGATTAAATTAGGGTTTTGGGTTCAATTTAGGGTTTTGGGATAAAAATATGGTTAGAACTAGTGTTTTGGTTCCGATTTAGGGTTTTGGATTAAAATTAGGGTTTAGGGTCAAAATTAAGATTTAGGCTTTGAATTAGTGTTTTGGGTTAAAAATAGGGTTTTGTGTCTAAATTAGGGTTTTGGGTCATAATTTCGGTTGTGGGTCAAAATTAGGGCTCTGGGTTATAATTTGGGTTTGGCGTCAAAATTTCGGGTTTGGCGCAAAATTAGGGATTGGGGTTTGAATTAGGGTTTTGGGTAAAAATTAGGGTTTTGGGTCAAATTTAGGGTTTTGGGTCAACATTAGGGTTTAGGGTTTGAATTTGGGTTTTGAGTTAAAAATAGGGTTTTGGGTCGAAAATAAGGTTCTTGGTCAAATTTAGGGTTTAGGGTAAAAAATAGGGTTCGAATTAGTGTTTTGGATCAGAATTAGGGTTTTGGGTCGAAATTAGGGTTTTGAGGTCAGAATTAGGGTTTTTGGTCAAAATTAGGGCTTTGGGTTATTTTGGGTCAAAGTTACGGTTTTGGGTTTTGGGACAAAAATAGGGTTAGAATTAGGGTTTAGGGTCAAAATTTAGGGTTTTGAATTAAAATTAGGGTTCTTGGTTAAATTTAGGATTTTGTGACAAAAATAGGGTTAGAATTAGGGTTTTGGTTCAAATTTTGGGTTTAGGGTTAAAATTAGGGTTTAAGCTTTGAATTAGGGTTTTTGGTTAAAAATAAGGTTTTGTGTCTAAATTGGGGGTTTGGGTCGGGAGTGGGGTTTTGGGTCAAAATTAGGGCTCTGGGTTATAATTTTGGTTTCGGGTCAAAATTTCGGTTTTGGGTCAAAAATAGGGTTTGAATTAGGGTTTTGTGTCAAAATTCGGGTTTTGGGTCAACATTAGGGTTTAGGGTTTGAATTTGGCTTTTGAGTTAAAAATAGTGTTTCTGGTCAAAATTAGGGTTAGAATTAAGGTTTTGCGTTAAAATTAGGGTTTAGGGTCAAAAATAGGATTCTGGGTCAAATTTAGGGTCTTGGGTCAAAAATAGGGTTCGTGTTAGGGTTTTGGTCTAAATTAGGGTTTTGGGTTATTTTGGGTGAAAATGTCGGTTTTGGGTCAAAATTAGGGTTTTGGGTTTCATTTAGGGTTTTGAGTGAAGAATTGGGTTTTGGGACAAAAATAGGGTTAGAATTAGGGTTTTGGTTCAAATTTAGGGTTTAGGATCAAAACTAGGGTTTAGGGTTAAAATTAGGGTTTAGGCTTTGAATTAGGATTTTGGGTTTAAAATAGGGTTTTGTGTCTAAATTAGGGTTTTGGGTTAGAATTAGGGTTTTCGGTCAAAATTAGGACTCTGGGTTATAATTTGGGTTTTGGGACAAAATTTCGGTTTTCGGTCAAAATTAGGTTTTCGGGTTTGAATTAGGGTTTTGGGTCATAATTCGGGTATTGGGTTAACATTAGGGTTTTGGGTCAAAAATAGGGTTCCGGGTCAAATTTAAGGTTGGGTCAAAAATAGGGTTCGAATTAGGGTTTTGGATCAGAATTTGGGTTTTGTGTCTAAATTAGGGTTTTTGGGTCAGAATTACGGTTTTGGGTCTAAATTAGGGTTTTGGGTTAAATTTAGGGTTCTGTGTTAAATTTAGGGTTTAGGGTCAAAATTTAGGGTTTTGGATTAAAATTAAGGTTTTGGGTTCAATTTAGGGTTTTGGGACAAAAATAGGGTTAGAATTAGGGTTTTGGTTCAGATTTACGGTTTTGAATTAAAATTAGGGTTTAGGGTCAAAATTAGTGTTTAGGCTTTGAATTAGGGTTTAGGGTTAAAAATAGGGTTAGAATTAGGGTTTTGCGTTAAAATTAGGGGTTTGGGTCGAAAATAGGGTTCTTGGTCAAATTTAGGGTTTAAGGTAAAAAATAGGGTTCGAATTAGGGTTTTGGATCAGAATTAGGGTTTTGTGTCTAAATTAGGGTTTCGGGTCAGAATTAGGGTTTTGTGTCAAAATTAGGGCTCTGGGTTATAATTTGGGTTTTGGGTCAAATTTTCGGTTTTAGGTCAAAATTAGGGTTTTGGGTCAAAATTCGGGTTTTGGACAAAATATGGGTTCTGGGTCAACATTAGGGTTTAGGGTTTGAATTTGGCTTTTGAGTTAAAAATAGGGTTTGGGTCAAAAATAGGGTTAGAATTAAGGTTTGGCGTTAAAATTATGCTTTAGGGTCAAAAATAAGGTTCTGGGTCAAATTTAGGGTCTTGGGTCAAAAATAGGCTCGTATTAGGGTTTTTGGTCTAAATTAGGGTTTTGGGTCTAAATTAGGGCTTTGGGTATTTTTGGGTGAAAATGTCGGTTTTGGGTGAAAATTAGGGTTTAGGGTTTTGAGTGAAGAATTGGGTTTTGGGACAAAAAAAGGGTTAGAATTTGGGTTTTGGGGTCTAAATTAGGGTTTTGGGTCAAAATTAAGGTGTCGGGTTTTGAGTTAAAAAAAGGGTTTTGGGACAAAAATAGGGTTAGAATTAGGGTTTTGGTTCAAATTTAGGGTTTAGGATCAAAACTAGGGTTTAGGGTTAAAATTAGGGTTTAGGATTTGAATTAGGATTTTGGGTTTAAAATAGGGTTTTGTGTCTAAATTAGGGTTTCGGGTCAGAATTAGGACTCTGGGTTATAATTTGGGTTTGGGGTCAGAATTACGGTTTTGGGTCTAAATTAGGGTTTCGGGTTAAATTTAGGGTTCTGTGTTAAATTTAGGGTTTAGGGTCAAAATTTAGGGTTTTGGATTAAAATTAGGGTTTTGGGTTCAATTTAGGGTTTTGGGACAAAAATAGGGTTAGAATTTGGTTCAGATTTAGGGTTTTGAATTAAAATTAGGGTTTAGGGTCAAAATTAGGGTTTAGGCTTTGAATTAGGGTTTTGGGTTAAAAATAGGGATAGAATTAGGGTTTTGCGTTAAAATTAGGGTTTTGGGACGAAAATAGGGTTCTTGGTCAAATTTAGGGTTTAAGGTAAAAAATAGGGTTCGAATTACGGTTTTGGATAAGAATTAGGGTTTTGGGTCAAAATTAGGGCTTTGGGGTCAGAATTAGGGTTTTGGGTCTAAATTAGGGCTTTGGGTCCAAATTTGGGTTTTGGGTCAAAAATAAGGTGTCGGGTTTTGAGTTAAAAAATGGGTTTTGGGACAAAAATAGGGTTAGAAGTAGGGTTTTTGGGTCTAAATTGGGGTTTTGGGTCAAAATTAGGGCTCAGGGTTCTAGGTTAAATTTAGTGTTTAGGGTCAAAATTTAGGGTTTTGAATTAAAATTAGGGTTCTTGGTTAAATTTAGGATTTTGGGACAAAAATAGGGTTATAATTATGGTTTTGGTTCAAATTTAAGGTTTAGGGTTAAAATTAGGGTCTAAGCGTTGAGTTAGTGGTTTTGGTTAAAAATAAGGTTTTGTGTCTAAATTAGGGTTTCGGGTCTAAATTAGGGCTCTGGGTTATAATTTGGGTTTTAGGTCAAAACTTCGGTTGTGGGTCAAAATTAGCGTTTGAATTAGGGTTTTGTGTCAAAATTCAGGTTTCGGGTCAAAATTAGGGTTCGGGGTCAAATTTAGGGTTCTGGGTCAACATTAGGGTTTTGGTTTGGAATTTGGCTTTTGAGTTAAAAATAGGGTTTTGGGTCGAAAATAGGGTTAGAATTAAGGTTTTGCGTCAAAAATAGGGTTCGTATTAGGGTTTTGGGTCTAAATTAGGGCTTTGGGTTATTTTGGGTCAAAATTAGGGTTTTGGGTCAAAATTAGGGTTTAGGGTTTCATTTAGGGTTTTGAGTAAAGAATTGGGTTTTGGGACAAAAATAGGGTTAGAATTAGGGTTTTGGGTCAAAATTAGGGTTTTGGGTCAAAATTAGGGTTTTGGGTCAAAATTAAGGTGTCGGGTTTTGAGTTAAAAAAAGGGTTTTGGGACAAAAATAGGGTTAGAATTAGGGTTTTTGTGTCTAAATTAGGTTTTGGGTCAAAATTAGGGTCTTGGGTCAAAATTAGGGTTATGGGTCAAATTCAGGGTTCTGGGTTAAATTTAGGGTTTAGGGTCAAAATTTAGGGGTTTGGATTAAAATTAGGGTTTTGGTTCAAATTTAGGGTTTAGGATCAAAACTAGGGTTTAGGGTTAAAATTAGGGTTTAGGCTTTGAATTAGGATTTTGGGTTTAAAATAGGGTTTTGTGTCTAAATTAGGGTTTTGGGTCAGAATAAGGGTTTTGGGTCAAAATTAGGACTCTGGGTGATAATTTGGATTTTGGGTCAAAATTTCGGTTTTCGATCAAAATTAGGTTTTCGGGTTTGAATTAGGGTTTTGGGTCAAAATTCGGGTTTTGGGTCAAATTTAGAGTTTTGGGTCAACATTAAGGTTTAGGGTTTTGGGTCAAAAATAGGGTTAGAATTAAGTTCTTGCGTTAAAATTAGGGTTTTGGGTCAAAAATAGGGTTCTTGGTCAAATTTAGGGTTTTGGGTCAAAATTAGGGTTCGAATTAGGGTTTTGGATAAGAATTAGGGTTTTGTGTCTAAATTAGGGTTTTTGGGTCAGAATTAGGGTTTTCGGTTAAATTTAGGGTTTTGTGTTAAATTTAGAGTTTAGGGTCAAAATTTAGGGTTTTGGATTAAAATTAGGGTTTTGGGTTCAATTTAGGGTTTTGGGAGAAAAATAGGGTTAGAATTAGGGTTTTGGTTCAGATTTAGGTTTTTCGATTAAAATTAGGGTTTAGGGTCAAAATTAGGATTTAGGCTTTGAATTAGGGTTTTGGGTTAAAAATACGGTTAGAATTAGGGTTTGGCCTTAAAATTAGGGTTTTGGGTCGAAAATAGGGTTCTTGGTCAAATTTAGGGTTTAGGGTAAAAAATATGGTTTGAATTAGGGTTTTGGATCAGAATTAGGGTTTTGGGTCTAAATTAGGGTTTTGGGTCAAAATTAGGGTTTTGGGTTATTTTGGGTCTAAATTACGGTTTTGGGTCCAAATTAGGGTTTTGGGTCTAAATTAGGGTTTAGGGTCCAAATTTGGGTTTTGGGTCAAAAATAAGGTGTCGGCTTTTGAGTTAAAAATGGGTTTTGAGACCAAAATAGGGTTAGAATTAGGGCTTTTGCGTCTAAATTGGGGTTTATGGTCAAAATTAGGGCTCTGGGTTCTAGGTTAAATTTAGGGTTTAGGGTCAAAATTTAGGGTTTTGAATTAAAATGAGGGTTCATGGTTAAATTTAGGATTTTGGGACAAAAATAGGGTTAGAATTAGGGTTTTGGTTCAAATTTAGGGTTTAGAGTTGAAATTAGGGTTTATGCTTTGAATTAGGTTTTTTGGTTAAAAATAATGTTTTATGTCTAAATTAGGGTTTCGGGTCAGAATTAGGGTTTAGGGTAAAAAATAGGGTTCTGGGTCAAATTTAGGGTCTTGGGTCAAAAATAGGGTTCGTATTAGGGTTTTGGGTCTAAATTAGGGTTTTGGGTCTAAATTAGGGCTTTCGGTTATTTTGGGTCAAAATGTCAGTTTTGGGTCAAAATTAGGGTTTTGGGTCAAAATTAGGGTTTAGGGTTTCTTTTAGGGTTTTGAGTCAAGAATTGGGTTTTGGGACAAAAAAAGGGTTAGAATTAGGGTTTTGGGGTCTAAATTAGGGTTTTGGGTCAAAATTAAGGTGTCGGGTTTTGAGTTAAAAAAGGGTTTTGGGACAAAAATAGGGTTAGAATTAGGGTTTTTGTTCAAATTTAGGGTTTAGGATCAAAACTAGGGTTTAGGGTTAAAATTAGGGTTTAGGCTTTGTATTAGGATTTTGGGTTTAAAATAGGGTTTTGTGTCTAAATTAGGGTTTTGGGTCAGAATTAGGGTTTTGGGTCAAAATTAGGACTCTGGGTTATAATTTGGATTTTGGGTCAAAATTTCGGTTTTGGGTCTAAATTAGGGTTTTGGGTTAAATTTAGGGTTTAGGGTCAAAATTTAGGGTTTTTGATTAAAATTAGGGTTTTGGGGTTCAATTTAGGGTTTTGGAACAAAAATAGGGTTAGAATTAGGGTTTTGGTTCAGATTTAGGGTTTTGAATTAAAATTCGGGTTTAGGGTCAAAATTAGGGTTTAGGCTTTGAATTAGGGTTTTGGGTTAAAAATAGGGTTAGAATTAGGGCTTTGCGTTAAAATTAGGGTTTTGGGTCGAAAATAGGGTTCTTGGTCAAATTTAGGGTTTAAGGTAAAAAATAGGGTTCGAATTAGGGTTTTGGATCAGAATTAGGGTTTTGGGTCTAAATTAGGGTTTTGGGGTCAGAATTAGGGTTTTGGGTCAAAATTAGGGCTTTTGGTTATTTTGGGTCAAAATTAGGGTTTTGGGTCTAAATTAGTGTTTTGGTCTAAATTAGGGTTTAGGGTCCAAATTTGGGTTTTGGGTCAAAAATAAGGTGTCGGCTTTTGTGTTAAAAAATGGGTTTTGGGACAAAAATAGGGTTAGAATTACGGTTTTGGTTCAAATTTAGGGTTTAGTGTAAAAATTAGGGTTTAAGAGTTGAATTAGGGTTTTTGGTTAAAAATAAGGTTTTGTGTCTAAATTAGGGTTTGGGTGGAATTAGGGTTTTGGGTCAACATTAGGGCTCAGGGTTATAATTTTGGTTTCGGGTCAAAATTTGGTTTTGGGTCACAATTAGGGTTTTGGGTCTAAATTCGGGTTTTGGGTCAAATTAGGGTTTGGGTCAAATTTAGGGTTCTTGGTCAACATTAGGGTTTTGGGTTTGAATTTGGCTTTTGAGTTAAAAATAGGGTTAGAATTAGGGTTTTGGGTCAAAATTAGGGTATAGGGACAAAAATAGGGTTAAGGTCAAATTTAGGGTCTTGGGTCAAAAATAGGGTTTGTATTAGGGTTTTGGGTCTAAATTAGGGCTTTGGGTTATTTTGGGTCAAAATTTTGAGTGGGTTTTGGGTTTCATTTAGGGTTTTGGAGTAAAAAGTGGGGTTTGGGACAAATAGGGTTAGAATTAGGGTTTTGGGTCTTAATTAGGGTTTTGGGTCAAAATTAAGGTGTCGGGTTTTGAGTTCATAAAAGGGTTTTGGGACAAAAATAGGGTTAGAATTAGGGTTTTTGTGTTAAAATTAGGGTTTAGGGTCAAAAATAGGGTTCAGGGGTCAAATTTAGGGTCTCGGGTCAAAAATAGGGTTGGTATTAGGGTTTTGGGTCAAAATTAGGGCTTTGGGTTTTGGGTCAAAATGTCGGTTTTGGTCAAGTTAGGGTTTTAGGTCAAAATGTGGGGTTTGGGGTTTCATTTAGGGTTTTGAGTAAGAAGTGGGTTTTGGGACAAAAATAGGGTTATAATTAGGGTTTTGGGTCTAAATTAGGGTTTTGGGTCAATATTAAGGTGTCGGGTTTTGAGTTAAAAATAGTGGGGGGGGGGTTTTCGGACAAAAATAGGGTTAGAATTAGGGTTTTGTGTCTAAATTAGGTTTTGGGTCAAGAATTGGGTTTTGGGTCAAATTTAGGGTTTTGGGTAGGGTTTAGGGTCAAATTGAGGGGTTTGGATTAAAATTAGGGTTTTGGTTCAAATTTAGGGTTTAGGATCAAAACTAGGGTTTATGGTTAAAGATTAGGGTTTAGGCTTTGAATTAGGATTTTGGGTTTAAAATAGGGTTTTGTGTCTAAATTAGGGTTTTGGGTGAGAATTAGTGTTTTGGGTCAAAATTAGCACTGGGGTTATAATTTGGGTTTTGGGTCAAAATTGGCTTTGGTCAAAATTAGGTTTCGGGTTTGAATTAGGGTTTTGGGTCAAATTCGGGTTTAGGTCAGCATTGGGTTTAGGGTTTGGGTCAAAATAGGGTTAGAATTAAGTTTTTGCGTTAAGTGGGGTTTGGGTCAAAAATAGGGTTAGGTCAAATTTAGGGTTTTGGGTCAAAAATAGGGTGTTAGGATTTGGATTCGGTGTGGAGAATTAGGGTTTGGTGTCTAAATTAGGGTTTTGGGTCAGGTAATTAGGGTTTTGGGTCTAAATTAGGGTTTGAATTAGGTTTTGGGTCTAAATTAGGGTTTTGGTTAAATTTAGGGTTACGTGTTAAATTTAGGGTTTAGGGTCAAAATTTAGGATTTTGGAATAAATTTAGGGTTTTGGGACAAAAATAGGGTTAGAATTAGGGTTTTGGTTGATTTAGGGTTTTGGATTAAAATTAGGGTTTAGGGTCAAAATTAGGGTTTAGGCTTTGAATTAGGGTTTTGGGTTAAAAT